>VXBC01003214.1:0-111405 GCA_013399945.1 Ploceus nigricollis
TTGTGTTGTATTTTTTTCATACAATGTTATTTGAATGCTTCAGTGATACTGTGTAATATTTAGACTCATCAGCTCCTGATGGAAACACATGTATGAAATATATTATCTTATCTTTGTAATAATTTATTAACGCAACTCTGCATCTTTTGACCTCTGTGGTATCACTCTTAAAAGTAGTTAAGCCCAGAGCTCTGAATGCTGAGAGTAGACTAATGTATTCTATGAATTCTTATGAGTTTAGTTACCAATAGCTACAATTTCTATTGAGTCATTTTTTTATATATAATTACTTAGAGGATAGAGAATTGAAACAGAGTAATATACACAGCTGTGCAGGCTAGTACAAGACCCATGGGGGGAAAAATTAATTTCCACTCATACTCTACCAGATTTATTTTGCTCATAAGAATGTGTGCAGGTTCTCTCAACTGATCTTTATCCGCACTTGTGGTTGATTGTACCTCCCCTGCAACTTCTAGGTCTTAAGAGTATCACTGTGTTCTAAGAAGAAAATAGGAAAAATAGGTTGAGAGAAAATATTTCTTAAAAAATAAAACAATATTAAAAATCCAGTGTTTTGAAACATTTATTTGAAGTTTGTACTTTGATATCTCAAATAAACTTTTTTTCTTTCAGAATATAGAATGTTCAAGATGATTAAAGACTGTGTGCACTCTTTGCTGTTTATGTGCTTCTACACTTTCCATATATTTCTTTGACCTGGTTTTAGGATGCTAAAGTATTCTTTATGAACCTTTATGCTCCTTACTTCCTCCTTTGTCACAGCTATCTATATTTTATTTTAGTTTAAAATTCCCATAATTTAAAATACACAATAAAAATCTTTGGATCATTTCCTGTCATTCCATTAAGCCAGCTGGCATATCCATCTTCAAATTTGGTTTTATTTTATAAAATTTTACATTGACTATGTAATACTTACTGACAAAAGGCAGATGAAGTAAGTCCTGCATAAGAGGAGAGACAAATTCTACCCAGGGAGTGGAAATGTGAAATTTCAAAGTAAAATGAAACAAAAATGAGGAGGGCAGTTATTTTATAGAAACATAACATTATTTGGTTTGGAAGGGACATTAAAGATCATCTTGTTCAACCCTCTGCCATGAGTAGGAATGCCTTTCAGTATACCAGATAGCACAAAGGTTGCATCCAGCTTGGCCTTGGACATTTCCCGGGATGGGGTATCCAGAGATTCTCTGGGCAACCTATTCCAGTGTCTCACCACTATCACAGTAAAGAATTTCTTCCTTATGTCTAATGGAAACCTACCTTCTTACAGTTTGAATCCATACCTCCTTATCCTGTCACTACATGCCCTTGTAAAAAGTGCCTCTGCAGTCCTCTGTAGGCTCCCATTAAGTTCTGGAAGGTGTTATAGAGTGTCCCCAGAGCCTTCTCTTCCCCTGGATGAACATCCCCAACTCTTAACCTGTCTTCAGCCCAGAGCTGGATGCAGCACACGAAGTGGGATCTCACAAGAGCAAAGGAGAAAAATCCCCTCCCTTTACCTGCTGGTCACCTCTTTTTTGATGCAGCCCAGGATGTGGTTGGCTTTCTGGGCTATGATTGCACTTTGCCAGGTCAAGTTGAGCTTCTCATCTGCCACCCCCACTAAGTCCTTCTTTCCATGCTAGTCTTGATCCATTCTTTGCCCAGCCTGTATTTGTGCTTGGGATTGACCCAGCTTGGATGCAGGACCTTGCACACTGGGCCTTGTTCAGCTTGATGAGATTCACATGGGCCCAGCTCTCCAGTCTGTCAAGGCCCCTCTGGATGTCATTCCTCCCTCCAGCATGTGCACTGCACCACAGAGCTTGGTGTCTCTTGGTCAACTTCTCATCTGTCCAAGGGTAGTCAGAGCTCCATGAACTCCAGCTGACTGGTCACTGACATAGAGCATGGCATCCCATCCTTGTCTCCCATGCCAGTCCTTCTTAAAGAGCCTGTATCATTCCATTTCAATGGTCCAGTCATAAGAGCTAGCCCACCATGTCTTTGTGATGCCAATAAGGTCATAGCACACATCTCTAGCTCCTCTTATTTCCCATGCTACATGCACTCGCACACAGGCATTTAAGCTGAACTCTAAATTAAGACTATTTTCTGACTGAAGAGGCAGGAATTCCTTTGTGCTGCTCTCCTGCCCAGCCTGTGATTCCTTTCCAGGCTCTGGGCATCTCTTGCTGGCACTGGCATCAAACTGGTAAGGATGGTGTGGGTTGAGGTTCCTCTCCCTCCACAACTTTAGTTTGAAGTCCTCTTCACCAGCTTGGCAAGCCTACGACCAAAGGTGATCTTCCACTACTCTGACAAATGTTCTCCATCAGCCCTCAGTAGCCGTTTTCTCAAAGTCAGTGCCATGGTATAAGTGGCTGAGCCCCGGCTATGGTGCCAGTCCTCTAGCATTGCTGGTTCACCACATTTGACCGTCCCTTTCACATCTTTGCCCTCTGACTGGGAGGACTGAGGAGAAAAGTGCCTGTACTCCAGATTCCCTTACCACCACTTGCAGAGCTCTGTAATCCTTCTTGATTGATACTCAGAGCGCTCCAGGCTGTGTCACTGGTGAAACAAGAGTCCCCCACCTGGGCACAGCTTTTGCAGACAGCTCTGCTGCCAGTCCCCAACTCAGCAGAAAGGTTGAGCAACATCCTAAAGTTTGAGACTGCAATGCAGCCTCTCCTTTCAGCAGCTCCGTCTGAGGGCAGGCATTGGCCACCGCCAGGTAGACAGTGCAGCCGTTCCAGCCAGAGCACAGCCTTAAGGGTCAGATAGTGCCCTTGGCCTGTGGACATGGTTACAGAAGGTTGCCCATTTGCTGGGTTATGTGGACTTCAAGTCTCTCCACACAACTAGTGAAATGCTTCTTCAAAGAAATGTCCTTTCACACACACTACTGTGCTACGCCCCGTTTGTCTGCCCTGATCACAGTGTTCCTGTTTTTCTTGAACATTAGAGGAATATTGTGGTGAAAGGTGCCAGACTCAGCCTGTATTATGACTAGTTTGGGGTGGGATAGGCTAGTCCATCATATAAACCTAGGCAGACACCTTCAATGACTGTCATCTGGGCTGACATTGCTGAAATGAATGGAGTTGCCTAATACAAAGTTCTCTGGATTCTGCATACATGAATAGTCTCACATATATATTTATAAACAATATAAACAATTTCAGCAATTTCCAGGGAACAGTATATAGCCCAAATTAATGTTTCTGACTGAATTTATTATGTAGTTTTACAAATTTGATGAAAGCAGATGAGTCAATTTAATTACCTGCTTCAGTTCCTTGATGACTATTTCAAATATAAAACATAATTATCATTTGGTCATATAGAAATTTTCAGTATTTACTATCCATTTATGTTCATAAAAATTACTGTATAATTAGAAAATTGTATTTCTTTTCCTGCAAAAGTGAGCACTCCCTAAGAGCTTTTATCACTTCAAACTCTTAGACTATATATTTGTCTTCAGATTGTGCATTCAGCAGTTGTTCTACTGGCTGACTTGTGTTCTATACATATGTACATACATACATACATACATACATACATACATATGTATTACTAACACAGATTCAATTGTATCATACTGACAGATTGAAATTCACAGTTTAGAGCTTCAACTTGCAACTTTAGACTGCTAAGATAGGCTTTACATTTCTCTACATGCTCAGAATCATTATTTTCTGCATATTTCCTGTAAGGAAATATGTAAGGATATAAATAAATGTAATTTAACAAATCAGTATTTCAAAGTCATATAATTTCTATTTCTGATTGCCTAATCTTTACTTTGGAGAAAGATTCAGATCCATGCACCTAATCCAGCAAAGTACTGCTATATCTACTGTTAAGCAAATAGTAATTTGAATAATTTTGTGTGATTGCATTAAGTTTGCTTCGGAAAACTTTGGCAATGGTGAGACTACAAGGGTGGCTTTTGTGACAAACTGCGAGAAGCTTCCCCCAAGTTCAACAAAGCCCATTCCAGCTGTGTCTGAGATTGCTAGGAGGCCATGGCTGCCAAGGCCTCTGGGATAACATTTAAGAAGGGGGAAAAAAAACTGCTGGGCAACAGCGGCTGGAGAGAGGAATGAGAATATATGAGAGAAACAGCCCTGCAGATGCCAAGGTCAGGGCATAAAGAGGGGGAGGACATGCTCCAGCTCGAGCACAGATTCCCCTGCAGCCCATGGGAGGGTTCATAGTGGACCAGATATTCCCCTGCAACCCATGGAGAACCCTGCTAGAGAGTAAGTAGATGCATGGGTGTCTTGGGATGTCTGGATCTGGCAGGACCTGTGGCCCTGTGGAGAGAGGAACCTGTGCTGGTAGGACTTGGGACCCCATGGGGGACCCATGTTGCAGCAGGCTGTTTCTGAATGACTGCAACCTATGGAAGGTTGTGACGAAGCTGGAGAAGTTTGTGGAAGAGTCTCCCATGGGAGAGACCCCATGCTGAAGCAGGGGAAGAATGAGAGAAGGAAGGACAAGCAGAAACAACGTGTGATAAACTGCCTGCAACACCCATTCCCTGACCCCTTGCGCTGCTGGGACAGGAGGTAGAGCCAAATCAGGAGTGACGTTGGGCCTGGGAAGAAAGGCAGGTGGCAGGGAGATATTTTAAGGTTTAGGTTTTACTTCTCATTACCCTACTAGCATTTGATTAATATATTAATATTTTACTTAATAAATTAAATTAATTTCCATGAGTTGACTCTGTTTGGTCCACAACAGAAAGCTCTTCTTGTCCTTCTCCCAACCCAAGAGCCTTTGGCTGTGTTTTCTCTCCCCAGCTCAGCTGAGGAGAGGAGGAGGTATAGAGAAACTTTGGGCAGCTAGTGTCCAGCCAAGATCAACACAACGCAGGGTGGCATATATTTTCTTTAATCTTATCTGAGCATTCTTTGTTAAATTTCGAGTGTTCTTGTGACTGTTCATTCTGCTAAAAACATACAAACAAACAAACAAACAAACAGAAAACCAACAGAAAAAAAACCACAAAAAATTATTAATTTCAATTTTCATCTCATGAAACTTTGGGTTTGTAAGAAAAGATCTTTGGTAATGGTAAGGATTTCCATTTACAGTGCAAGTCAAACATGCATTTTAGAACAGAAATCTCTAATCCAAAGAACTTATTCTCTAAACTTACCTTAGACCATCTCTTCCTGTCTCACCAGTTTAATTACCTTGAACATAAATGACTATTTTTCCAACAGTGGCATGCTCAAAATTATTACATTCAGAGTATTTTTCTTTTCCTAGAGCTGTGCTGTTTATCCTTCTGGGTATTTTACTATGTCATTTAAAAGACATCTACACTATTTTGTCCTTTATAACTTCTAAAAAGAAATTGCTACTTCCTATCTTTCTCAGGGCTCTATCTGACAACATAAACATAAGTTCAAAACAATTACTACTAAATTTTCTATGTCTATAATAGAATGTTTTTTCCATATATTAAAGCCATTATTTTTTCTTGAAAGGATTTGAAATTAGTATAAGGGTTATATTATACTGCCTTTGTGATATAGTATTTTGTAAAATGTAATAGTCTCATTCTGAAGTTTGCTGTTGATGTTTGTTTTTTGTCTTTTAAATTTAATAAGCTATGCAGAATATATTATACTATGTCAAAATCTCAAACAAAACTGTCCATGACTGAAGTTATTATCTTCCAAACAGAGGACTGCCAGTGTTTAAAGTACAAACATCAAGATTTTCTTCCTAATAATTAACAGATTCTAATATATAGTTAATACGCCTTACATCAAATATAGGATTTCAGACAGATGATTACAGACTGATTTTCTGACATTAGATTTGTAGCTGCCTTGCATTGCTGGCAGATCAAGTCCAACTGGAATCCAGTCACTAATTTTAATGGGAGCTGTGCATATGTTTTACAAATCTCCAGGTTTAGTTCAAGAAACCTTCACAAGAACTTCTAGCTACTTATGTCTGGGTAGTGTATTGCTTTTTTTGAATTATGGATTATATGTTTACATTTTTTGCTACATATATTTTTCAGGTTAAAAAAATCTGACTAGTATTCCAGTCAGTTTTCTGTGATTCATCTGGAATTTAAGGGGATTTGCATCAATTATTTGTTTTAAAAAGCATATAATTAAATTTTCAAAAATATTTACAGCAAGAATTTGGAATTTGCTGCTCTTGTCAGCTGAATTCACATAAGAGTGGGAAAATGTAATCTTTGTGCATGCAAATGCAGGGTTTTGCTTATGCAATGACTATATGCATGTTTTGCTCTACTAGCTTGTTGGTTGAAATTTTAAAATATTTGAAAACTCATGATGTTCAATCCATTCCCCAAAATCCATTTTTCAGGAAATAATAATTCTGGGTAGAGAGGAATTATTTTGTCAAGAGCAACACAGTGATTGTCTTGCTAGGATGCACTTAAAATAAAATAAAAAGCTTAGCTGGTACAAGGAGTTCAGTTGAATCTATAAATACAGTGTAATTCCAAGTATTGAGGCTGGATACATCATATGATATTAACTATGGAGAAAGTCATGCAGTCACTTGCTATGATTGTTCCACAATGTAAAACTGTTCCACAATGCAAAAAGTTAGAGTATACAAGATCCAAAAGTAACCGAGCCCTTTACCAGTGCATTCCTAGGAATAATACCTGCCTGCAACTCTGTTACAGATTATAGGGGGAGAGAGTTATTTAGGAAGTTATTTACTATAAGGAAGTAGTTGTTCATACCTTTCTATCTGTATTCAGAAGTTTTGCTAGGCACAAAGAGGGACCTTCTGATATAGAGAGCTTTTGTCATTCATGACCTAGAAGTAATGGAGACTCCTTTTGTGTTAGTCTATAGTGACAGAAAAATGCACATGGTAATTTTAATTCTTTTGCAAATTGCCACTGATTGTATGAATGTAAACCTTATTTACTCATTTTTCCCATTCTGATTTGATTTTTCTCCATAAATTACCTTAAATAATTGCCTATCTTATGTGTTTTCAGCTCCACACAACATTTCATTATGTTCATGTCTGCATTTTTTTGAGTTATTCAGTGATCAGATAAGATTTTATTAATAATGTCTTCCAGTATCAAATATCTTGCTCTTTTATGTTATGTCCATTCTTATTTTACTTCAAAACAGCTATATTTCAGGTTCTTGTGTCTGAGTTCATGCATTTGTTTTAAACTGTAGATTAAATAGCTTTATATTTCATTTCGCTCAAACGGTCACAAAATAGATGTACATACTATCTTGGAAAAGGAGGTTGCTACTTAAATCTCAGTTCACCAAGGTGATTAACCTTTTAATAGTTTGTATATAGTAAATTGCTCTAACTTATTGCTCTTCTTTATGTATGAAAAAAAATAATGTGAATCAGAAGATGATTTTATGTAACGTAGGAATGTCTTCATTAAAATATTTCCAACATTATCTATATTGATGTAATAATGAATTCTGAAAGCAGAGGAGTTCTATGAAAAAAAGAAAGTGAACTGCTATTTCTTTTCTGGTAGCTTCATGTCAAACAGGGCCAGGTCAATCATAAACCCAGGACTGTGTATTGCAGTCACACATTTCTAGAATAATAGATTAGCAATACAGTTTTGCTAAAGTTCACTAAACTGTTTTGGTATCCTTACAGCTGAGAGCTTGTAAGAGTTGTTATGAAACTGTTACTGATGATGACCTCAAGAAACATAGCCTGCATCTTAACATTTACTATTTTCAGGGTGGGTTGTTTTTGCCATCTGGATGATTATTTTACTATGCAAAAAATTCAGTTCCCCCTTTCTTTGGGAAGGACTTAGCATTAACAAGCAGATCTTGAGTTGTTTTTCATTTCTCTTTTTTTGAAAACGCAAAATTATATAAATTAATTTTAGCTCAAGTGTTCTTTAGAAATATTATTCATTTCTGTACAGAATAGTCACTTATGTGCTATTGCTGCCTTCAGTATTCTTTTCCCAGACATATTTCATATATTTGGTTTTGATGTCTAAAATTACAGGCTGAGGGTGTTTATAGTTAAGTCAATATTTGAGCTATGCAACATAGGCATTTAGAGAAAGGCCAAGTCCTGTGCTTGTGTAACTGTTTCATTGCTGTAAGTTCCTCAGTAAGTGTTGCACTCCTTCATACATTGAAAGAGTGATGCAGTAATTCACATTTGTGCTATAAGAAAATTCAGTGGACTAAAAGAAGGAAAGAATATTTTCATCTGTTTCTAAGAGTAGATTAATATCCCAATATTCCTGCATAAAAGTACAACAGTTAGTTGTGATTCCCTGTTAATTTTCCACAGTTTAATAGCATCAGCTACCTTACTTCCATTTTCTTTTTTAAAACATAGTATGGGTTTTTTTACACTACATATTGACTAATATTTATGTTGGTAAGTAATAATCTTACCGTATGTTTCAATATGTGCTTTTTAAATTAACATTTGGTTTTTCTACTGTTTAGACTTTGACTCTCCCAAAATACTTTTTTGACTCTCATCAGTGCACCTTGATTTGTTAATGCAGCTACTACACTACTGAGATAGACTTTATAGCAATACTTTCAAACATCTGTTTCTAAGGCAAGTACATGATTTTGACAATTGCAGATAGATTAATAATGAAAATGGAAAATCACCAACTCATAAAGAGAATAAAGAAACCCAATCTGTAGGATTTCATTGTGGGAGAGGTTAAGAGATTTGTTCCTGTCTTTCTTAAGAGTCAAAAGAGTACGGAAATACATTGGGAATTGACTTGTTGTGACTGTTGCATTTGGATGTATCTTTTTCAATTTGAAGTTTCCCTGTTACCAACACTAATATTTCTGGAATCCACCTTGTTGAGACAGTGCTGCTCCATGATCCCCTGTGTCTGATTCAGTCAGGCAGGCTCAGAAATGACCAGTTGTGCCTGGTTGTTGAAGTCCCAGTGTGCTTTACGCAGAAGTCAGTAAGTTTATGTTTGGCAGATGCTTGGCTCACAAGGGAGATAGCTGCCTTGTGCTACCATGGTTTTTCTCCTACCACATAATCTTCTATGAGTAAAAAGCACCATCATCACACAGTGCACTGTCTGTTGCATCCCATAACATACCAGATAATTCCTGACTTCTCTTTTCTGTGATCTGGGACCACTTTTGTGAGGCCTAAGAAAGGAATGTATTTAAGTGTGGTTTAGCATTAAACAGGATAAAAGTAAAGTAAGGGTTGAACTGGAGCCAATCATAGCATAAAACCCTTAAAACATAGTTACAAAAGGCCAGCAGACAAAGGACATATGCAGAGCTAGAAAGCAGAATATTCTGTTCCTTGTTGTGGGTGTGACAAACTCTCAGGCCATACTCACCAGTATCATATGGCAGCCCTGTATTTGGTTTTGGTTCAGAACAGTAATTAGAAACAGCTGGTTTGCAGTGACAGTAATCATCCATTGCCAAGGAAGAAGGAAATTCATCATCTCCATGATTCCTTAAATTGAGACAGGATGTTTTTATGCTCTAGTAAACCACAAGTTATTGGGCTTGACAGTATTCACTTACAATTTAAGGGAAGATGATATGTTCCACTACAGGAATTATTGGTGAAATTTTATGGCCTATGTTAGGCAAAGATCAAACCAGATGATCCTTATGTCTTAAAATCTGTCCTTAAAATTTACAGCTGCTCAAAAAACCCCTTGTAAGCAAAATAATGAAGAGAAAGAGGAGGACTGAAACACCAATCTGAAATGTTTTCCTTATAATAAAGCACCATTGTTTCCAAGAACATAGGGCATTTCTGTCTGTTTGGAACTATTACGTCCCCAGACTTGTTCATAGACAGGGCCTAACCAAAAATTTCATCAACACAAAAAAAAAATCAAACGATGAGTTCTCTACTACTTTCTCTTCTGGCAGTTGAAAGAAATATTGCCTACACCTCCGCAGTGTGCATCACTCATGTCAAGCCATGTAGAGATTTACCTGCCTGTGCAATGTCTGTCTGTGCAGACAAAGAAATAATGTCTTCTTACATATAAGAAACTACTTTCCGGACAACTGAGTCACTCAAAGTTGTGAAGTTTCTGTCAGAGCCAGGGAATAAATAGAACTAAGCATGAATCTATCATGCTACTAGTGTTAAGGCATTCCCTCCTGTCCAGTTTTTGCCATTCTGTCTCACATCATGGAGCATATTAAGAGAGGAAGGGAAGAAAAAAGGTCCTAGGGAACTAGACTGTCAAAGTCCTGGCACACAGTAAATATTTTCTGCTTCCTCTTGCTGGAACTGTGATACTACACAGGGCTCAGGGAGTGGGAGTATTCAGTGTGCTACACTTTAAAACAGACAAAAAGAAGATGGGGAGAATGGACGAATGCAAAGGAAAAATAATTTATCATATGAAATAAGAGAAGGGAAGTGATTTCTGCCTCTTTTCTGAACCAGTGCAAAAGATAGAGAAGGCAAATACCAAAGCAAAATGCTACTAATTCTATCTTCTGCTTTAGCTTTTACCTGTACACCTCATCCTTTTTAGAATGAATTATAAATTTTTAAACTATTGCAACTTTAATTTTTAATTCTCGATTCACTATTTCTGTTTATGTTTGGGACAGTTCTGCTGCTTGTTTTTATTTTATTAGGGTTAAAGTCTGACCTGATTCACTCTATTTAAACTTTCTCTCATGCAATCATGGTCAAGTTGCTTTAACTTATTCCTATAAAACTGTAGCTGCAAAGATGACTTTGCATTTTTCCTTTATGCATTCACTTTAAGTCATGAAGCACAGAAACAGAATTGGTGGAATTATGTTTGACTTGAACTTCCAGTTACGTAGCTTAGTAAATTCTCAGAAGTTGTTTGTAAGGTTATGGAATAAGAGGCACATTACAGGTACTTGGAGCAAATGTCAAAAACATGAGAACACACTGTCACAGTATTGTTGTATACCCTTTTATATCACAAAGTATTGATCTGCTCTCTTGAGCTTGCACAGAAAAAAAGAAACCTTGTGTCAGCAAGGAAAAATGAGTTGTTCATCTTTTTCATAATGTTTCCAGAAGGTTATACATAGTGGATCCTTCAGATGACCCCACCCCAGAAAACTGGAGGAAAAACATCTTTCTGTCCCTTCTTCCTTTCAACTCTCTCTACATCACACACTGGTCATGGCTAGAAAAGGATCTAAGGTATTTCTCATAAGAATAGCATGTGAAAACTTATCCCTGAATAAGAAGAGTGGCAGATCAGAAAACTTAAAAGATATATCTGACCTAATACCTGGGTATGGTAAAATATTTGAAAAAGTAGTATAGGATGAGAAATCTGGGGTGTTTGATTATCTCTAGTCACCAAAGCATGAAATTTTAACAACCCCAAAATCATGCTTTAAGATGCTTGATGGGACTGTGGACAATGCACATTAGCCAGTAAAAGGAAAAGATTAAGAAGGATTGATCTCTCAGTTTATTTTAACAGAAATATTCCCTCCTACATGGTATTTCTCACTCAGAGTTCACAAAGCATTTTGTGAGAATTATTTCACCAGCAGTTGCTTAACTGAAACTCATTTAGCATCAATACCTGATCTCACTTTCTTTGTCTTACCTACTGATATTTCTAATATCTGTACTGGAAGAAAAGAGCATTTAGTTAAAAGAGACATAGTGAAGCAAAAGAAAGCAAAAGCTTTTCCATAAAAGTAAAACTTTTTTGAGCTCAAAAAACAGGTGTTACCAGAGCCTATCCATCTTTAAATTATCTACAGGACTTCGTTGGGACGGCAGGTTCAGGTGCACTAAACTGCAATTCATCATGGATTGTTCAGGTTTTAACACATGAAGGACTCAATACAATGACAGTTCAATCTCAGAAAGTTCGGTATAATTGTGTTTACTCTGAGTGACAAAAGTAAGATGAAGGATCTCATTTAAGGTGTGAGGTCACAATAAGTAGGAATGCTCCTGTGAATTTTTCTGCTTTAGTTTCAGCAAAGATAACAGCTAATAAAATTCATATCGTCCCATGTGAGACATCCTCTAATTGCTGCACTCCATCAGTTGTAATGGAAATTGGATAATTTACTATACAACAAAATTGTTAGATTATTGGTGCAAGTGTGCTTTTTTGATAGCACCCTCTGGAAAGTAATTTTTCAAATAGCCTTTTATTAAATAAACTCTTTTGAAAACAGCCTGCTTTCCTGCAGAACTGTGGATCTCTGAATATACACACCCATGCTGAGAAGCAAATTACATGTGAAAGCAGAAGAACATCTGCAATTTAAGCTCAATTTATTACTTACAGAATAGCTATTTCATACAGAGTTTTATGACTTTTCTCACTATTTAAATACACCTTTCCTTACCCAGCTTGGCAAATGATACAATATTCCTGGGAAAAGAGAAGTAAAGACCAAAAGAAGAACAAGGATTGCTGCTTCAATAGTCTCTCAAAGCTTAGATGTGCTTAGAAACTGTACCATGAAGTCTGCAAAAGCCATGAGACATTGAAAAAAAAAGAAAGGTTTGCTCAGGGGTTGTCAGTGTGGAAACATGATTTAACTTCATGTAGCTGGCAGAGAACTTGGTACACTTAGTTCTAAAATAGGCAGGACTGACATTTCAGCAAAGATTATGTTGAATCTTCAAGAAATTTCAAGGCTGATACAGCAAATATGGTAATGATGAAATGCTATATGATGCTGCAAGCACCAAGAAGCAATTTCTCTGCTATTCTGTGTGAAAGTTGTGCGTGTTTATACAGAATGCAACATAATGCTCTCTCAGTTTAGGATGCAAGTAGTCCAGAGCAAGTAATTTATAAAATTGTGTAATTTGCAGGCCTATGCTATGGACCTTTTACTAAAAATGGAAAATTCTGGTAGCTTCCCCCAAACATCCCTTTTGTTTTTTTCTTTTTTTTTTTTTTTAAATAATGATCTCCTTCTCTTTGCATAGGCTTTTGGGTTTTTTTTAATAAATCTCAGAAAATTTTTATGTGACTTAGAAGTGTAAAATTTTGCAGGAACATTGACAGTGAAGTAATTTGTAACAAACTATTTCTGTCAGGGGAAGAATTAAGGAGCATAAGGTATTTTATAAATACATCAAAGGAAGAAAGTGCTAGAGAGAGAACTGATCCAGGAATAACTATCCAAAACTAGTTACGGCAATGCAGATTTCTAAGAAAACAACATTTTACAAGGGTGAAAAGAAAAAATGGTAAGATACTGAAAAATACTCAGTCTTAAAGTCTGCCTAATCTCCTCAGCTGCTACTCACTTTAAACATATCAATCTCAACCCACAGAAGGAAATTTTTTAATAAGAAGGTACTGTGAAAATTTTACATTACAAAATCTGGGTCAGTTGCAATCCAGGCATCCAACAGAGCAGGTCTCCTTTGAACTCTTTGAGAATGGGTTTTGTACCACAAAGAAATGAGTAGAGGTAAAGTAAGTTGCACCAGTACTGAAATTCCCTCCATACTCTCTTGCTAGCACTAGGATTGGGAGAGGAATGGAGAAAAGGGCTCTCTCAGCTTACAAGAGAGAGACTATGTGTAATGTGGCTGGCAGTGCCAATGAGCAGGAAGAATATCACTCTCTGGTCTGGTTTCCTTCTAGAACTCAGGCTGGCATTTCTCCATCTGTGGAGACTTGTACTTGCTCCGTGGCTGATCATGGACCCCAGGTAAGCTGAACACTGAGTATTGATTACGTGCGGAATAAAATAACCCTGAGATTTACAGCCAGTTGTTGCTTCCTCATGTGGAAATCTCTGTTGCACAAAAATTCTCAGTGTTTACCAACTGTCATTTTCCAAACACAATAGCAGAGGTTTTGCCAAGAGCACAGGGGTTGTGTAACAGCCTCTCTACTACATTTGTAGTACTGTTTAGTTCCATACCGAAAAGAAGCTGTGGGTATTGAGGTAGGAAGAGCATGTAGGATTTACTTTAAGTTTTCTGCCTTATGATGCATCATCTGGGACATGGTTGGGAGTTTCCTGCTGTGGCAACAAATGACATAGAATCTGCCATTGCTTTCAAATATAATGGGTTCTCATGGCATTTGTTATCAACATCGGATCACATCTTGAAACATTTTCAAATCAAAAGCAAGAGAAATGTACTAATGTCAGAGTCATTGACACTTGTGACTGTGACTTGGGTCTATTAAGCAGTGACTAGGGATATGTTCTGAAAACTTCCCTTCTTTATAAGCTAGCTGAACAGAAAATCCATGTTCAAGTTCCTGCTGAGAGGGCTGAGATCTTTTGCAGGTACACCCTGGGACCCATATTGGACCCACAGAAGTGTGGGATAGATTCATAAGCATGGTTTTAGACACACAAAAATCATGTGTGGGTGTGTACTGGGGAGGGTGAATAAGGAAAAAAACGGTAAAAATGAAAATGTCTGAATTTCATAGCATGTTTTAATTACATCTGACCATTTCAGTGACAGCTTTTAGGAAAGCATAGCTCTTCTAATGGTTCTCATCTTGAAGCCTTACAACACTGTATGGAACATGTTAGTATTATTATTTCCTAGGTAAAGCTAGACAGAAGAAGAAAATGGAGTTGGCCAGGATCACTTAGTCATTCAGTCAGTGGGAGAATTGGGATTTTTAAAGGGAACACTTAGTTCCAGAAGAGTCTTCTGTTCATTATTCTCTGCCCATTCCCATTTAGATGAATGAAAAATCCTCAGTAACAGTTATTGCTGGGACCAGCAGTTTTTAGCTCTTCCTTCTTTCAGGAAGCTTTTCTTCCATCTAATCCAGAGAACACAGTAAATGGCAAATAAAACAACATGTTTTGAAAATTTCTGGGATTGTATAAAATACCAAGCAGTTACTTGTATAGAAACCCAGAATTTCAAAGCTAAAACTTCCTTTTTTGTAAATAGTAAAATTAAAATTACTTTATCCATTTTTAGCAACAAACCTATGTTAAATGGTGATTTATAACATTTATATGGAAAAAAAATACAGCACTGTCTTTCCATTTTGTCAGTGTGCAGGTACTGTATATGAAAGAAGATTTATAAATTTTCAAGAAAGGTAATAAAAATAGTTCTTTAATCATTAATATTTGGTAGATTTAAATAGTTTCCTATTTTTTTCATATTTGTGTTATATCTGGAGGCATAATTATGGAGGCATAATTTTTATTTTAAAATAAACTATTCAAGAAAAGCACTTCAAAACATGTAATTTTACTGAAAAATTAAGCATGCCAGGGTTAGTTTCCTTTCACAAAATGAATTCACTTCCTTTGACTTCTTCCATTATAATATGCAGGCACCAATCACATACTATTTTTAAGCAGGACCTTCCTTTATGCAGTGCAGGTAAAATTCTTACTACATAATGTACCCCTGTTTCAGGTATTGTTCTCTAGTCTTCCCTGTGTAGCTGCCTGCTCTCTGCTTTGCACACCATGCAGACAATTAGAAAACTTATTCATTCCCTTTCCATCCACTGTGGGAAGCATCCATGAAATCAAAGACATATAAGATTCACAAAAACTTACAAATTTCTTCTTAAAAGTCACTCTTGGAAGAGGGGAAGCTGACAAGAAGGAGCTTAAAGTCAAATATTTCTATTAGTATTGCATGTTAAACATGAGTTCAGCACTTAACTCATAGCAGTAATGTACAGCCCTCAATGATACAAGGTCAATGATACAAGGTACAAGTTCAAAATCCCGACCTCCAGTGATTTAATTTACATTTTACTGAGTCTCAGACATTAGGTTTTCAGGAGCAAAAATGGTCCAGCTGGAGGGAGAGGGAAGGAATGCAGCTTCAGCACTGCAACCACACATGATGCACAGCACAGGGACGACATGGGATGGTACTGTTTCTCAGAAAGAAAGAAGACATATCAAGCTTCCTCCTACGGAATCTCTGTCTGTTTAGGAGTCAAGGAATGCAAGATCACTAATTGCCCCTGAAACATCTATTTCATCATCATGTCAGAACCACAGATTTTCTTATCTTTCAGCCAATGGCTTAGATCATTTGCTTATTGTGAGCAACCCAAGGTTTTCAAAGTTAAAAAAAAAATCTAACCAAATCAAATCTATTAAAGTAACCCTATCAAATCTGTAGCTAATTTTGGATTAGACATTACAATGCAGTTAAAAAGAATTAGAAAAAGAACAGCAACGAAAAAAGTCACACTTGCTTGTCCACTGTGTTCCTAAAGACAGGTCCTGGCTGTCTGCCAGTCAATCATGCAGTAGATGACACAGTCCCTGCTGGCCCCTAGGTATTTTCTCCTTTCATCATCTTAGTGACACCCATTCTCTGATCTTTAATAGTGGTTTATGCTCCCAGCTCCTTGCTGTTGTTCCTCTTTCTTATTCTGCTTTTCTCTGCAGTCTCCCTCACCCTCCATGACAGGGAAGAAGGCAAGCAAGTTGGAAGCAAATAAATAATACACACTTTTCTTCAGTCTTGTCAGAACTTATAAGAATAATCTGGGCTGCTCTCTAAAATTTCAGTTCTCTGTACTTTTCCTGAGTTTTCCTGCTTGGTTTGCAAAAAGTCTCTTGTATTGTTTTTTATTGTTGGTCTCTGATATACAATATATATATATATATATACAATTCCTATTCCTCACCAGAAAAAGTTTAGGTGGCAGCAGGAATTACACAGTCAAAAGGGAACAGTTTCCAAGATCTGCCACTGAATCTGATATTTCACAGGTGAAATAATGTTCTTTTTATCAAAGAGTCAGGAGGACAGTGAAAATTTTTTGAAGAAGAAATTGGGGGAAATGAGTTCTGTGATGTGGTTTCCTGTTGATACATGCATGAGTCACTCAAGTTGAAATATTTATATCCCTTATTTTAACCAATGGAATAAGAAACAGGTTTTAAGCTTACCAAAGCTAATGAAATCACTTCATGGGCAAATCATAGAGGAGAATGAGAAATTTTGCTAGTGGCTTCTATGACCATTTGCCCACAAGAGGAACGATCAATGAGTTTATGGAGCTCAGGGCTCTGCTCCAAGCTCCAGAGAAGGTAGTGCTGCGAAAGCACAGGCTGTTCCAACATTATAGTCTATCCTCATGTCCTAGCTTCTCTCTTTCCCAGTTCTGCATCTTTTCCACTCGTGGTTTCTTGTGCCAGTCATATTGTCCTATCCATAACATTTTATCTCCAGCTCCTCAGGCTTGTCCTTTTTTAAGGACATAAATCTCTTGAGTCTCTCTCAGCTTTTCTTTGTAGTCCAAGATTACTTTGGCCACTGCCAGTCTGAGTTTTCTCTTCCAGACATTCCCAGTCCCACTCACAATCCCTGGCTTACCTGTCCCAGTCTTCTTGCCAAGTCAGTCCTCACTCTTGGAAAGAGCTAAATAGTTTTGTTTGGATTTTTCCAGAAGAATTCAGCCTGAGGCAGCTATGAAGCGTACGGAATTTCAGCCTAAATGGTTAAAATCTGGCAAAGTTTTATGCAACATGAAAGAAGGGTTTTAATAACAAGCAGCACCACTAGCCAAATCTGCATAAATCCTAATCTGTTTCCCTTTGAAGTCAATGTTAAAAAACCCCAATGAGACCATTAATTTTAAAACTTTAATACAGTAATCAAGTGAGCACATGCTTAACGCGCTTTTGTGGATTGGACAGCAATTAAAAATGAGAATGTACTTCAAGTTACTATGAACATGAATACATTATTTGCATTTACTACTTTCACTTCCGTTTTATGAATGTAACCAATGAAATCTGTAAACTTTCTCATTGAAATTATTCATTGAATAATGTGGTCACAGGGGCTGGACTTCGAAGCTCACGGAAAACGAAGAAAATTGATAAACTGATGTTTCTGCATCATTTCTGTAAATGTTCCACTACAGCTCTTTGTTGTGGCTGCTTTGGGTAGCAGTATTTCAGTTTGTAAGCATTTTGAGCATGTGTTCAAAGTAGCATGGGAGAGAAGAGCATGATCTTTTCCCTTGTTTTCGTTTATTATTCCAGAGAACATGAAGGACTCTTTCATGTTCTCCTATGGAGTACAATGCTTTGAAATTCTTATGCAGGGCATGTTACAGTCTAGTAGCCTTTGGCAATATGGCTAGGATACAAGACCTCACAGAAAAAAAACAAATGTGAAGAAAATAACTGATGAGGCTGGGGGAAAATAAAAAAGGCAATGGCAACATGTCATAATGTCTGTGACATCCAGACATTTTCAGAGTTCAAAACAATGAAGAAAGAGCTGCGTGTGTCTCATGTATTATGAAGATGCATTCTCCTTTTGATGATAAATCGCTCAAAACCCTACAATCCCCTCTACACATCATAGTTCCCAAACTAGCTCACAGGCCATGTATAATAACAGTGAAAATTTCCCTCTTTTTAATAGAGTTATGAGATCTCTAGCTGTGCTATCTATGGAGTTTGGCTATATTACCTAGAAAATCATCCTGAGCCACATCACTTCAGGCTGTTTTGGAACTTTCCAATTTAAAAAAAAAAAAAAAAAGGAAAACAAACACCCTCTTAATTTTGATTCTATCACATTTACCTCAGATATAATTATTTTATTTATGCAAGTTAACATATCATAATCAAGGTAACCATGAGAAATATATTATGTGAGCATGGAAACAGTGCAAGTAGTATCTAATCCTTTTTTTAATTTTTCCCTGCTAGGAAATTCAGTTTCTCTGCTGCCATTTGGAAATAATGAACTGTCTTTATTCTTTATTCTAAATTCCATAGTGGTTCTTCTAAGTAGCATAATTTGTAAGTGTAAGTAATTTTCTTTACTGTTCACTGCTGACTTCTTCCAGGTAGATCTTAAAGGTTGAATGACTTGTTTGTGATATGACTTTCTTTCTGGAAAATGCATTAGAAAGATTAGTCTTATTCATATTGGTGTAATTAAAATCATAACTAAAATCCAAAGCCTTTGCTGCTTGTTGAGTGTCTCCATTTCTCATTAATCAGAACCCAATTCTCTCCAGAGCTCTCAATAAAATATTGGGCCATTCTTTCCTGCCAAAAGAAATTGTTTCCAGGTTACGTTGACCTAATTATAATGGACAAATTGTTAATTCATTTTCTTATTCCGGTTTCTCAAGTATCAGTGTACAAATTGGATTACTACCTACCTTCTCTAAACTGACCAGCTGATTTCTGATATTAGCATATTTTTTAATATATGTAAATTTCCTTCTTGTTTTTTTTAAAGGACTGTTTTCTCTGTTCTGTTTTGAGGGTTTTTTTATTATTGCCAGTACTTTCATAGTCCCACAAACAATTGCTCTCTCGTTCTATAATAGGCTTCAAATTATTTTCCTAGCCATGTAGTAGCTCTCCTCATAAGGTATCTGGTCCGAAGTTGCACAACGTTATTTTCTTCTTTGGAAAGGCCCTATTGGGATTCAAAAGTGTTCACTTTCACCATTGTTCCCAACAGTGTTCAAGCAGCAGTAGATTTTCGGCAAGACTTTTCAGTCATCATTTGCTTCTGTGGTAGAATTAAATGAAGTAGTTTAAAAAAACCCAAACCAAAATCCTAGAGCCATCCCAATTCATTTCTTTGCTCCCTTCTCTCTCCACCCATTTTTTTGCCCTGAAGCTTTTTCCCAGTCATCATGATCTTCTCATAATGCTGTGATTCTGCATATATCTTATCCTGAATAGGAAGAGGCCTGCCTTCCTTACATTTTTGTCTTGCATGGGTAATGCTGCCTTCTGATTAAATGATTCATCATGGAAACAGCATATGGGGGAATTTTAAGGAAAGTTTGTCCAAGCAACAGATAAAAACAATCAATTAATTCTCATGGCAATTTTAAATGAAAATCTTTAATCATATTATACGATCTTATACAATAACTCAAGAAGGAAACATTAATATCAAAATGTAGTAAGACAAATGCAGGCAAATAGATAGAAATTTATTTCATATGTAGTGTCCCATTACTTTGCAGGACATTTATTGCAGTGCCAATAGGCAGAGAATACATACTTTGGATACATATTGTGGAGGCACCTTCCCTTTGACCTGCTGTACAAACACGTTACTTCTAGCATCTAAAGAAGCCAACCAGGGTTCTTAAATTCACTCTTCTAGAAGCAAAAGGCCAACATGGCACATATAGATCACTCAAAGTCTGTATTTAATATTAGAATTTTAGAAAGGTAGAAAATGATGTAAATCCTCTAGTAAGTTACTCTATTAAAAGTATTTATTGCTTGGAAGGACAGAAAACTTGATCTCACAGTAGTACACAACTGAAATTTTTAAGAAAGTAAGGAAGCAAAACAAATTTGAAGTCTTCAAAACCCAGATCCTGAAAGATATTTAGAGAGTTAAACTAATGGAAGTTAGGCCCTGAAATACTGTTTAGGCTAACTACTATGTGCTTACATACCCAGCTGCCTCCAGCTTCAATACATATGTCTCTAAGAAGCAAGGACTATAAGTTTGTAAGACACATATCCTACATTTCCAAAGAGTTTGCAGCCATCTATACATAATAAGGTACATGCAGACTCATCAGACAGGCAGAGCTAGGAAGCACAGGCCGAGAGAAAGCATATCCTTTGGAAGCTCCCAGTTTTAGCAGGATAACACTGTGAAGATGAGTGCTGAAAACATCAAAGTAATGTCATTCAGGTGAAAACAGAAACACCTGCATAATTTTTCTTTTTCTCTCAATGGGAAGTTGAAATACATTCAGATTTTAATATGTGTTTGAGCATGTTCCTTATTAGAGATATTTTCCAGTGAGGAAAAAGAAAATACCCCAGGAAAAACAAACAAGGAAAGAAATAAAAAAATAACCCCACACTGTTTCTATTAGTTATCTGAGCTTTAAAAATATTTTTTTCACTTTAAATTTGTAAATTAGGAAGACACTTTAATGATATAATGAAAATTTTCTGTATAGAGAGGATATAAATTTGGGTCTGGACCTTGTTTGATCTTGGTTATGTTTCAGGAATAAAAAGGAATCCAGACTGAAAAATAAGTATATAACTAACCTAGAAACATTTTATGAGGTACCATGGGCAGAAAACAAGGCAAGAAAAATGAAAGAAAGTTTAAAATTCTTCAGTGAGAAAAGGTGATGGGTTTATATGTGTATTCTGTCCCAGAGGCTGAACCCTTTTCTACCTGTGGTTCTGTCTATTGCAGCCTCTATTCAGCTCATTTACCTGGCAAGTCTGAGGTTTTTTTAAATGTTCTATAAGCCAGTCGTTGGAATGTTGTTTAAAAACCATATACACACACACACACACACATATAGCTATAGATATATATATACACAATTCTTAGTCTCTTGTTAAATTTAAAAAAATGTTGGCAATAAAGGTCTTTATTGTGTGCCAATAAACACAGCATATCACCAGTCCTTGGTGATATTCTATTGTTATATTATTCTGTTGTTATACTGCGTTGTCTAAAGTTGAAACAGTTGTCAGAGGGAGGAACATATTAAATGGCAGTGTCAGGAATGTGAATATATTAAGAGAAAAGAGATTGCAAAAAAGAAGAAAAAGCTGAAGCAATAAGAAATCTATATCTCAAGAAAAATGGGCTTCCAAATGAACTTATTTTAGCAAGTTATTTAAAATAAAACAGTAATTGGCAATATGCATTTACATGGTTCAATAACTATTTCAATTATTGGCCAAGTGAATCCATAGTCTAACAGTTATTATTGATACATACCTAAAAATTGCCCTTACAGTTCATTATTATTCAGAGTAAGGTTAAAGTGATGTTAAACATCATCCTAACTTTACAGTTTGATATGAATATTTATACTGTTTGTATACAGTATTTCTTATATATAAAAGTAAGAGTTTTGTAGTACCCTAAAGTATGCAGTCTCAACTTAAAAACCATGTCATGTGATTCTACTTTTCTTGAGTTATCATTATAACATTATAAATGTAAGCTCTGACTGCAGTACCTAAAACAAAAAGAAAGAAAACCTGTTTGAAAGTTGTGTTTTCAGCTGTGTTACAGCTGAAGAATTCCTGGAAAGTCAGTAGATTAAATTCAGACCACTCTGGCATTGTTTTGCCCTTCCTGTGACATTCATGTATAGAAGAGTGAGAAGTAGCACATGCGATTTCCTAATGCTAGGTTACAAGATTCCTATTATCTGTACAAATATGGAGAAAAACAGTAAATACTTCCTCTTCTAGAAAAGTTAGTGTAAATATATATATTAATATACAATATATAGAATGAATAATATATATTATATATGTACATTTCTTAATATATGAATAATTTGTTGGTTTTTTATTATTATTATTATTATTAATTATTACTATTGATGAGGTGTTGGTATATGTGGCCTTTTCCATGGGACAAAGCAGCCTGGGTGCAGCCCTCTTGGTGCTTTCTGGCTTTCCCATATGAGCTGTAAGCTGATGGGCTCAGGGGAGCTGCACAGAGCCAGGGAACTGTGGCACTCTGAGCGAGCTGGGAGCGCTCCAGCCTTTGCAAACTCTCTTCCTTGAAGATTAATATTTTTCAGGAGCCCTTGAGGAAATCTGCCAAAAATGGCTGTCGTTAAAACTCTGTACAACCTTAGTAACTCTGGAATATTTCAATCAGATTTGAATCCAGATATCAGGGAAAAGAGCTTCCTTTGATTAACAATGGTTGGACTTCACATAATCTACAGCAGGAAACTCTGTCCTTTATTTCAATGCACAAGTAAACAGAGCAGCAGTTGCTGTTATCAGCAGCTCATGGGGCTAACTTTTCAACAGTCTTTTAACCCAAAATATTCCAAACAAATCTTCAGTCACACAGCAATAATAAGGAAAATAGTACTGTGAGAAAATATTTAATGTTACCAAAAGGAAAATCAATGCAATTACTGTTTTCTGCTCTGTTTCAAAATATTTTCAGCCCCTACAGCACGGATGGTTAGAAGTTGTACTCTGTGGACTAGCTTGTGCTCATTAATTACATTTTGAGAAGTATGTGTGTTTTAGGATATCTTCTGATTACAAATTCTAGCTATTCTAAACAGCCTGGTTCTTGGATAAGGTTCTTCAATCCATAGAGCTCTAACATCCTGCAGTGTGGTTGCATTTCACCAATAAGTTTTGTTGTCCTTACAAGTTCTTTTTCAAGTTTCAATGCAATAATTGTCTTCTCCTAGTTCTACACTTTTAGTAACTATTCTTTCAAGAGACATTTTATTAGTAATGTGCTGTATCAAAATTATCTCCAAGTGAAATAACCAGGTTAAAGGATGAGAATGTGTTTGTGTTTGTACATTTTACTATTGCAAAGTCCATTTAGTTTTAGGTCTAAGGTAATATTTATTTTAATAGTTAATACTGAAGCACTTCTAAATTCCACACAAGTGTGAAATGGTACTCAGGAGCAGACAACACAGTCAAAGATGAAAATCAGTAGGAACTAGACATGTTAAAGCCAATTGGATTGGAATACTAGTCAAAATGTGTGATAGGAAGAAGCTGTTTGGAGTCACTGGACAAGAAAACCTACATATAACACTGCAAAAAAAATAATTCTCAGGTAAAGAGCAATGGACACTGTAACTTATCATTTGCTACACTTAGTAAGCAAAATGTACAAGTTTTATTCTGCAATCTTTTGATTACCTGAAAAACAAAGAGAGAAAAAAGAACTAGCATGGCTGTCCACCTCTAAATTCAAGATTTAATACAAGCTTGTTATAGATGGAAAGATTCAAATCACAGAGCACTGGAGAACAACCACAGGAAAAACGCCTGCCATTAGCAAAAAGGTTTCAGTTTGGGTTCCAGCTGCAAACTGCTTTAATGGAAAAATGTCCACATACATTTGAAGAAGCAGCCATGCGGAAACTTAAAATCCTTTGTAGGTCCTACTAATTATTACTAATTATTTTAAAAGGAAAGGCCTTGCTAATTCCCGAACAGAAACACCAAAAAGCTACCTTACTGTCTAAGAATAGAGGAATTCTTCAGTTACTGCTGAGGAGAATGGGATTAGTGAGACTAATGGTCCATGCATGGATGCTAATTTCTTGCTGCCAGAAGCCAAACTGATTTCAGCTATAGCATTCCTTCACTGGGTGATCCTGGCCCAAAGCCCAGCAAGCAGCCAGGGACCAGCTCCACTGGCCTCTCACAAAAAGAGCCTTCAGATAAATTCCTCTCTGCTATGGCCCAGGGGTGTGCTAGAGAAAGCTAGAAGTTGTTAATATTCTCCAGCCTAGCCTTAGTGAGTTCTGGAAGGTAAATGGGTAATGGACAGTCAGTCAGTTTGACTTCAGACCTGACAGTGAAGACACAGTGACTTCATCCTACTCCTAGTCATTCCTGAATAGCTTTCATGTGTCCTTACTCACAGTTCAGGTGCAGGAATGAAATATCACAAGAGCCCCGAGGCTCTTCTGTGAAACTTTTCCAGGAGTGAATTTTTTCTGGTATCTCAGAATTTGTTCCTGTCACAGGGGAGAGGCTGATTTAGGATTTAAATGAAGGCTGCAAGATGTCAGCAGCAGCTTTGCCCTTTGGCTTCTCTGTTCAATAAAAAATTCACAGGCTGTTCAAAGTCTGGCACAATGCTGAAATTTTTCTGCCTGTTGTTTCTTTCCATTTCATTTTCATTTTCTAAAAATAGCTTCTTATACAGAAAGAAAAAAAAGCAGAAATAATATTTTAAAATCTCATTAATAATTGTGTGTTAAAAAGAATACAATAGATGTTGCATCACATTAATTGGCAATGATTACTCTTTTTACAATGGATTATGGAGAAAATTAATCTTAATATTCTATATTTTTGCTTTTTTCTCTATTTATCATATTTCAGAGCTAGCAGGCATTATTTTATTAAGGCATAATATTCTAAATTACCTACAAGTTAATGACTACTTTTATTCTAGTAAATCTGCTGGGTTTATGGTTTTGGAGCATTTTTTGACCCTACCTGTCCAGTCCCCTTTGGATGATGAGTTGATCACCTGTCAGTTTTGCTGAAGACAGGACATGCTCAACCTGCTATTATACAGCATTAACGATCTGTCTGTCCATTCCAGGCAGAATGGAAAATAGCGCTGTTTTCTTCTGAGACGGCAATCTACATTCTGTGTGACAGCAAAATAGTAATGGAAAAAAAAAAAAAAAACCACCAATCCTCTTGGAAGTCCATGGGGATTAACTAGGAGAATGCAGGTTTAAAAATAAAAAAAATCACCTATTTTATTGGATGTCCCAGGAGTTGTAGCACTATTCATCTTTGAGGCTAATGAAGTTCCCTTGTGAATCATGCTGTCTGAACTATGTGGGGCATTTCTTGATTAGCATATGTTTCTTCTAAAAATACATTTTGAAACCCCTGGAACTTGCCATTTGTTTGAGAGTCATACTAGACTTTCAACCTTGCATCACTGATTATAGGACAAAAACTTTACTTTTAATCTTTATGGAAGGACATCTGGCTTTGTCTGCAATTCCTCTCCCCAGTGAAAATTTAGCCCAATAATTCCCTCCAGAACACAGTAAAAAAAACGAAGCTTTCTCAATGTGAAAGTGAAATAGAAAATTTTGAGCTAATACTTACTTTAATATAGTCTAATTTAGGAATTCCCAGGGAGCTGAAATTTTAACCAGAATTCTCAGTTTATGTTTTTGGTTTTATTTTTTTATGTTCAAGTCTCCTTCTTGGGGTGTCTATGGTCCTGTCCTTAAGGACATAGGGGTTACAATGTCAGCCCTGGGCCTAAAAAGAATATAATGGGGGAGCACTGCCAGATCTTGTTCTTACAGATTTACTGTGTGCGTTGTCAATATCCCATCCCTATTTGAACCCCAGACTCAAATGGACAGCTAGGCATGTGTTGTGCCTAACACTACAGTCTCAATTTAGGATTTCAAGGTATAAAGAACAGTACTGAACTGTGAGCTCCATTCCTAATTACCATGAAATCTGTAGAACCAGTGAAAGTGTGGCTATCTGTACTTCTCCCCAGAAAGATCTTCAGCATAATTTCCACTGGCTCAGAACAACCATGTTCTGGTCACTGGTCATCCCTGGCAGAGGGGCCATTCCCAAGAAAGCACACAGTGGTTACCCTGGAGGTGGCTCAGTGAAGGCAGCTCCCAGGGTTGCTGCCAGTGAAAGATGTGTATGTCACAACTGAACACGTTCTACCTCCCTTTAGCAACCTGACCTGCCTTTATTCATCAGCCAAGACACTGTGAGGCAAGAATGTAAACACAGAAGACATTGTCTCTTGACGTGACTCATGTTCCTTTTGTCCTGATCTAAACAGCTTTTCACCCTACCTGATGCATCTTTTCCATGCCTTGAAAAAGGAAAAAAATTCTTTTCTTACACTGCATGTAGATTAGCACTTTGGGAACTTGACTAAAATGATACTGCAACAATGTCTAACAATATTTGCAGATGGTTTTTTGCAACTGTATTTTTGAACAGTTTATATACATATATATAAATAAAATATGTTGTGAAACATAATTCTCTTTGACCTGTATTCTATATACTAACAAATTTGAATGTAAAACGATACACAGGAGAGTATTATACAAGATAATTGGTATATTAAACCATGGCCTTAATCTTGTAGCAAAACAAGACATGAGTCTTCTTTTTTCTTGGTAAGATATAAAGCACATACTGCAGCTTCATCATCTCTGTCTTTCAAGAAGGGAAGTGTAATGGAAGATGAAAGTCTAGCTTGCTAATGCTGTTTCTAAGAATTATTTAATTATCACCCTTCAGTGATTTGGTTAATGTATGAAGCTTCTCATACATTCTATTGTTTCTTTTAATCAAAAGTACTCCCTTTTTTAAAAAATTAAATCACCTTCTAGATATCTAGAAAATAGATACTGAAAATCCCTCTCCTCTCCACAATGTCTGTTTTTATTCCAGCATTTTCTGATTATATGGACTAGGGTTGCAGTCAGCAGTTTCTTGATACTAGTCATTGGGGCATATTTAGCTGTCTAGGGCATGTTATGTAATATTTATACACCTCACTTTCCTTCAAAGGATCTTGTTTTCCTTCACATGTGTAAAGCACATCAGCACTCTCTTATGACTGTTCATGCAACTGGAGCCTGCCAGATGCTTAAGGATCATGGTTTGTTTTCCTATGCTGAGGCATGAGGGAGATTGGTCATGTCTCAAAACTGCATTTATAATTATGTTACAGTATTTTCCTGCTGAACAGTTACAAAAAGATACTTTTTGTCAGACCGATTTTATGCAATCCTCTGTAGCAAATTTTGCAAATTTTCAAAATAGGTCTTTCATGTGAAGTATTTGCAAAAATTAAAAATTGAAACTAACATAGAATCATGTGGGCAAACAGAGGATCACTGCTAGCTGTTGTGCTGCTGGCAACCCTCCTTCAGGCTGGAAAACCAAGAGGTCTTTATGGGCTGACTTTTTTTTCAAAGGTAGTTACTCCTATCTTCTGCTGGTAAATTTTATTTGGCATTGCTGAATAAATCTCCAGTTCAAAGTGACATTTCTGTGTTTTCTGCCTGTCGGTGTTCATCTAGCTCTTAGTTTTCATGGAGATTAACCTTTAATCAATTAACACACTAATTCCACATACAAATCAGACTCAAAGAGCTATTTCCCAGAGGATGCAAGCTTTTAATCTTCATATTCAGAGCTGGGAGTGCCTGAGATGTAAGCAGAAATGATCCAAATCCATCTATTATTCTAAGAACTGACCTGCTATCGCTCAATGCCTTTGTGCACCAGCTCATGAGTACTTTGTTTAGTGAGACATTAAAATTTTTGAGATATTCTCCCAGAAGACTGTCAAATCCAGGAAGCCTTGCACACCACAGTGGACTTGTATGTCTGTGCTAAGGGACAAATGCAGTGTTGTAATATTGCAAATGGAAGTGACTAGATAACCTAAGGCTCCTATATCCTGCACAAGGTAAGTGCAATAGTAAATGTGTGCCCTGAAAACACCATGGTTTCCCTCTTCAAAGAAGAGAAAGAGTGGAAACTTTCAGCTGACTGGAATAGTTTTCTACCATCACACAAAGAAAAATCACAAGGCCTCTCATGAAAAAGATTTGGTGGTGTTTCTAAGTAACCATACTTCTAACTCTCATTATGAATCCTTTCTTCTTCCATGTCATAAGACATGAATATAAGTGTAAATACATGTGCTTCAAAAAATGCTTTCAGAAATGAAATGTAACCTGATAAAAAGAATGTTAACTGATGCCACTATGTCACATAAAAAGTCATTAGAAGTAATGGTGGCATCATTTCATGCTCATGGTTTTTGCTAGAACTTTGCACCTTGTTTAGTTGTACCATATGAGCATAGTATATGTAGATTTTACTGTTTGTGGAAAACTTTAACTAGAAAAAAAGCTGTGTTCAAGGCAGTGGAAGTTCCATGTGCTGAGTTTGTCTCTCTTGCTGAGCATTTTGCCTTCTGGATGATGGAAGTAGCCTAGGTAAAGTTAAAAGCAATCTGATCTAAAGTTTTATTGATCTGTGTATGTAATATTAATAAAATGGATTGTTTTCAAAATCAATCTTCTGACCATTTCCTAGTTAAGGTTAGGGTTTCCTCTGAGAAATATTACATTCTATACTTGCAGTTAAAATTGCACAAGGAATCAAGTATTAGCAAAGAAAATCCAGCAAAGAAATATATCTTTAAAAACTTTTGAAATATTTTATGTTTCTTGAATAATTAATTTCCATTTTCTTTTGTGATCAAGCAGAACTCTTTTCATTATCAGTACATTAAAACAAAGATGTTATAATAATCTTAATTCTTAAATATTTTTGTTAGTTTCAGTTAAAATAAAGGTGACTTTTATCTAAAAGCCTGATTTTCAGGCTTAGTCAATTAGTTTAATAGGAGTTAAATTGTAACTCTGGGATGTGATAAAAATAATTTCAAATTTGAATTTAATTTACCAAAAGTAGAAGATCATTGAAGCACTTCAGATAGTAAACTTTTCTTAGAAGATGTGACAGAACTTCCTGGAACTGTTTATATGCATGATGAATTATAAGCAAGGATTATTAAAAAAGAGGACTTTAACTAAGTACCAATTATTATGGGAAATTAATGTATCTGAAATTAATATCCAAAGTACTGAAAAATATTATTTTGCATATCATATATTATGCTACTTTTGCATCATAGTCTTCTAAAACTCTTGAGAGGCTTCATTTTCAGATTTCAGTTATGCAAATGCAACCATTTATCTAGGCAAGAGAGGATTCCTGTGGCATTATATACAAGAGAAAAAATAATGGATTATTATATTGCAGTTGATGAAGTGAAACATATAATCTGAAAAATGTTTTTCAAGATTAATTGCTTAACTTTATCCAATGCTATGTAGCCTGTCAAGATAGAAGACACAAACTAAGTCCACAAAGGCGTGGAAATGACCAGTGTCTGGAATTTTGTGAGGATCTATATTCTATCACATGGGGTATGAAAATGAGTTTTATTCCCCATATAGCTACAATTAAAAATTTTTAATCTGTGCAGTGGTCCTGAAAGTGACATGCAATAAAGTGCAATAAATGTTTCTGTTCCTATCTTGCTCAAGGAAGTCATCTTAACTTCTCCCACCCAACCAAGCCCCAGAATAGCCTCACCCATTACTGGAACTGCTATAAAGTCCCCAGTCTCACATTTTCAGAAGTATTTCTTTCATAATTTCTCTTAGTTTTACTGTTCCTACCTATCATGAAGAGAAAGAAATTGTAGATACAGATAGATGACCTTGGGTGCAGAAGTTTCCATATTTCTAAACAGGCTACACTAGGAGAGAAAAGAGTGTTTTGCTACTTGAAGAGTTTCACACCACTGGGTCAGAACTTTGGTGAGCAGACTGCCACTACCAGATAAAATGGGACCTGAGGAAATCTGAGTTTGAAATAAAGGCCACCTCTATGAAAGCTGTGAACCAGTCAGTTCACTCAGTGTGTTGACACAACATTAAGATAAATCAGTGTTTCTGACAGAATACCATGATCTAGCTATTCTGTTAATATTAAGTATGTACCTGTTAATATCATGTAAACATGTTCTTATATTCTAACATGAGAATCCTGGCAGGAAAAGATGAAAATTGTGACTCTTATTTCTACATTGCTTTCTGAAGCTGAGATTGATAAAATACTTGACAGACCATCCTCCAATGCTTCTTCCTGGCCACAGCTTCCAGCAAATCCCAGTGTGTGTCACCCAACAGGAGCTTTGGTGAGCATCTAGCAGTGGTGACATCTTCACCACCAAAGGACAGATTTTCAGGATGGGACAAGGGCTGTGCTTTAAGAAAAAGGCTCTGTGAGTCAGCACCCTTTGGTACCCCCTGCTCTGGCAGATGTCCAGCCCTGCTTCTCCCTACCAGTGCTATCTGCAGTCAGCATGAGGAAAAGGCTCTTTACTTGGCAGGTCTCCAAGGTTATTCCCTGAAAGCTCAGTTCCAGCCAGGCAACTTTCCCACACAGCAGCAACTATGTCACTGCTTGACTTCCTTCCAACCAAGGCTGGTAGTCACAATCATGGTGCTCTTTTGCTGCAGCCATCACTGCCAAGGAAAACTGGGCCTAGCAAACCCCTGCCATTATTCCTGCAGGAAAAAGATTACATGTAAAAGTAGGGCTTTAAATGCTCAACCTGAAGTGTCTTCCTCTTGTCCAGAGCAGCTGCAATTTGAAGGAATGCTATTTGTCTGCCATTAAGTTGGTTAAAAACAAATAAATCCCCCAACTCCCCTTCTGCGTGTCTCACACATCAAAGCATTTATATTTACATGCTAGACCAACTCACTTCTCTTCATCAAGTCAGTAAGAACAGTAGAATAACAGTAGAATAACAGTAGGTCTCACACATCTCATTTACAAAAGCACTATAAGCACAGCAACATCCTTAATTACCTTTTCAAGGTGGTTACAAAGACCAAGAAAAGATGACTCTGTCTTTTACCTCTTTATCTCTACTCACCAAACACCTTCTACTGAATCTCAAGTGCTGATTGTTGTAAAGTCACAGGTAAAATCCCATCTTTTCTTGAAAGTTTAGATAGACTTCTATGTTACAGATGGGACGATTTACCCAAAATAATTTTACTAGAAATCCTGCTTTGACATCATCCACAAAGGAGTTTTTCTATCCTAAAGATGCTGTTTTGCAGTGGAAAATGTAGGTCCACACCATCTAAGATGCACAGGCAGGAGGAGTAACGAGGAAAGAGGAAAAGATGACACTCACAGGTTTCGCTGTGTTAGGTGTTTCTGGTCCAAACCTGTCAATCCAAACCAAGTAGAACAATTTCAGGGGGTGGGATATGAAAAAGATGATAGTTATATACTGAAGTTATACTGCTATGTATATATATACTGATAGTTATACTGAAGTTTTTACTTCATATGTTTTTATTACATAGATTTCATATATATGTTACAGTAGTATGTAATGCAGTCTTTTTACTATCATGTTGAGGTTGTACTGCAAAACTAATTGCTCCTCTATTCCTCTTCTGTCACACTCATTTTCAGATACTACTTCATCACCACCTCTATGCAGAGGACAATCTACTTTCTCTCCCATCTTCCTTCAGCCTTTCTCTAGGCAACTGTTCTGAATATTTTCCTATCTTTTTTTTCTTTCCATTAATTACAATATACCCTATATCTGCATTAAAAACTTTTGAATGGGGGCTGTGATTGGGTGTGTGTGATGAGGGTGTTTTCTAACACGTCTCTTAGTCTATAAAAATTTCAAGGAAGCTACTGTATTCCTCTGATTTGCAAAATGATTTGGCCATTTTCTGAGCTAAATCAGTAATTTATGATAATGTACTAACAAGGAGATACACAACTCATTTTCCGATTGTCTACCTGTCAGTATTACGTGTTTTATCTAGCTGGTAAGTTTGCTGCTGACTCATTAATATATGCAGCTCATATCATGTTAAACTTGATCTCTGCCAAGTTTTCCCACCCTGATGCTATCTTCATGGTCTCTTAGATTAAATGGAATTTTGGATTAAGTGAAAGCCTGAGGCATTTGACTAAGAAAATGAGATTAACATAGATTAAGTATCTTACTGAGGACTGCTAGACTAAAACCTCAGGTGTGTAGATTAGTCATTATTTTTTTAGCATATAGATTTGCTGACTATTTAAAAATACTTAACTTTACCTGCTACCATATCTGGCAAAACGTCATCACTCCCCGATCCCTTTTGCTGCTGGATATCTCATTTGTACACGCTGCTTCCTCTTGGGTTCTCTCTCTCTTCCATGAATTATATGTTTGTTCCACTAATTATGTGTTCTTTTTTCCATCTCATCCAATCAAAAAACTGTTTCAAAGCATTCCTGTTGAACTAAAACTTGCATTCAAAGCAGACACAGACTAAACATCTTTCTTGGTTCTTTTCCAAATACTTAGAGTATTCAGTCTAGAAGTGGAACCCCCATCCAGAAGCCCATATTTCTTAATTTATACAATCTCTTCAGCAATCTGTGGTGGGCATAACTCCACTTCTCACCTTTAATTATAACTCTGATACAAATTTCTAATTATTCTAATATTATATGTCTAAATATTTCTAATATTTGGTATTCCAGACTGAAAAAAAAATTAGATTTATTGCACAATGATCATAGAAATTGCACAATGATTAAAGCTTGCTCTCTGATTGTGGAAAGAAAAAGGAGAACAATTACTTAATAACGATTGCTGGCAGATGCAAATATATTTTCAGTCTTCACACAGATATTTCAGGTTTAGGTTAGTAAATATAATGACTGCTGTAAAATTTTGAGAAAGAAGTTGCAATTCTGTTTCAGCTCTGTCATCTATGTCTTCCCTTTAAACCAAAAAAACCAATATAGTGGCAAATTATGTAGACAAGAGAGATTAATGTAAAGAAAGATTGATATAAAATCAATGTCTTGAGACAAATAAAGTGGAATATACTACTTGCTATCAAAATCTTATTTCACCCTGAAATTGCAGTTGACATTTACCATAAATTATCTCAAAAGATCACTGCATGCAGAATGAGTTTGGGATTCATTCATGTACACCCGACATTAAAGCAGTATACTGGCTAGATATCTGATTATTTCAAACATGGATTTTAGACCAAACAAAAGGCACAATTCAATATTTAGATTACCAGATTACATTACTGAATTATGGTGAATATCCACAATAAGAATATTGACACCGATCTGATTTATGTGTGATTTTCTCATCAAAATATAATACCAGAATAGCTGTACCTTGTTGTATTTGGTTATTTGGTTTCTTTTTTCTGGAAGCACTGCTAATTGCTAGGAAATATGTTATAGATAAAATGAGACGCAGGCACCAGCTGTTATAGTTTAATAGCGCAGCATTTTCTAAGATGCCTTATCCAACAGCTTTCATATTCCTGTCACCTATGTATACACCTAACTCCAACTTTGCAGAGCCAAGTTCCAGAAAGGGACCTGGAGGCTTTTTCATCTGCAAAGGCTCTGTATTATACTTTTGGCACTGTAACAACCTTAAAATTCCAAGTCCTTACTTCAATGATCCTCTTATGTCAGTGTGTTTTCCCTGCACATATCTCAGGATCTGGATATTTATGATCTCAATCCTTTATATGCCTGTCAAACTTTTAGATGTTGTGGAACCCAGTATCATAGTGTCCACACACTTATGGGCATAAACACAGGTCTTTATCTGAGCCAATATCTATTACTGAAAAGAACAGGGGTGAAAAAGCATACTTAAAAATATCACTCTTAATATTCATGTTGTTCCTCAGCCTTGCCAAAAAAGTAGTGTGATAAAAGTCTGAATTCCAGAATCGTATAAGCATGTCCCAAGGCAAATAATATAGAAGAGTACAATTTTGCTTTCATCATTTTCATTTGCAAGTATATTTTACTTTTAGTTGTTGATGATATGTATCAATGCTCTACAAAAATATTTTTTGTGGGCATGTCACATTTCTGAGGAAATTAAAAAGATGAAGACTAAAGCAAGCACCATATAAAAAGCTCAGGCCCTGCTTAAGACATCTTATAAGCCCACGCTTAATTTTCAGATCTGCCTGTGTTGAAGTGTATTTGAAGCAGTTTTCCTTTGAGTTAAACCATGTCATCATCTCCAGAATAAAACTTTCTCATCAATGTCTAGAACATGCAGGTTTTACTAGCTACAGCAGTAAGATAATGCTATATAATAACTACACATATTTCTTCACCTTAGACATATTTGTACTACTACTGATGGCTAAAATAATTTTAACCAAACTTTGCAAGCAAAATGTAAAACTTTATCAAAACACCTCTTGTACTGTTTTGTCTTCTCATAAAAAACAAAAAAAATATTAAACATTTAGAAAGAAAAATACAGTGAAGCAGGAATATTAGTTTCTACCTTTTTCCCCAGGGAAAAGTATTTTTTCAGCCTCATCCTATTATAAATTTGAAATTTGTAAATTCTTACTGAAACATTACAAATACAAAAGTTGTCTTTTCTGCCCTAGCTGTAGTAATAATTAAAAGAAGTTTTATTCAGAGTTCCTCCAGTAATATTTTGGTTACTTTTGGTAAAACTATGCACTTACATTCATAAGAAGCTGTAAGAAATCCACTTTTGTCTATCGATTTTAGCCTTAACACACATGACTAGATATTGTCATATAAGTTTTAGTTAAGCCTGAAAGTTTAAGAAATTTAAATAGAAATGTATATACTAGTTTTTTTCTTAAGCAGTTTTCTATTCAAAACAATAAAAACACAAATTTCAGAATAGGAACAACAACTCATTATATAAATGAGTGATTCTGCAGCATCACATTCAAAGTTTTTGAACAGTAAAGATTATAAAAACTATTTGAGAAATATGGTCTTACCATTTCATGAATAAATTGAATTAAAATTAATTACCAATTACTAAATGGAAGAAAACCGTTATAATAACTGTGATTCACAATAAATTATTGGCCTTTTTTTGGTCAATACTCAGATTCCTATTTCTTGGAACAAAACCAAATCTGTAAATTCTACAAACATTTTTAAAAAGGAAGCTGGGGGAAGGCAAAAGAATAAGCAGGAATTTTTCAGAATGCTATGAAGGAAAGTATTTCTCAACCTTTCTAAGGCTGCTGGGCAATTTAAAATAGCTCATAAGCCCAAACCAAAAGTCAGGTTTAGACTTTAGGTTATGATAAATAATGCAGAAGGGCACTGCAGTCTGTCCTCTGCCACTTCTCAGATATCTAAAGTATCCTCAGAAAACATATTTTGAGACATTACAAATTTTCAGCCAAGTGTACATGTTCATATGCTGACACAAATTCAACAGCCCATGCTTGAACTTTAAAAACCAACAGGCCCCTTCTATCTCAGAACCTCTTATTTCCAGACTGTTTTATGGAGTTGGTTATAAACAATGATAAATTCTATAGAATGAGAAGCAGAGGTGAGTATTAGCATTTCTGTATTCACACTAAGCTCTTAATTTTCCAACTTGGGCCACAGTCCCAGACTAATTTCTTTTGTTTAATTTTCTTCATGTGTTGTATTTTAATACTTCCACCCTAGCCCTCATCAAGACAAGAGATCTTGATCTCAGGATATATCTAAACCACAATTCTTAAAAAATTTGTTTCTTTGATTTTGAAGCCTTCTCACTATCCATTTGAAACCTTTCTCTATATTAATAATCTCTTCTCCATTTTCTCTACATGCATTTCTATGATTATGTGTGTTTGTGGGTGGTGTTTGCAAGTCCTTTAAATGTGGCTAAGTTGAGTGGCTGTGGTACTGCGATCCCTTGGATACAAGATTCAGCTGGTAATGTTTTTGCAGCTGGGTACATGTTTCCAATGCTTGCTATTCCCTGCTTTAAACTAAGACAACATATCAAGTAAGTAGCTTGAACTCCTGCAGATGTTGGGATATACACTAATTGTTCTTAGGTTGTAGCTAAAGGTCTTGTCAGGCAGAATTCTGACATTCGGTTCTTGGTATGGCTTCTTCTGTACAGAAAATCAGTCAAAACTTTTCAGTTGTCTCTGCCTCACAAATGAAAGCAAAAGGTTTGACCTTGCCTTGGTATGTTCCGTGCAGGTCTGTTCTCAGCTGTGTTCTTTACAATCTCACTACGCCTCGGTGGAGCTACTGTTGCATTTGCACTTCAGAGAGGAGGCATACTGAGGAGACAGTGCAAGGTCACATTCTCAGAACACAGCACTGCAGCTGCCTCTTGGTGCAGAGATTTAGACCTGACAAGGAATGGTAGTCCAGTGCTGGTATAAGAACACGTGTATGCTGAAATGCAGAGTCGCATGCTTTCACCAGAAACCTAGTTTAAGGGACATGAAAGCATTTGTTTAACATGAGATAAAGGGATAATTTGATCTAATCCAGCTTACATAGGTACTATGAAAATATTTATTGAAGATATGCAAGCTAGGGGTGATTTATCAAGAAAAATATTGTGCATGGGGGAAAGACTTACTGTGGTCATCTTCTAAATACCCATAGCTAAAGATTCTTGAATTGTATTTTGAAAATTCTGTATATTTTGGGCAGGTATATGGCAGTCAGAACTATTATTTTTCAATGCCTTTCCAGTTGCATTGAGAATTCTCTGATGCTCTTTTGATTTTGTTTGATTTACTCCTATTCAAATTCCTATTTGTGTTCCAGGACTATCCTTTCACATCAATTTAAATTTTTTTGGGTTTTATAGCTTAACTCCTTACTTACTCAAATTTAAATTTATTTCTTTAAGTGTTACCTTATATTAAAATGAGATATGTAACTTCTAAGTATGCAGCCATCTTTTATAATATCAAACTTTTCTAGGGATTAAAATTATATGTGAAGTTAAAACATAGAATCATAGAATCATGAAGTTTGAAAAAGACCTCTAAGATCACTGAGGTGTCCAGTCATTAACTCAGCACCACCATGTTCACTGCTAAACCATATTCCCAAGTGCCACATCCACATGCCTTTAGAACACTTACAGGGGTGATGATTCTACTACTTCCCAGGGCAGCTTATTTCAATGTCTGACCACCAGTGAAAAAATGCTACCTAATATCCAATCTAAACTTTCCCTTGCACACCTTGAGCAAGTTTCCAGTTTGTCCTGTCACTGGTTACCTGGGAGAAGAGACCAACCCCACTTGGCTGCAGCCTCCTCTGCGGCAGTTGTAGAGAGCAATAAGGTCTCCCCTCAGCCTCCTTTTCTCCAGGCTGAACAAGCCCCCCCTTCAGCTGCTCTTCATAAGACTTTTGCTCCAAACCATTGACCAGCATCATTGCCCTTCTTTGGACATGTTACATGGAACATTTGCAAGAATATGTGGGGTTAAAATATAAAAAGTGCTGTCAAAAAAGGAGTTAAAAGGTGGCACGTCGTTTTCACCTGTTGCTTTAGTGAGTGAAATATTTCAGTTGAACAAATTTTTTTGACAGTATATGTATATGCAAGCGGCAATGCCACACCTTGGTTTAGGGGTTTTTTTAGTACACTTATTGTTAGAGCTTAAACTGGGACAGAAGGAAGAGTTGCATCAAGTTTAAATGCTACTGATCTCCAGCTAAGACCAAACTGAGGATACAGAAGAGATGAAAACCATTATAATGTTCCAAACTACTGCAATTCTATATATTATTGCATTGGAAGTTCCTTTTTCTGTGGCATTTTTGAAAGAAGAAAATTTCCTTAAGGTGTCCATGATCTCCTTTGTCCTTATTTTCGGCTATCCTACCGTTTGTACAGATGCTCCTGAAACCAATTTCATTCTTGTCCATAAGCCTTTACTTTACGTTAAACTGAGCTGCATTGAGTCCTATTCCTTTTGGGCTTTCATTGCAATCCTCCAGTCTTTTCAATTTTTTTTTTTGTAAGATCATATTTAATGATAACTCACAAATGAAGAGTTCTATTCATAGAGGTAGCGTACATCCTGTCCTAGAGAAAAAAAATTCTTGAGTAAAAAAGTAATCCAGGAACAAAGTCAGTTTGATCCTTTCTGTTCAAAATAATATGTGTGATGTGGAAAATTGTTCACCTGGAACAAGTCGACTAAGAAAAGCAAATTTATTTCAAGTTTAATATTGTAATGATTTTTTTGCTTGTAACTTGAAACAGATCTGGAGGTGAAAAATCTGCTAAAATTACCTAATATAGTCCCCTCTTTTACTTGAAGTTTTCCCTTTAAATGCTGTTTTGAGACAGAAAACTCAATACATTTTCATTTCTAACACTGTACAAACTATTTTTTAAAATATTCATTTTCATCAGTGAATGTCACAGGGCTCTGCCGCTGCCATAATATAAAAAAGGGATTTTCTTGTTATACTCTAAATTTTCCTGTATTTTTCTTGTTTACACTAATCCCCTTATGAAATCATATTATAGGTTTCTACTTCAGTTGCTTCCTTTGTCAATGCCTTTACAAAGATATTCCTCTGACATTTATCTTTTGCTTCATTGTTACCATGTCTATTTCACCCCATCTTCAAGCATTTTGGAAAATAACCAACCCCTCCAAAAATCTCTGAAGTATTTAATTCATTGTATAGTTATTATATAATTAAGGACTAGTCTCTGGTCTTTCCACTGAAGCTATTCAATTTATGAAGTAATTCAATTTATTCTTTGGCTTATGTTTGTTTTTTCAAAAAAAAATTATGGGAAGTGACTTCGCTGTAGAGAGAGTGAGATTATGATTGATGCAAAATGTAAAATGTATTCCTATTTCCTTTTAAAATTCTCATTAAATAAATCAGTAACCCTTTGATGGTTTACTCAGTTCCAGACTCACTGTGCCATGTAGATGGCTCGCAGGGGTACAGATGCTTACAGACAACACTTCAGAAGTGTGGGTACAATATTTTGACAACTGCTTAGGCTCTGAAGAAATACAGATGCTCACCTGCCATGTGGATCTCTAGCTAACAAGTCTATACAAGCCAGTTCAGGCCTTTTCCCATAGTGTTTCAGTTACTGTGGCCCTGGAAGCACATTGCAGAGACAACTGAATCACTGTCCATGTAACCATCTCTGGTGTGACATGGCTGGATATGTGAGCCCCAACCAGCAAGCCCAGAAGACCCAGGCTGACTCTCCTCAGTCATGCAAGTGCTCTGTTGCAGTTTCAGGGGCAAAGGAGTTCCCCCAATGGAAGATACTTCAGGCACTGAGAATATATCCTACCATATTCTGTTAAATTTTCCACTGGATTCACTGCAAAACTAACAGGGATTTTTAGTCTGAAATACACCATTTTGTATCCAATAGTTACATTCCATCAAAATGGTGCACACTGTGTTTAGTGCAGGTGCATGATTGTGAGCCATTCTTGAGTGAGACGGATTTTTTATGACTTAATACATCATGTGCTGCAATATTAAAATTTGTCAAGAAATCTCAGTAGCATACAGGCAGACATTCTGAACTAATATTTTACAGCTTGCACAAAAGAAACATATGTTCTGTGATCTGCCAGGAGATTTCACTTTCATCTCTCCCTTGTCTAAAATTATAATTTTAGATTGAGAGGATGTGGTTACACAGAAAGCAAACTTTTTAGAAAAAAAAATTCTTTTAATTTGTTTGCGATATGAAGGAAAAAAAATATACTTCTTTATTTGTTTATAAAGATCCAGGATATATTGGAAAAAAATAGCCAAGCACAAAAATCTAACAATTGCACCATTCTAAGGATGTCTTAGTCTAGATAACTTCTGATGGCAGGAGTGACAACATCTGTAGTCTGACTAAAATAAAACTGAACAATTAGAAAGTGAATTCTGATGTGGTAAATGAGGCTTCAGCTATTGCAGGCACACATTCCCTTATTTTCTTTATCAGCAGATGCTGATGTTACAAAACCATAACTAGCAATTGAGCACAGATGGTTATCTCTGTTCATCACAAAAGCTCAGAAGGGAATAGGCACTTAAATAGAGAGACCTCAGTCACCCCTCTCACTAAGTTTCCTGCTCTGACTTTCAAACAATATGTCTCTTAACAGTTCCCCAATCACATGCAATCTGCGCAACCAGAGGGGTAACCTCAATTGCACCCAGCACAGACCAGGCAGCAAATGAAAGCTGACCTCACCTGGCTGAAGCACAGATTTCTGCTCTCCCATGATTGGATCTGTCTTGGGCTTGAGTTTTAGTGGGCCCTATCACTCTGGGCATAGCTTGCTCCCTCCTGTCTAAAAATCAGACCACAGACAGACAACTACAGTAGATGTTAGATCACTACAATATTTTTTTTTTCCTTTTCACACTGTCCTCACCAATTTCCCAGGTACATACTGCAGTTCAGGCTGGCTGAAATAAAGAAAGATTTCTAATGAAGTTTAAAATTCCTCAGCTTGAGATAAATTTAAAATATTTTGTTGTTCTGTGGTTGAATTTGCTGAACGTGAAGCAAGGAGCACAATGGCAATGTGGGTGCTGGGTAAAGTTATCTTTCTGGTATTCCAGGAAAGACAATGAGATGAAGAGTAAATGTTGCTCAAATACAACATGGATTAATTCCATATACATTTAATTATTCCACTGAACATGTTTCCTCTGATCCTCTCCTTTAATGATAAAATTAATGTAGTCGGAGCTAAAGAAGAAAGTTCAAAGAAGTCGTAAGATTCCCAGAAAACTTTTGTGACCCTATGACTTCTCTTTGCAGAGCCATATGCTGTAACTTTAGTGGTCATGAGTAGCTGGAGTCAGAGAATGGCCAATCCCTTGTCCTGTTGTGCAGAGCAACTCGTCTGGCATACAAATCTCTCCAAGTCATAGCACAACTCCTGCTCCAAAGAAGAGTGTCTATAACTGGTGAATACAATTTCTCTCTGTGCTTAATTACAGAGAATGTTTTCTGATGGACTTCATGAAGGCTGAGTGCTTATTCAGTTTATTTTAAAAATTATATATCTAAACATATTATACATATATATTTATATAATCTGCATAAGATATGACATATTATGTATCATGTGATATCTATTATTAAAATTACATGGAAAACTTTGAGTTTATCCTAAACTAGATGGAATGGAATATATTGGTTTATGGTACATAAGTTGAGGGCTCTTAAAATTGGTACAGTCAGCAACTGCACAAATGTGTGAACATGAAAAGTGTCTACACCTTTTTTGAATAAATATTTGAATAGCTCTGAACAGAAGTAATTTGGTCTCAGTACATTTGCTTAATGGTATTTTTTCCAGCTTGTTTGGTTTTTTTTACTGCCAGTCATTTTCCTTACGTTATCTCTTTAAAATTCTTGGTTACAATGACTTAAGAAAAATCTCTGTATGCGAACAGATTGGTGAGTGTAAAGTACACATTATGCAAAAAGGTAGTGGGCGTGTTGTTGGTGTGGCTGTCTCGCTCTCTCTGCTCGCTTGAGAGCATTAGTCATGTAGAAAAACTGGTACAGTTCTATATGATTGCTATGCATGCAGTCAAACTAATACCAGAAACTGGAATAGGCTGATATGCTGTGGAAGATATTCAAATTGAGAACCAAAGGGGAATTTTCTCCAAAATAATGGTTTCTAGTGTCCATGAGACTGTTGGCAGAATTATCTAAGTATGAAAGAAGACCATATACTAATGTTGCTTGATTGACATTTAAATCAGCAAGAGCTGCTTGTTTCTGGAACAAGATGCTTGTAAACTAGTCATGAGGTAGGTAGTGCTGGGTGGTGGCATATATTAATGAAGGGCCTTTGTAGTATCTTTTATGATTAGCATATTAAATACACTATTGCCCTAATGTTTTCCCCTTATTTAAATAGATCATTGTTTGGTGAAAACTAGAACAGATAACTATGCTAATCAAAAGAAACTTTGTCATCCACATCTGAGTGTCCAATTACTGGCCTCAAGCTGCTTGCATCTTTCCTACTCACAGATTCTGTTAGGCCTTATACAGTATGGTTTTAGACTGCATAAGGGGAAAAAATGGCCTAGTTAGATTATCCACATTAGCCAGAGGATATTATGTTATATTTAATCACATTGTAGTATCTGTAGAGGACTGGAGGATAAAGACTAGTGCTGAAAGTATCCACCATCTAAATTCAACATCTTCCTCAGGCTGAGATATTTTAAATATCTCTACCTTTTTCAAGCAGTTTAACCATCAGGCTCTATGTTTTTTCTGCTGGGGATATTCTCCTAGGAAGTCTGTGAGCATTCTATGTAGCGTTATTTTCTTTCTGCCACAAACATTCACAAAACAAATACCTGCTGAATCTGTATGTCCCACTACCTCAGTACACCGTGCCTTGAAAAAAAGAAGGAATGATCAGTGTCATTTTTCAAAGAGAGTAATAAAGGACTATGTTTTGAAAGACAAACTTTCAGCCTGAGGTATCTGAGAACAGAGATATCTCAAATACCTCTACCACTCTTGAACACAGCGCTGGATTTAAGGCACTTTTAGTGATTTAGCGATCCCAGATGAAATGTGCTAACGTGTATTACCATGTTTTGTGTGCTTATTTCTTCAAAATTTATTCTAAACCACTTGCTTTTCCACTTACTGTATGAAAATTTGAAAATTCATGCTTTTTCTTCAGCTTTTGAATACTTAGAGTATAAGTAGCAAAAAGTTCAGCTAGTATTCCAAGAAAATTATTTAAATGGTGTCCAAGTAGCTAAGAGTACCTACAGGAATGTTCAGATCCATCAAGTGAAATTTTGTTTTTAATTCAGTAGGAATAATGTTCAAGTTATCAGATGTCATCTGAGCCACAGTATCTGACTGTGTGTATTATTTTAGCCTGTGGCAAAGGATAACACAATTTGGTTGAACTTTCCCCTTTTTTATATCTTAAGAACATGTATGCAGACAGGTAGAACATGTCAGTCCAAACTTGATTAGAAATCTGAGTCCATGGAAGTTTGTGAACTGCAGCTCTGGCCAACATAAACTTAAGAGAAAGGCAACCATAATTGTTCCAAAAGGTAAGAAATGTGAAGTCACGTTTTATGGGAAAAAAAAAAATTAAAAAGTGAAAAAAAAAATCAGTTCTGTGTGAGAGAAATTAAATGAAGAAAGAAACCCCCTAAACTTTAATTTACAATCTAATAGATGCCACTGATTTTTTATGTCGTAGATTTTTGTTTGTTTGTTTGCTTGTTTTATATCCCCTTCTCATATGTAGGATTTATCTTGTTAGTAGATACTTTTCCATTGTGTTGCCTCCAGACCTTATCACATTGAACTTTTCAACAGCATTTGGAGCTTATTTTATCCTACCATGCAGTTGCTACTGATCTAGTTTTGATTTTTCATTCCAAATTTCTTTAAGGGGGATTATCACTAAAAATACTTGGTGGGAATACCTGAAACACTTAATTCAGGTAAATAAAGCAATTTTACGTGACTTCATTAGTAAAAAAAAAAAAAAAACAAACTAGTACACTATAAGCTCCCTTTGCTGGATGTAGCTAGAGGAGGTTTTCATTATTTGCAGATAAACAGAAACAGATGTCTGCAATAAATTGTAGCCAATTTAAAAACTTCTCAAATGGGCAAAAAAAATTAAATTAAGAGCTGACAAAATGATTTTGAGTTGTAAAATATTGAATTAAGAGTTGACAAAATGTTAAACATTTTTACTGGTGTTGACTTTATTGGTCACCATATATAGCAATGCGGCTATGCAATTTTAAAGAATACGGCTGACCTCAGCTCCTCAGACATGTAATGAAAGGTTTCAGTAGTGTCTAAAGGATATTAAATGAACTCTCTAAATTACAAGGTGAGCAGAAATATGCTAGAGAAGATTAACATTGCTTCACTGTCTCAGGGAATGCAACGTGCTCTACTCCGAAGATTTGCTCGTGGATAGCAAGAAGAATCAAGCAAAGAATGTTTAGTTTTCACTAGATGAAACGGCTGAGACAGTATCTCAGTGTAGGGAAGGGCTGTACCATGTATGCTTCACCTCTTTTCAAATTAGTGGAGTAGTGTTCCTTTGATAGTCTAACAAGTTCAATACACAGTAACACTAAATATGTATTTTTAATAACACTATTTAAGAATTGATGATATAAAAGGCTCACCATAAAGACAAAGTCTTGAAAATTCTTTTATTTAATAAATGGAAATGATAAGTATAGAATCATAGAATCAAAGATCTTTAAGATCATTGAGTCCTTCTGTTAAAGTGTCACAAGTTGCTAGGATCTTCACCCTGGGCAATACAGGCTTGATTTCCTGCTATCTTGAAAGCTCTCAGTAAGATTCCCCATTCTTCCTCTTAAATAAAACTGTTGCAAAGTCAAGTGCAGTAATGAAGACAAGTAGAATGTGTCTGGGAAAAAAAATATTACTTAAAATACAAAAATGTAAAAATATGCAATATATTCTGTTAACTGGAGCCTGACATCTACAGTTACTACCTTTATAAATTTTTTGAGAAATGAAAGCACCTCTCCTAAAGAGAAGTCACCTTGATCATTACTTTCCTGAACGGGCTATGACAAAGGGAACAAAGAGTACATTGAAAAAGCTATGATTACGATAACAGAGTGTGCAAGAAGGAACTGAAAGAACAAAGCACAGAATTTGGGGCAATTGCAAGGACTGACTCATTTTCCAAAAATACGTGCATGCTATGTAATAAAACCCAGTAGATACATCACCACCTAGAATGAGTATAAACAAAGCACTACTTCATATGTAGAATTTTTTTGATAATTGAAATCAGATGTTTATGAGTATTACTCCATCAAAAGTTAAATCCAACAATTAATTACTAGACTGATGGCCTGCCATGCTTTATAAGTAACGAAAGGAAAATAACAGTGTAGTACAAAAACAGTGAGTACAGCACTGAGATTTTTGTTTTGTTTTGCACCCATCTTCCTTTCTCCATTTATATCTCATTGTCTCCAATCTTACCCAGACAACTGCATTTCTCCATTACTGAATTTATACTTTGAACTTACAGTGCTTCAGATGACAGTACTATTGATCAAAGGACTACTCAAGCCTGAAATGATGTCTAGGGGGAAAAAAATAAGATTGGCTTTAAGTGTAGACATGAAAGCATAGAGAACAGCAATGAACATTCATATCAAACAGTACCATCCAAGCTTAAGAGTAGGTTTCTTACTTAACACTGGGGACCAATCAGTGAATCATTTCTGGAGAATTAAGAAAACAAGGAAAGAAATTCCATAACTTAAATACTTGAGATATTATGACTTGAGATTACCAATGAACTGACCAGAACTCAGAAATTGGAAAACTCTGGTTTAAGTTTATCAGAACCAGTTTCCTGGTGTTTTCTTAATAAAGTTTTTCAATTTCAGTAATTAAGATGAAAAAAAGCTTTCCTTCATTTATATAGTGGCAGTGCTTAATTGTATCATTAAAGCTTATGGGGCATACTCTTTTTGGTTCTTATTTTAATGTTTTTAGCTTCTGAGATGTGAACTAAGCAATAAAAATTAAAAGATGCTTTTGATGGACATATTAAGAAATATTCTTATATCATATTTGACTAACTTGATGACTCCCTATAATTGAATTTAATCCCTTGATAGATGAAAGGAAAGCAAAGGATATTATCTTCCTTGACTTCAGTAAAGTTTTCAACACTGTCTTTCATAAGATCCTCACAGAGGTGTTGATGAAGTATGGGCTAGATGCACAGACAGTGAGGTGAACTGAAAACTGGCTGAATGACCACATCCAGGGGGTGGTGATAAGTAATATAAAGTCTAGCTAGAGGCCAGTAGCTAGCAGTGTACGCCAATGAACAGTGCATGGTCTGGTCCTGTTCAGTTCTTCTTTAGTGACCTGGATGGTGGGACTGAGAGTACTGTTGGCAACTGAGCAAGAGACAGAAAACAGAGCAGAGTAGCAGATACACCAGAAGACTGTGCTACCGTTCAAAGGCACCTTGACAAGCTGGAGAAATGGGCTGAAAGGAGCCTCATGATGTTCAACAAGGTGCAAAGCCCTTCATCTGGGGAGGTAAATGACTGTGCACCAGCAGATGCTGGGGCCACCCCATTGGAAAGCAAGACCTGGGAGCAGAAAAGGACTCAGGAGTTACAGTAGAGCCAGGAATGTACCCTTGCAGCAAAAAAGACTAGTGGTATTCCAGGCTGAATTAGGGGAAGCATTGTCAGCAAGTCTGAGGAGGTGATTCTTCTCCCTTATTTCAGTACTCTTGAGGTCATACCTGTATTCCGGAGTCCATATTCTGGAGGCCCCAGTAAAAGAGACATGGATATACTAGATAGAGTCCTGAGAAAAGCACTAAAAATATTAGGGAAGTGAAGAACCCTTCCTGTGCAGAAAGGTTAAGAGATCTGGGACTGTTCAGCCTGGAGAAGAGAAGGCTTTGAGAGAGCTCAACTATATATACAAATTCCTGAGGGGAGGGTGCAAAGACACCAAGTCAGGCTCTTTTCAATGGTGCCCACTAACACGAGCAGAGGCAATGGGCACAAACTGAAACACAGGGTGTTCTGTCTGAACATCACAAAACACTTTTTAACTATGAAGTTGATGGTACATTGGCAGAGGGTGCCCAGGGTGGTAATGGAATCTCCCTCCTTGGAGACATTCAAATGCCTGAGCAGTTGGCTATAAGTAGCACTGCTTGAGCAGGGAGGTTGGACCAGGTGTCCTCCAGAGGCTGCTTCCAATATCAACCATTCTGTGATTGATTCTCGTCTGATAGATATGGGGTTTTGAACAGGCCTTCAAAAGTACCTTCATTTTTACTAGATCTTTATTCAATTTTTTTTATGAGATCTTCGGCTAGCACTCTCAGGAATGCTGCTAGAATATCCATGTTTCTTTTCCAACTTTTTTTCTCTGTTAGGTTTTCAAACCAGTGCTGCCTGTTTGTGAACTACCTAAGCAATATTTTTACTACTTATTACAAGTAATGTGGTTAGAAAAAAATTAGTGTCTAAAAGCCAGTGTGGAAAATAGAGTAGCATAGATGGCCCATCCTGTCTCACAGTTCTTTGAGCCACAGAATTGGTCAGCCTATGATTTATTTTTCTTACAAGAAAAGTGACACAAATGGAAACAATAAATCACTCTAATAATCAGAGTGTAATAAAACTGTGAGATGGAAAAACTATTACCTGCTGGTGGATATAACACTGTGCACTGAGTCAGAGTACCAAGTGTCTTTCTTTCATGAAGAGTCAATTTAAAAATACACGATAGAAAAATAGACAGGATAGATAGAACTTAAAATGTCCTTCTTTTTCAACAGAAGAGCACAGCTTTCCCCTTTTCTTATTTTCTTCTCTTATGTGAACAAACCTCACAATTCTCTTAAAGCCAATTACCCGTACTGTCAGGTCACATCTCATTTATGCTCCATTCCTGGAGTGTGTTTGAACTCTTCTCTCTTTCAAGAGCTTGTATGAGCTTGCTCGTGTTAGCACAATGCAAATATATTGAAAGACAGTACAGATTAATCTGATATTATAAGTCTTGATCACAGTGTACAAAGGGAAATGGTTGCTGGTATCATATATTTGTTACATCTATAAGTTTCAGCTTAGCATAGGTTAAGACTAACTCCTTTATCGTGACTGTCCTGATGGATTTTATTAAATATGTCATGGTTTAGGAATGGTATTCTCCAATTTAGTAACCCTGCTAAAATCATGCCACTGCTTGCTCCCTCTCCACCTTCAATTGGAAGCACAAAAGGGAAAGATCACAGGTTGAGATAAGAACAATTTACTGGAAATAACAATGAGATAAGAAAATTGACAGTAACAGCTATGATATTAATAACATAAAGCATAAGACAAAGAAATTATAGACATGGAAAGTCCGTGAAAATGGGACCGGCTCTTCCCCATCACGTTTTCTCCCCACCAAAGGAACATCCTTCTCCTCCAAAGGGAGAGTCCCTCACTCCCACCCCTGGCAATTACTTGAGGTGGTACAGAATAACCTCCATGGCCACTGGACTAGTTTGGTACTAGTGCACTATTTCTGTGTACCTGGATGTTTTCTCTCAGAAAATGAATCTGCTAGTTTTCATTTCTTATTTGTTCTTTGATCCACCTTGAGTCCTCTGAAGGACCTGTTCTTACAGCTTTTACTTCCATGCTCTGCTCTTCTGTGTCATGAACTGGCTTATTCATACCCCAGATATCAGGAAGGGGATTCTTCAGGGGTTCAGGGATCAAATGCCCTTTCCAAAAGGATATCTATGAATTACAGGCAAGCATATTTCCTCATCTGAGAAGGGCAAACGAAAATGTGCTTAGATCATTGTTGCTTAAATATTTTGCATGAATCTGGGCAATACTAGAATCAGTAATACTGTCCTTTGTATAAAGGAGGAGACAGCCAGATGTGGAACATATTCATGTGCTAGTAATTGCATTCATTTTCATGAAGGCATGTGTGTGAAACATAATCATATTTATGAAAACATGCTTTCTGATTCATAAATTCAATATTGCAGGTAACTACCAGGTTGTTACCTCTTAGATTTCATTACAAATGGCAAAGGGGCATGTATAACTGAGGTGATACACTGAACACTGGGTCCCAAACTCACACTGAAGTTTAGAAGATCCAAAATTAATTCAATGCTGAAATTTATAAAAAGAACAGAAGATGTGACCACTTAAAGTAAGTGCTGTGTCAGTGTGAAAAGTTGAAGTCCTCTACAAACAGGAATACTGACAGTGCTCAAGAACTATTTATTTCTCTGTCTCTTCAGAGAGCAGCCATAATACACATCAGTCATTTCTAAAATGTTTGGGTGGGACAGACACTGAAAACATTTTTATTGGTGCCATTCAGCTTCATCGTCAATCCTTATTTTCTTTTTTGTGTTCAGGAGCCTGACACTTAAAAAGGACATACACAATTTTTTTTTTAACTTCCAGTATCTTCTGCACAAACATTTGTTTGGGTGCTGTTAGTCACAGTTTGCTATTAACTGTAGCATTTAGCACAATTAGACACCTAATGCAGGTAATTATCTATTATTTCATGCTAATAAACTTGCCAGATTTGGTGATGACAGTGAAGAGAGGGATACCCTAGAATGGACAGCAAAATGTCAAATTGTACATAATTTTACAATTTCTGTTATCCCACTTGGCAGTCATAAACATAAAACATGGAAATAAACAATATATATTAACTTTTTCCTAAGAAATTGAACATTTGTGCTATTTAAATTAGAAAACATGTATGCTAAACAAAAATACCAGATTGACCGTACTTTTAAATGCAAATTTGATTTTGAAGCTTCCTTAGTTTTATATATGAGAATCTCATTTATTTTAACTAATTAACATTACTAATTAAACCGTCCTTAAAATAACAAAATCAAATGTACAAACACAAACCCATTGACAAAATAGGTTGTCACTTTTAAACTTAATGCCTCCAAGTTTTCTTTTGAGTCTTTATTTCTTCCTTTGGATTGGATTTTTTTTCATTTCCAACTTGCAAAAGACCCTCAGTTTTTGCCTGCCAGTAAGTATTTTATTTTAATATTTTAGTAGTGCTCAATAATTCACTTGATAGCTAAACTAGAGAATTTTGAAAAGCAAAATAGATATAAAAAATCAGCTCTGGTTCCTTCCTGTGATAGTTTCCAAGACAACTAGACAAGATGGGAAAGTTGAATACAGTTTTAAATGCTTCAGATGTGCCAAACTGCAGAAAGAAATTGAATTATTTGTTCACAGTGAAAGGAATGGAATATAACAGAAACAATACTTAATCTCCAGACTCTCCAGAGTTTCCAAGAAAGTTAAAGCAGTAAAATTATTCCACTCTGTTCAGCTCAAGCCATAAGAACATAGCTTTCCAGGAGAGCACTAATTTTGGAACAAGCTCCCTCTTTCAGCATAATTAAAAAATACCTGGTAGTGTGCTTAAACTAAACTGAAAATAAGAAAGAAGTCTTTCACCTTTATATCACTTTATAAATTTATCCATTTAATTTCAGACATTAACTGAATATTTATTAATGGAAGGTCCCAGGGCACACAAATTGAAATTAATTATGCAAAATGTTTTTTTCTTATGAAAACATAAAAACATGTTTAGATATATTTGAAATCTAAGTCTTGATGTAATAAAATTTTTAAAACTATAATTTATTTCCTTTCTGTAATTTCAGTTACTGATTTGCAGCATAGAAAGATTAGCCCACCCATACAAAAATACCCTGCAATAATTAATGATTTAGTTTGTGAACAGCTTTCAAAGTTTAATTTTCTTTTTTCCCATTTCATACTATAATGATAAAAAAAATCGTTGTTTGCTTGTTTATTTTTCTTACCTGTACAAATCTTTTGGCAATTTAGAATTTGCTTTATATGCAGAAATACTGAGAATCCAAGCATCACTTCTTTGCTTTCTGGATGAGTTTCAAACCTAGACTTTTCTTATTAAGAACCTGACTGGAACAATTGTATGACTGTAGGTTTTTCAGCTCTGATATAATCCTGTTTCAACAAAGTTTTCTTCCAGAAAATGTTCCAAACAGTTTTAATCATGTATTACATTTGGCTTCCTGTAGAAAATCACTTTTTTTTTTTTTTTAAATTTTTTTTTCCTGTGGGGCAATGTAATTGGCCTGAAAATGTGAGCTGAACAATGCAGTATCAGCTGTAGGTAACAAGTGTAACAAGTGTTAGCGGGTGCCAAAAATCTATTCTAATCGGAAGCAAGTAGGTGTCTCTTGCATTTGGGAAAGTGCCTATTTTTTATTTAAATATTCTTAACTTTTGAAATATGATCTTAAAAGCCTCCAAAGCAAAGTCTGAAGCAAAACAACCAGCCTCGCAAACTATCTTCAAAAATTTTGGAGAGCAGTCAAGTATTCTTGTGTATAATTTTATTTACTTTTCAGTTGAAATGAAGTGATAAGATTCAGCAGAAAAATATATCTTTTAAACCTTTTATTTTTTAAAGGGCTAAATATTGATCTACTTTCCTTGGTGTAGACTTGGAAGCAATAAGAGATAAACTGCAGTGTCTGAAACTTTATAAACTATTAATTGTATGCTAGTAATCCAACCAGTCATACTATAATTTGCCTAAATGTGTTACCTAAATCCCTATGTGGATAAGAAACAAAGAATCTTCCAAGTTCATGTTATTTATTTCATGATCTTTAAAATCCACCCCAGACTGGCCCAGGCCCAAATCCAGCAATTAAGGCAAAAGGAGGGTGTGAACTATGTGAAGGATGGTAGAAATTTTAAATCTGTTTGTTCTTGGTCCATTGTGTGTGTATCGTTTCCTGTATGCTTTGTTTAAGAAGGTGTGGCTGGGTGGTGGGAAGAAGGGCTGCCAGGTTGTGTGTTCCTGCTGTGGGTGGGCACAGCAGAGTCTCCTGGAGACAGGGAAAAAATACCCTGAGAGCAAGTGAGTATGCTCAGCTAGGAACAATTTCTGCAATGCAGACAAAAACAACTAAGAGACATAGCAAGGAAGGGTTCTCTACCTTGAGAGAAGCCTTCAAAAAGGAGATGTAACAAATATCAGAAGCAATTAAAAGATTAACTGCAAAAGGGACAAAGACACAGTAGCTGTAGAGGGAGGGAAGAAACAAGGAAGTTGGGGGTGCATACTTTCAAGTCTTCACTCTTGTCCCACTCAGTTCTTAATTTCTTTTTCTATTTATGTGATGTAGCTTAATTTGTGTTATTTTCTACAGAAAAACAGTCATACAAGTAGGAAACCTTTTGAGTAACAACCAGGTAACATCATGGAAAAGAGGGGAAAAGAGAATTCCATCTCAAAGAAAAGTCTGGCTCTGGAGCTAACACAGGTGGTTTGTTGGTAGACCATGTACTTTATAATTAGACCCTCATATTGTGCCTATTTCTAAAAATCAACAGTAACAGGTCAAGCAGAGCCTAGAATCCAAGATCATGTCCTAAAAACCATCTGATCTCTTAATTTGCAACTTTCAGAAAGCACTAATAAAGTTCTGGAAAGTACAGAGCAACCAATGCAGTCTAAAGGACAAATGTGAAAGCTTATGCAAAGTTACCTGAAGTGATCCCTGCTGGTTTTTTCTCTGCTTCCCGCTGGTCTCACTGGCTCTGTGAATGCTTTATCCACCTTGGAATGAGGCATAAGTGTTCTGAGAAAAATGTCATTATTCTTTACCCGATCGGTTTGAGGGCATTTCAGAGAATCTCACTGTGAAAGCATTCACATGGCAGTAAGACATTTTCCTCCTGGAATAAGCCTATTAAAAAAACCTCAGAAACTGTGGTAAGGCTGAAATATGTAGTTTATTCTTGTCATAATGTTCTCACACTTCAATGCCAAAGACTCACATGGAAATACGTTGCCATCACGCAAAATATTTTTCATGGAGGTATAGGGGGCTAACTGATGCTCTAAAGCATTGAAAATGTGGCTAGTACACACTTTCTGCTAAATAAGAATGCTTAAGAAGTACATTAAAAAAGGGTTACAAATATAGTTACACTCCACTGATTCTAATTCTTTGCTTCCTGTTCAGTATTGCATTGTTTATCTGATGAATATTTCAAAGGGACAAACCTTAATTTTAATTTCCATTCATCAAAAGATGAATGAGGTTAGAAAACATTGGTTTTTTAACATTGTTTACTCAAATATTGTATTATTGAAATGAAATTAATAAAGAGATAATTTGAGTTTTACTTTTATTTTATTACTAATCCACTTTCATTTGTTCAGATTTCTCCAACAGATATCGTATGAAAGAATTGTGTTAATGGACAGTTTAGTGAAAAAACTAATTCTGTGTCATCAGTCCAAACTGCAGTTATTGCTACTATTTTTCCACTGGATTTAAAAATGAATATAGGTATGTACATTTCAGGTATTTTCATGCTTTGCTAAATCCAGGTGTAGTCTGATCCCGGAAAATTGCTGTACATGTATCAATATCCATATCATAAGGATTAATAAGTAAAGTGAAAATAATTGTGGAATAATATCTGAGAAATTAAAGTAATATGAAAGAGGTCGGCCAGAGATGAAAAACTGTAACTAAACCATTAGTAATCCTCTAATTCAGGAGATGTTCTGAGGAAGATGAGTCAAGGGCTTTAAAATTAAGGTAAATAAGGCTTAGCCTTTAAAGCAACTATTTCTTCATCAGTTTTAAGTTCTGTTATCAAGCCAAAGCATGAAAGAGTGTGGAAAAACATATCAGAGAGCACCTAGAAAACGTGAGAAAAATCTATTGATTTTGAATTTTTAAATTCCACAGAAGTATGCAAATGAGAATGTACTTTATTTCACTCCAACATACCAAGCATCTGTTACTGATACTTGAAGGAATTACTTATCAAATCTATTTTAACTGAGAGAACATTTGGTATTTCTGATTGTCAGTGAGTTCAAAAGCTTACAAAGTCACAGTCATGACCCTGAGAGTAACTCAGTTGGTTAGAGCCTGGTGCTAATGATGCCAAGATTGTGGGTTTGGCCCCTGTATAGGCCATTCACTTAAGAGCTGGACTTGATGATCCTTGTGGGTCCCTTCCAACTCAGAATATTCTGTGATTCTCTGATGGCTTTTTCATCCTTGTTTGTGTCCTGTGAAGAGAATAGTTTTAGAAAATAAATTCTCTGTTTCTATAACTTTCCGAAGTTCAGGATACACCAAACCAGATCTGTAAGTTTGTGTAAACTTTGATTGTTCAGGTTCGGAAAATATAATTCTTCTCTGCTGCTGGATAATACTTTTTGCAAAGTAATGTAATACAGACTGATTATACAAAATAAAATTTTACAGGAAAATGCTTAAAGAATATGAGAAAAAAATAGCATTAATTATGTCTGTGATTATCAATCTGACAGTTTCTTGGAGAAGAAAAAGAATTTGAATATCTAATAAGCCAGTTCACATTCTTCTCATCTTCCTTTTGAAGGTCTTTGTTTTGGGTTTATTTGTTTGAATTGTTTACAGTTTAGAAAAGCAGCAGTAGGATACCATGGCTTTTTTCTCAGTTACTTGGATTTACCTGGCAGTTTCCATTGGCTAGACTTTCAAATAGTGGTACACAAGGAGAGAGGGAAACATGGAGGTCTTATTTAAGAATTGCAAATGATTATGTAAAGTCTTGAGATCTAACTGAGGAAAGTGAAGTTCCTGAGATGAACCTGCAATGCAGAAAACTCTTCAATGCAGAGTCCTGTCTCTTAAACACCAACTTTATGTAGTAGAGCCCAGCTACTCTGGAAAAGGAATTGTTTCACTAGGAATTTTCAGTGCATCTTTTGATCTGTGTACCATTTTTGACAAATAAAAGATTATTTATGAAATCTTCAGACAATGTATTTGTTATCCTCCCAAACATAACCAAAGCAGAATCTTAGAAGATCTGTGCTGTTCCAAAGTATTGAATCCTCAGTGTGAGTTTGAAATGTTTTAATAATAAAAAAAATTCTGAATGTTCCCTGATTTGTGTGCAGATATTTGTGATACTAACTTTCATTACAGATTATTTTAATAAAAAGAATCCATATGTAATATTACCATTTTAAAATGAAAAGTAGAGAAATGTTCAATGCAACTTAAATAATATTCTTATTTATTACAGTGATATAGTTCAGTATAAATATTCTCTGTTATATTATATCAAGACAATATCAAAACCTGCATAAATAATTAGCAGATTCCTTTTACCCTTTGAGCAATGCTCACATCAGGTTTCTCTTCAGCTAGGATTATGGCTCTATTAGAAACTGTCTGCCTGAGCAGTTCTATAAAAATGCTGCAGAGATGAATCTGTAACATTATATATTAACTACATTATCATAAAGAAGCAGTAAGAAGTAAATAGATAGAATGATAGTCTACCATGTGAACCACACAATCAGCTTAGAAAGGACTTTAGAAACCAATACTCATCTGGGTCATTCTTTTCCAAGTGTTGGATTTTTCATGGAAATGAATTTCCAAGTTCTAAATCACTCAAATGAAAGTGCTTTATCCTCTCCAGCTGGGACTTACTAGTTATTTCCTCACCATTCATTTGTTTTGATGCTCAGCCTTAATTTACTTTTTCTTAGTTTTGTACCATTATTCTCAGTTATTCTGACAGTTTATAACAGTGAACTTTATGAAACAGTTCCAAGATTTGTTTAAGAGAAAGAATAAACTTTTTTATATGCCTGTGCTAAAAATACCAATCTACAGAAGTTCCTACTATCGCCATGCAAAAGATCTCTGAAATTCTCTTCTTAAATATGTTAAACTGCTTGATAACAAGATAGCTTGACACACAAAAATGCATATGCTTGCATACCTCAGTGCAATTTTAGAAGTCCAAATATCCTTACTACCTCATAATTTTAAGTACAACTTTATTCAAAGGACTTCTGAAACTAGACATCTACAGATAGAAAAGAAAGAACCAAAGTAATTATATTTTTCTTTGCAATGCAACTAAAGATATGAAATCCTAGTCCTCCCTTGTTCATATCTAAGCTCATTTGGTGAAATGGATGTGAATGTTGTTTACTGTCTCTTTGTGATGTTTAAGCAGAATACAGAAGTCAGGGAGAATTGTAAAGAATATGCCAGAAAGATCACTGGCATAGAAAAATACAGACAGTTATTGAATGTTTGCTCAGTTCAGAAGATACTTGGGACTATTTTGTCATGCTGTGTCTAGAAATAAAGACAAAGCCAGTTTACTGCTGTTATTTGATGCCTGGCATTAAAAAACCATGGAATGTGATTTGTAGTTCCTTGGGCCTAATGTTCTTTATTTTTCCTTTTAAGTATCTGTTTACTATAACAAGCTCTTGATATTTATGTTATGCAGAGTGATTTATTTCTCTTGCACTCTTTCCTGTTGTACATATAATTTCAGTTTGGCTGGAATTCTTTAGTGGAATCCCAAGCTTTATATTAGCTAAGCCAAACCTCCTATTAATTTGCAAAAACCCAAAGTTTGTTGCATGAAAACACATTTAATCAATTATACATTTCTATGTTGTTAATAAAATAACATTATAATTGTATAACTAAACTTTGGACAATGAGAGTATTACATATTTGAAGAAGGAATTTTGATGTTCAAGTTTAAATTGGAAGAATATTTTTTTTATCCAAGTGAGCTAAATGTACTTTGTGAGTGACATACACACTGTTTGAAAAGAGACAGAGTAGACTAAAGTATTTTACATAATTGCCTTTTATTTTTGTGGCAATCTTGTAAGATGAAGACAAGTCATACTTTCTCAAAACTATGCTGAAGTTAATAAACAACAAATAACAAAATTTATTTCTTATTTGGAATGAAACAAAAAGTAAAGTTTGCAAGAAATTAATCTCTAAAATCATGAATTAATGAAGAGAATGTGTCAACGTAATACATACTTAACTGTAAACTTCACCATAAATTTGTAATTTTGTAGAGGCTTAACCTTCAGTCTCCACTCTATCTAGATTCCTTTTAAATTGCCATCAAGAGTGGCACAAAGATGATATTAGTCCCCGCTAGCTTCTCTCTTTTGACATGGTACAATATCTTACAAAGCATTTCAGCTCTGCGCAAATGTGCATAACCTTGGACAATATTTAAAAGCTATGAAAAATCTGATTAGAATATGAGTATAAACACGCTAATGCTTGCACATTCACTCCTTGAATAGTGCTGAAGAAAAATTTAAAGAGCAGCAAGTGTTTAGAAGAACACAATGACACAAAACCACGAAGACCACACACACTCCTTCCTGCCCCCTCCCATACCCCTGGAAAAAAACCCACAACAAATAGCAGCCATTTCTACTTTCCCCCTGGTAGGCTTGCAATTTAGGAACAGAAAATGTTGACTGCTCATCTTGTGTAATCTTTAGTGTGTTAGAATCAATATAGCTTGCGGAATTCTTTACTGAAAAAATAGTTCGTTAGAATCAATATAGCTTGCGGAGTTCTTTACTGAAAAAATAGTTCGTTAGAATCAATATAGCTTGCAGAATTCTTTACTGAAAAATAGTTCAGATCAGCTGCCATTGTCTCTGGAGCATTCAGTTAATCAAGTTACTTCTATCTTGAAACACCTTTCTTCTAAATTAACCATTCAGGTCCTGGACTCAAGAATGGGTCAGTCTGATCTTTCATCAGAAGAAAAATTTGAAAATTCTGTTAACTGCTTTTGCTCCTATTTCTTGCAGACTACATCTTATAACAACAAAATTGGCAAAAATTGCCATAAAAATTGCCCTCACTCATCTTTAATACATCAGCTGTGTTAGATGATTCTACATTTCTGAGGCTTTTTTTGATCACAGGCATGATCATTTCTTACAATGTCAGAATTTCCGTAAGAGCACAGCTCTTTTAGGGCACAAAAGGTTTTAAAGAGCAAGCTATTTTCACTTCAGTTGAGCAAGAAATCTTTTTGCCCTCAGCAGCAAAGGTGAATCATCAAGCTATCTATTAGATGTTAACATATATGCCTCTACAGGTATAGCAAATTAAAAATAATGCATGCCACAAATCACTCAAGGGCTCTTTTCACTTACAACTTTGCTCTTAAAAACGGGTGAGGGCTGAAACAGAAGCAGGTTGATTAAATTCCAGCTCAACAGCGGTGGTTTGCTCAATGTTTAGGGAAGTGTGGGGCTATGCGGGCTAACAGAGAAGGGACAGCTATGTCTGTTCTGGAGTTACAGTACAATTCAATCCACGGACCTCTGGTGGCTCTCAAAACACACAAGTTAGGCAATGGGACTTTCTCTTCTTCTGGCCCTTTTTTTGGCAAGACAAATATTTCTACATTATGCTGTTTCTGCTGCAACAGTGTCAAAAGCTCAGAGCCCTGGAAATGGCTCATGTAGCCAGAGATCAGGACAGCAGGTTAAGACAGTCATAGAGTCAATTTAGTAGGTCAAATCATATGAACAAGAGAGAAGAGCTTTCAGAAACATAATAGAACAGATGTATTTTGACCTGGATGTGCCTGTATGTGGGCACACACTCATGTTTAAGGGGCTGATAGATTTAATTCTTCATTTGCTTTTACACTGAACATAAGATTAATAGCCAGTAGGACAAAAGAATTTAGTATTGTTCTGAATTAATCTTTAATGTTATAATCACAGAACTCAAGGCTGGAAGGGATTTCTGAATGTGATATCATCCCATAGCAATTAGACCAGGTCATTCTGGGCATTGTCTCATTCAACTCTATTTGTATTGCCATCTCAGTGGACATGGGGCAAAAGTCAAATGAACTTTATATAATCTCCTGTTTAAAGGATTTTTCTGCCTATGAATTACCCTTGCCTTAGAAGCAGAGTCTGCTAACAGCAAGTGGGTATACTAAAATACAACAAAACTAATGTTACTGCTTCCGATGTTGGTATTTATGTAGGTGCAGCACAGATGGTGTAGGCAATGGGATTGTTTTTCAGCTACATTCACATTACATTCTAAGATTTTTATCCTACTAAAATATTTGTTTACTTAAAATGTACCAGATTCAAAATTCACACGAAGTGACTCTACTGCTTTAAATATACTCTTTTAGTGATATTTTAGATACCCTATGCAGGGATATCTAAACCCACATAGAGGGTTATTCTCCCTGTCTTCTGCTACAGGTCATATTCCCCTCTGGACTTCCCAAATATCCTACAGTCTCTAGGATAACCCTGAGTATTTCTGCATAGGAAGCTGAATGGCTCAATTTTTTTAAGGATTAACACCTAGCAGGCAGTCAAGGCCCTCACTCATTCCCCACAAGTGGAATGGGAGAAAGAATTGGAAGGGTAAAGTATGAAAATTTCTGGTTTGAGATAAAAATGCCTTATGGAAAACAAAAGCTGTGTGCAGAAGCAAAACAAAGGAATTAATTTACTGCTTCCCATGGTCATACAAGTGTCAGCCATCTCTGGGAAAACAGGGTTCCATCACACTCAACCATTACTTGGGAAGACAAACACCATTGACCCTATGTCCCCTCCATATTTCCCCCACAGGATATTCCATACCATATGATGTTGTACTCAAAAAAAAAAAGCACAGCATCATATGGTATGGAGTACCCTTTTGGTCATCTGGGGTCAGCTACCTCAGCTGTGTCCTCTTCCAGCTCCTTGTGCATCCCCAGCCCCCTTACTGGTCAGGCAGTGTGAGGGGCAGAAAAAGCCTTGACTCTCTGTGACTACTACTCAGCAACAGCTAAAACATCCCTGTGACACTGTTTTGGTCACAAATCCAAAACAAGCCCCATACAAGCTACTGTGAAGAAAATTAACCTCAGCCAAAATCAGCACACTTAATAAAAGTTGTAACTTATGGCTGAGTAAGCCAACTTATACATAATTTACAAAAGAGTTAAGAGCTTCAGAAAGGGATTCTTGAGAGTCAACAGACAGAGCAGGGTTGTCCTAAATACTATTATTCCCTATTTTCTTTACTGTTCTGTATGTAGTGGAATCTTCCCGGTTTGTCAGAAGTGCATAGGACACTGACATATTCTTTCCAAGGAGGTAAAACAGATAGCAAAATCCTTATATGGGTACCTGTTTTCTGTGTGAATTTTCAAAGAATTGTGTGGCTTCCTTTTTGTGCCATGCCTTGTGCCTTCAGAGAAAAGGCAAGCACCATCTTTGCTGCATGTACTTGGTGAAATCTGCAAGACCCAAATGTTTCAACTATTTTTTCCTATATGGAATCATTAGTTGAGTTAGAAAAGTTTTTATATGAGGTTTTATTTTTATCAATCACATAATAGGTGGAGTTTTATTTGTTGGGCTTGGCTTCATTTGTTTTATTGCTTGAAATTTGAGTTGCCAAAAACAGATTATTACCTAAGAAACCTCAGCCTTCATTTATAATCAAAAAAGTTTCTAGCCTTCCAGACTGAATATTAATTGCAAGATAAGCATTCCCAGTGAGGCACAAAACCAAACAAACTCACTAACTCTGACATGTGCTCTGTTCCAAATCTCATCTTTTGGGTGGGGTGGGCATGAGGTGTGGTACTAAAATAACTTGGGTGCCTGTGGCTGGCAATACTGAATTGAAACCTCACAAGAAGAGTTTACCCACATCGTGCATTAAAACTTATTTGTGAGCAAAAATATTTTATATTAGCATATATACTTTACAGTAATTATCCCTACTAAGATGCAGCATGCTCTTTGTTAGTCATCTTTTTAGACAGATCTCTAGCTTCTGTTTTTCTGTCTGGCTCATATAGCAAATTCTGAATTTTGCTAATAGGATCATCAGGGACCTCACTCCCACCTTACACTTCACTAATATGACAAGTACTTCTGTTCTTACTAGAATGAATGAATAAAAAAAAATGTACAAGCCATTCACAACACTTATATAACTTTGAATAATTATTCTGCTTTCTGAAAACTTAGTGCCGACTCTTGGAAAGTCAAATCAGGCTTCTGGGATGTCGCATTGTGTTTCATTATGCGTTGCCTTCTCTGAGGTAACTTCCTTCCTCTGAGATAGTTATCAGCACTGTGCACACTGCTCCTGATGGGACATTATCATCATTTTAGTACTGTGATACGACTGTTGTTTGTTTTAAAGAGCTATTCCCCTGTAATGCAGGCTTTAATACCATGCTTGGTTACTTATTTGCTCTAAAGATTAGAAACTAGACAGTAATATCAGCTTTATCATACAATTAATTGACTGCAATACTTAAAATGACCAATATAGGATGAGTAGTGAAAATTAAATCCTAATGAAAACTCTTAAGTTGGAACTGAAAAAAAGTGGATATACATAACATACTGAATGCATTAATACATGCTTCTCTAATTTTTTCAATTTTAAAGTACCCTCAGAATTAGCCACTTAAATTATAATGTCATTTTCTGAGGATTATGCAGGCATTCTTGAGCTTCAGAAAGCATATTAAACATACAGATTTTTCTTTTATTCACTCCATGAAATAAATTAAAACATATCACACAAATGATGAAGAAATAGTAATCATCTCTCTCAAATTTAAGATATGCAGTGAGTTTTCTTTGGCATTGTCTGAATTGCTAAACACTTTTTCTTTTATCAAAAGAAAAAATTCAAGAAAACTCGTGAAAGAGATTTGTTACTTTGGATGAACCTGCATTCAGGTTCCATTTGGAAATCTGTTAGCTGTCTTTGGTTTGCAGTTAAGATCACAGAATTTCCAAAGTTTTTTTAGTCTCCAACTTAGAATACTTGATTTTCAAAATGGACCTTAACTACATTCAATAAATCTTCATAAAATCTATGTAAAATTTTCTTCTAGACAAGAGATATTTAAATACAAGGAGAAAATAAGGGTTTAACATGAGATCAATTTACAAATGAAAAGCTGAATCACAAGTTTTTCATGTCTCAGACAGTGAGGACAAATAGAATAATACAAACAGAAGGAAAAATTCAATAAGGAGTTAATGGGGAGTAGATAATGCTGAGAGGTCAAAGAGTTTTGTGTGTCTGACTAATGCCATTGAGGACAAATCAAAAAGATAAAATTCCCGCCCAGAATTTTGTTTCCCAGAACAAGAGAAAATAAAAAAAATTCTTTATAGTTGAGAACCTAGATAAAATTAATATCAGAATTATGTCTGAAGCAAGTTCAGAGACAATAATTATATTTTTTGAGGAGCAAAGGAGTGAGCAACAGTTTTTGGAGGCTGTAGACTTGAAATACTTCCCTCCCTTTAAAAAGTGGGAAAAGGGAGGAGAAGAAAACTGTAAGCTGTGTATGGAAAAATACTGAAAAATTGTCAAACTGTAAACTCCTAGAAAAATATAAGCAAAATAAGAGCCTGCACTGGTTTGGCCCAACTTGTTGCTGAGTAGCTGTTGCATGGCATCTTCAGCAGCCAGTGGACAAAGAGTAGTAGAACTGTATCTAAATTCTGACAAAGATATTGACATACTAAAAACAAACAAACAAACAATCAAACACAAAAACCCTGAACTGACATCTAACAAATCTTCTAATAGTAAGAATAGTCTAAATAAATTGTTCAGTGGTGGGCCCATAATTAGCTGGATGATCACGTCCAGAAGTATTTTTAATGGTTCAAGATAGAATAATACTTGCAATGAATCAACCTTACACAGGCATTAGTCTGGGAGGTATCCTGGCTGATATTTAATTCATGAGAACTACTTTTATTGTTCAGATATAGAATTGGGAGCAAATTTACATATAAACACATGGAGACCAAGTTATACTTAGTACAGAAATGTGGTCTCCATTTAGGCGGTAATGTAGACAGGTAGTCAGCATTTAGGTGGTAGTTCAGAGCAAAAGTAGTTTGGGGAGGATGCTAATAGCCTGTAAAAATAGCTTTTTTCTTTAAATTTACATGTTACATGTGAATAACCAATTTCATGCATTAGTAAAAAAAGGAATTATACTTAAGGCATTTGTATAATATATTTTCACTGTCATATGTAATACATAATTTTTAATCTCTGTGCTGTAACCTTTGTACTTCAAGCATAATGTGGAAAAAGTGGAAAAAATAGTCAAGAATGGTTGAGGGTTTAAAAACCATGATTTCTTAGAAAGGACTGGACTTCTTGGGTTCTTTAGAGTCTGCAAACAAAGACAGAAGAGAAACATGGTAATGGCATTCAAGTACATAAAAACTGTCTCAAAGAGGAAGGGAAGAATACCTTTCTTATGTTCATGATCAATAGAAAAAAATGAAGAGCTTAAATTGCAGCAGGAGAGATTTACATTACTCATTGAAAATTTTAATATTAGACAAATTTTCAAGCTAGCCTCAGACATAATTGCTTGAGAGAGGAAAGGGAGAATGACTAAGTAATATCTTGAAGTTCCTTCCAGCATTCTTTGTATAATTTTATGTTCCTCCTCTGTGGAGAGAAGCTCTGGGGCTCAAAAGGCATTTCTTTTCTGAGTTCTTTTATCCTATCCCTAAGCATTATGCACAAAATGGGGCTGTGATGAAGTAGCGCAGTACCGCTTCAAGAAATGCTATATTGCAAGTTACATTCTGCATAACAATTCAAAGAGTCAGTAGTTGTATGGAAATTTTGATTTGTGTAATAAAAAAACCACAGAAATCTATCTTTAAAAACTGGTAATTTTGCCTGATGTATTTTATTACCTTTCTCATGAAAAATAATTCTGCAAGTCACAGGTTTAAATGTGAGCAGATGGACAACAGATAGTAGTAATGAAAACAGCGTAGTTTTTAACAAATTTAGGAATAGATCTTGTAGAAAACAAATTAACATCTTCATGTGGAATTTGATAGCATTTCTCAGTTTTATCAGATATCTCCAAAAAACATACATGAGGACTATGGGGCAGATAATACTAATAATTTTATGTGCAGAAAACATAAGCATGAAGGCAGTGAGAACAGGCATTAACTACCATTTTGTGAGTGCCCACAATGTATACAGTACAATTTTGATGAAGTACTGACATCTGTCTTATTAGTACCTGCAAATGGAGAGGTAGATTTATGATTTGGAAAGTCCCACTTCGAACAAAGACATGGGGGTTTTTTGTGTTAAATGATTCAAGTACATGAAACTCTACAGAAACAAAGGCTAAAAAAAGGGTAAAAGAGGTTTACATGATTGAAATATCTTGCTAAAATTTTCAGTGATAACATTTAATAATAATGAGTTTAAATTACTCTTGCCTATGATTTAAATTCCTCTTGCCTATGATTTAAATTAATTAACAGTTTCTTCTCTCTCTGGTTTGTGTTTTTAAAATGATGAAGAAATGCAATTTATCAAATATTTCTGGACAGTAGTGGCTGTTTTGGGAATTTCAGGAGTTGAGGTACCCTTAAGAAGGATCATTTTTGGAGGATGCATCCTGACAATCTGGACCCCTTGCTGGAATTGGAACACCTGATAACTGAGAAATCCAAACTCACAATCACTTTTCAAAATTCTGAATTATTGAGCTATGTCCTAAAGACCTCATAAACATGATCAAATGATCAGATCCTAAGTGATCAACAAAGCATGGAAAGATGAATTTAAAATAGTACAAGACAGATAGGAGGAACAGGTAACACAAGTAATGTGTCTAAGAAACAAACCATATCTCTTTCTACCATAGGCTGGCCATGAAGGATTATTCATAAATGCAGTTTTGTATACCCCATGCAAAATTGCTATATACCTAATGCATATTAATCATACCAATGAAAATGTCTAATTATAAAAAATGGAAATAAGACTGGTTTCTAGAGCTACAAATCTTACAGCACTTTTTAAAGCAACCCATATCAAGTTATTTTATCCACGGAAGTGAAGGTATTGCAAATAGTTAATCTAAAGCATGAACAAAATTTAGGATTATATTTTCACTTGAAAAAAATCTAGGATTAGATATCTGTTGTGTCTTCAAAATGGATAGTCTCACATTTAACACTGGCCTAGCCTCCAGCAGAATCCTCACTAAAGTTAAGGTTGTTGGTCTGCAATAGGAAAACAAAGAACCACTATAGTCATCTCAGTAGAGCTGCGCATCATTTAAAGGGTAATTTTACTCACATGGTATGTTTGTACTTGTCTCAAAAGGCTTGTTTTATACTACTATATGTTTTAAGAACAGATAAATTCCTCATTTTTCTCAAAAATAATTAATAGGCTGTAACTAAATGACCATACTGAAATAAATTTTTGCAAATAATTGAAAAATTCAGATATAATAACTCATAGAATGATGACAGATAATAACTAGAATAACCAAAAATTACTACCTCTAATTGGATTTTCCTCTAGGAATGAAAATCTGTACCATGGAGGCAGTAGTTTCCCTGCAGAGATCAGTTAGGAACTATTCCATTTAACCCAGAGAACTAAAAACAGCCTGATATAAATTAGCACACTACCAAATAAGGGGGTTGTTGGAGATAGAGAACACTGTGGGAGTTCCTTAGTCTGGATTTTAATCATGTGATATTTTTTGTCCAAGTGTATATTTTTCAATATATTCTTTTTTTTTTTTACCTCTGAAGGTAAGTGTTTCAGAAGTAGGATCTGGTTTCTTGTGTGGCTTGACTCCATGATTGTTTACTCTCAGGCAGAAATAAAGAGATCTTATTTATGGTTGAGGAACATTTAAACATAGTCACAGGTACAGAGAAGGAGGAAAGCTCGCCTTTTCAAGTGTTCTGCTCTCAAAACTCTGTCTGAGCTGTTCAGGCCTGCTTGAGAAAATACTGCACTAATTTAGTCAAGCTACATATGTTCTTCAGAGCTGAAACAGCAGCTAGCAACAGCTTTGTGTTGGCCAGTGCTCTCTGGAGTTGCACTGGTCATTCCTTTCACCTTGGCAGCTGTAAATGTAATATGAAGATTATCTCAGGCATTAGAGAATTTATTCATGCTGGCTGCCCAATCAGGCTGTGGTCAGGAAGGCAACAGTATATGCACAACCCATCTACAGCCTCTGGAATAAGTGGGATGATTTCTACTCCCATAATGCACAGTTGTGCTGATTCCCTGCACAGTATCTCCTTACAGGAAAGTTTTTCAAAACAAATTGTCAGTATTTCTCAAAAGGAAAGCATTATTGTTGTCAAGTAGCTGTCTAAAAAGACAAGACCATAAGGAGCGAATAATGAAAGCTCATCATTGGCATATGTGAAATTCAAGTTCATGTTGGAAATTATTCCTGCATTACTAATCAACTAATAACATAATGTTTTCCAAGTATGTGTGTTAATAAAGACCCTGGGGAGGTAAACAAAAGAATTATGCCTTTTCTTTTGCCCAAGAGAGCCAGGCTTACAGCAGAACATATGCAATTCTGATGCACTGCAGTGGAAGAGGGGAAAGATCCTGAGTGACTGTTTTGTATCTTCAAATTATCTGCTTTTACTCTTGGCAACTGCAGTATTCAGCAACACCAGAATCTCAGGCATTTAAATAGAGGGCAATGGAGGCTGCACTTCAGTGTATTTCAGTTGATATAGCTCTCTGGCATATGCTAAAAAAGAAGACAGGATTCATAAGGGTCCTTTATATCCCTTTTAATTTAAGAGTTTATGAAATCACAAGTTATTACTTATCCTAGAACTGGGATAAGCTCTTAGTACTAAACAGAATAAATTACCCTAGAAGGATCTTCAGTCAAGTCTTGTTTGAAACCTGTCGAGCAAGAGAGCATGTTTGACTTCTAAAATGCAAAGCTGAGACCATATTCTGTAGAATGAACTCCCTCTACTAGAACTTAAACAGCAGTTAATTGAAATATCCTAAATTGGTAAAACTACCCTGGGTTATATCAGCTGAGTTCCTCTTCCATGTTTATTTAGATTCTATTTATGTATCCTTCCCTCAGTCAGAGCCTTTGTTTAAAATGGTTATTTATTTTTTCCAGCTTAGTTTATTTAATAGGTATTAAAAATAGAACTCCATTAAGGGGTGCTAGAAGGCTTAAAATAATTATTATTAGGGAAATACTTAATTCTCTTCAACACTGTTGATTTTACAGCTTGTCTTTATTACATAGATATTTTTTAATGAAATTACTTTCCACAACTTTTTTTATCCCATATTTTCATTCAGTTGTGCTGAACACTTTCTCTGGGGTAGATACTCACCAGAGATGCAACCTGCTGATGCCAATCATTGTAATGAATCTACTCCACTGCCTATAGAGTTTTTCCATCTCTAGAAATATTGCGCTTCATCTAAACTGTGCCCATTGAAAACACGTATTTAAGTTCAAGGACCCAGAGGCGTTATTTTTCACTCTCGAATGTGGATCGTTCCAGTCCTTATAATACAAACAGCTCTCCACCCTTAGAATTTCAGCAGCATTATTTCTGCAGAGATTCAATTTCAAGCTATCTGGAGAAGTGCTGTCCAAGGTGTGCCTAGAATATTTCAATTACTATTGAAAGAAATGGGTTAGTCAAAATGGACCAAGTCCATAATTAGTTAAATTATTTATGGGGTTTCTAGTATTAAAATTCATTAACAACTTTCAATGGTACATATAACTGTGTATCTCAGTTTTTGAGTCAGAAAATCATGGACTCAACTTCATTTTAGGGGAAAGTGTTATAAAAAAGTAAAAACTATCTTTGCTTGTGTTTTGGATATTAGATTAGAATCTTTCAGGGCCAGTAATAGAAGCCCTTGGATACACTAGGATTTGATTTTCCTTTATCAGGATGATATTGGAAATAGGCTATTGCAGATAGCTGTCTGAAATACTTGATGTTCTGTGGCAAACCTAATGGAAAGTGGGAAGTTAGGGAAGATTAGGGAAGAAATGGAGTTTGAATCAAATTACTTTTTATAGTATATCAACCCATAGTTCCTGCCCTTTGAATCATGTATGCAGGAATAGCAATCACATCCAAACTTATGTAAAAAACTGGAAAAGATGACAGAAAAGTGAATCCAATAAGTTACATATCATGTAGTATATATCTGCAGATCGAACAGTCAACACAAATTTAATTTACTTTATCCATTTATATATATGTTAGGTGTGTAATTAATTTATTTGTGACTAATTGCAAGTCTAAAGGCATTGTTTCATTAGCTATTATTTAATTTATTATGCTTTGTTCAAAACACTGTAAATATAGTTTCCTAATATTATATTTTGCCTACTTTTGAGGGAGAAGGGAAAGAAACAGCAAAAAAAAAATTAGAGGAAGGTTTATACAACTGTTAAGATTTTATGAAGTCAGCCTCTGTCAGGAGCTAAATGTATAAAAATGTGTTTAAAATACAGTCCAGTAATATATTTCTTGTGAATGTAATGATAGTAAATCATCAGAGGAATAGGCACAGTTTCTTTATTCTGTCTAATTGTTTTATTTTTAAAATGACAACAAAAAGAATCAAGACAATTTGGATAACAGGTCAAGATGCGTCACAGATCACTTGTATAAATGTGGGCATTTGATTTGTGCCTCATAGCCTGTCTATTAAGTTAAGCACACAGTACATAAATGGTGCTTTTCCTTATTAATTAGATCCAAAGGGGCTCAATCCCTGTAGAAATTTGTCCAGGATGTACCAAAATGCCTGCTTCCTTATGTCTGTCCCCGAGGATGAGCCTGAAACCTTACACCAAGGTTTTATACTGGACTCAGGGAAAGTTAAGCACGTAGATATGGTGCTCAAAGTCTGAGCTAGTTAGTTTGGAATACTGGGGGTAAAATTGTGCCTTCAACCTTGGAAGGCATTCAGTGAAAAAGTGGAACTCTGTAGCACAGTGTTTGAATGTATGAAATCAGTTTCTGATTCCTGCTTTGACTTGCCTTACACTTAAATGTCACTGAAACTAGGTTTCTACCAGAATTGCAAGTTATCATTTTCTCATCTGTATGAGAGAGTTTCTGTCTCTCTTTCTGTTTGTTTCTGGTTTAATGTTTCCTTCATGTTTCCTTATGGTGGCTAGGTTTCAGCAGGAGCAGAGCTCCGAAGGTAAGGAGCAGCCCATACCGGGATACCTGGAAGGTTTTGATGGGAAATTTGCACTGTCAATTGAACTCTAAAAAAACAGAGGGCACTTAGAGAAGCAAAACTTCAGGAGCCTGAGAAATTTTCAGATAAAAATCTGCATCTTCTAAACAGTTGAGTTTCCTCCAGGGCTCAGTGTCAGAATAACAGGGATTTTCAGGATGTTTCAACTGTGAGTATTTAAACTGTGTCCAAACAATACATTTTTATTGATTTAAAAAAAGTTGAATCACATCCTCCAAAGAGCAGAAGACCCACTCCACAGATGTTATCTTGGTATTAGCTCTTCTTTCCTTCCTCTGAAGTAAAAAAAGTACAATGTTTTTATAGACCAATTTATCAATGTTTTTCTCATTTGAAGGATAACTCTAGAATGATTTGTATAATAACTACTGCTTTGATATACTCATCCTCATAGAGAACAGTTTACTCCATCATCTCAGACATTGATAAGGTTCAGAATATCAGTAATAATACAGTCAGTATGAATATCAGTGTGCTAAATAAGCTGATGCATGATTGCCAGTATTCTGAACTTGAACTGTCCATCAGTTCTATGGACATTTCACCATTCTTTCTTTTGAGTAGAAGATATATTTTCTTCCTATAAAGAGTCTTTATGAGAGAAACAGTAATTCAAAATCATACATATGTCTTCATCTGTGGTCTTTTATATGCTTGCTTCTAAATGTATACATGGATATATTATCATGGACATAATATATGTCAATATATAGCTCAAGTCATCTTGCTTTTGTTTATAAGTGTGTTTTATAGCATATGTGTACCTTTTTCTGTCTTTGTAGCTACTAGTTTTGTCAGCTGAGCGTTTTTTTGTAAGAATTGATGTTGTGATTTACTGGGGGACAAAACCTCCAAGCAGTTAGTAGATTTTCTTCTTTCCCTTCAGGGCAACTGCCCAGAATGACTGAATGCTACTAATCACATAATGAACTCTATCCACAATATCCTTCCCTCCCTACCCTATTCAAATTAGAGCTACGTCCTGCTCTGCATTTTATATGATATAATATAATTGCATATTTTAATGAAGTGAGCCACCCAAAGCCTTGTGAATGGAAGCAGACTTGCCTGTTTGTGTTTGATATGGTTCACCTATTGTTCACCAAAGCAAGTATTGCCTTTAAATTTGGATCCAGAGACCCAACACTTGGAAATTCAGGGGTTCACTATCGTGAAGATCAGTCAGTGCAGCAAGCAGTACTTCTGAAGCATATTCTTATGAACTTCTGGGTATGTTAAAGAAAGCAAGCCTGTGCACTGTTGTAAATGCAGAACTTCTTCTAAATCTGTGATTGATTTATAGATGTTACTTTTTAAAAATATTCTTACATTGTTATTGGGATTTTGTGCTTTTGAATAAAAATCTTGGCATTTACTTAAAATAAAGTTCTTTCCACAGCATGCTCACTTATCTTGCTGATAAAGTTTGTCACATATGTTGATCTTTGGTTTGACTTATATAAGTCTTGGGCAGTAATCCAAGTATGGTGAAGGCTTAGTGTTTAATTTGTTTTATCAACTCAAGTTTTCTTTCAATTGCTGCTAAGAAGTGAAATATTAATCAGTCAGCAAACATAGTAAAAATAGTTCTGAAAACAACCTTCAGTAAAAGCTGATATAGAATTACTGAAGCATGAATAGCCATTTGCACATTAACTTAAGCAGGCAGCTTAGAGACTGAGTTGCTCAGAAACCAGAAAACATAGCACCTCAAATTAGTTCAAGGAAGAATTAAGCTGACACTATGGCTTGCTCTATGCTATAGTATTATACTTCTAGAAGTATTTTTAATTGATTGTCATTATCTCTCCTCATTTTTTGTTGGTATGGAGTTTTTTTAATACCACTGACATATAGGATACATCTTTTGCTCATATGGTCTTTTGCATGGTATTAGTAAGTGAAAAATAGGACTAATTCTGACTCCAACCAAAAATATGCTGAAAATTTCAAATTTTATCATCATGTTACTCTTTAAACAACAGATTTAGACAAGCAAATGTCAGTCTGGATATCTGAGAAAACTGTACAGAGTTATCACAGACACAATAATCACAGAAGGGTTAAGGCTGGCAGGGACTTCCTGAGATTGTCTTGTACAGCCCTCCTGCTAAAGAAGGGCTGCCTAGAATAGGCTGCCCTTGACCATGTTCAAATAGCTTTTGAATATCTCCAAGAAGGGAGATTCTACAACATCTCTGGGCAACCTGTGCCAGTTTTGATCAACCTCACAGTAATAGTGTCTTGTGTTTCAGGAAGAATTTTATATTTATTTGGTGTTTTTTTTTGTTAAGGAAGTATTGTTTTGTTGTGTTTTGGTTTTATTTGATTTTGTCTTGATTTGATTTTTTTTCTTGGTGGGTTTTTTAAATTTAACTTATGCCCATTACTTTTTTCTATTTAAATGAAAGAAATCTTACCTTTCTTCCCCTACCAAAAAGTCCTGATACACAGTCTCCAGTATTTACTTTAATTGCAAATAGTGAAACAGATAATTTCTTAATTCTTAGCAATTTCTGATGGAGGAATACTAATTTTTTTGTTGTTGTTTTTAAGAAAAAGTTGGGAGTTTTTGGAGCTCTTCAGCATTTTATGAATTTTTAAAAACTGACACAAAAAACTTTCCAAGGGTAGGAGACTATAATTCCTCCAGGTTTTGCTCTGTACATAGTGCTGTCCTGACAAAATTTCCTTAGATGCTTATTTGTATATTTCCATTCCCAAAACTGTCTTCATAAGCAATAGCCTAATCAAGTGAACATAGCCACATATGTAATTCATTCACGGATTTGATAGAATTAGTATGCTCTATTTTTCACCAATTAAAAATAGCATTTACTCTTGGGAAGATACTTCAGGGACTGGGGTTTATTTCAGTTCTCTCTAATGCCAGACAGTGGGGCTACCTTCGCCTGAGGACATGACCTTGCTTGAGCCAAATTGACTTCGAGATGACCAGAACAATTAAAATTTATATGGGACTACATTGTCCTTTGCTATTTTTTCTCTGCAAATAATGCATATGGCAGGTACTTAGGACTTTAAGCATGTATTTTGTATATAAATTTTATATTAGAATTATGCTGTATAATTCGCATCTATAGAGGCTTTCATTGCATATTAAGATCTTTGTATTCTGCTTTCATTATTATTTCCTTTCAACAGTTTTTCCGAGTTATGTATATTAAATGGGTGACATTCATATGAAATATGTTTACTGAATCTTGAGGCTATGTCTGGCAATGGACCATTCAAATTCAAACCATGAATCATAGTCATGCCAGAATATGTTGCTTAGCAGCATTAGGAGGTCAGCATCTCAGAGAGCTACAAGAGGTCATTGTGCCTAGCACACTCTCATGTCAGGGAACCATGTCATATGGTCATGTCATAAACACACCAAGCTGCTTCTTAAAAATCAGTTGTTTTCTCCCTGCCTCTCATTCTGCTAGAGAATTTTGTAAGACAGCTTTCCAAAATTGGATTCCTCCCTTAATCATTTTGAGATTAATCTTGCTTTTTGTTTTCTCTTAGAAAATATTAGATAGCTTTCTTTTTGTGGCCTTATTTTTTGCAGCTTTTAAGCATGTCTTACATATTTATATATGGAATACACATATTTGCATGTTTATATTGCACATATGTTGCATATTTTTATATGCATTATACATATGTATTACACATTCTAGTCACTTCAGCACTGATAAGTTTAGCAAAGTGAGGTACCTTGGCTGTCTCCTATAACTATATCTTTTGTTCTGAGGACTTTGGTGGCTGTTTCCTATTCTTGTTTTATTTGGTCTTCCCATTTCCTGAAGCATGCATCACTGATCAACTTTCATCTGTTTATTTTGCAACATACTTTTCTCTGTTTCTTACCTTCTTCCTAACAAACTGAGAATTTTCACTTCTCCTTTCTTTGGTCTCTTTCAACTGTTGCTCAACCTAGTTTTTAAAATAAGTCATACTACTCTGTCCTTAAATTACTTGATGTATTACTTTGATTTAGTTCATTCAATTTTTCTTAGGAATTGAGACTCTTACTTGCATAAGAATTAATCTCCTGTCCAGTGATCATTACTCCTGGGTTTTTTTCTGCATAGCAATAATCTAAGTATTGCTAATATTAGGAAAAAATCTTATTTCAAAAAGAAGTATAGAATATATTTTAATATAACTACTCTACAAGTCAACAACTCTCTGGTATAGAATATGTGGATTTAAGAAAATAAGCAAAGATCTGTATCAGACAACTTGCATCAAGATTAGTTTTGAATGCATAAATTTTTACATCATATATATATATATATGCCCTAATTTTTTAATGTTTAATTTTATCTTTGGTACCATAGCCAGAGATAAAATGTCATGGCAACAGATGTTTATGAATATTAGAGTTATATTAGGATGTTCCCTAATCTGTGGGGAACAATAAGATAAAATTCAGCTCAAAACTGCAACAACACAGGTACAACTCAGCATGAATATGAACTTTTTATCACCTTCAGAGGAGAGGGAAGGTTGTTTGAAGCACTTACCTTCCTGCCAGTACTTGGAAAAAATGAAAAGGTAGGAAAGGATTTAAAAGCTTTTGTATACTATGAATACACATCAACTCTTTCATTTCCTATTCCTGTTTCTTTCAGGAGCTGTTCTGAATCAAATCTTGATCCAAACACATTTTCAAAAAACATTTATGAAAGCACTAAAACTGGCTGTTAGAGCTGAATTAAAGAAGAAACAGAAATATTTCTTCTGCATTCATGATAAGTGGCAGATTAGAAGTTCAGTGGACAGGCCAGAGTCACAGTAATTGCCCAATATCACCTCCTGAAGTGTTTTTAAAGGTAAGAACAAACATTCTAGTCTACACCTGCCTGGGTCTATGGGTGAGGCAACAAAACCTCAAGGTCATTGTTGATTGATGATGGGAATTGTGTTGGCTCATCTAAGCTTGATGATAGAAATTGAAAATAAACAAAAATTGCACTGCATCCCATAGTCCTTGGGATCACACAACAAAGTGAAAAAGAAATGACTATCTAAAATATTGTTTTTAATTCTGTAGTTACTGAAAATAAAGAACTTAGTTTTGCATTATGCTACCTTACCCCCTTCTAAATAATTGTTAGATGTTGACTCATGTCTGATTCAGATATACAACAATATTCTCAGTGGGTGGTGCACTAACTTAAGAAATTTTTGCATTGTTCTGGCTTGTCAAGCTTGTATTTTCATGCAAATCTTGATTAAGCTCACTAGAAGAAAAAATATGGTTTCATAATTATACTTTGAAGTAGCAAACTCAGCCCAAATTTAAGAAAAGAGAAGATGCACTTCTTTATAGGAAGCAGTCAGTGTAGAAATGGCTGCTTTTATGTCTTAGCTTTCTCTAGCATATCTAGCCTCCTGGTCATGGATTCAAAAATCAAAACTTATCCTTTGAGTACTTGGCGTCATTTAAACACTGTGATGAGCCAGAACACAGGTACAGAGGTATCCTTCTCCTCAGCAGGTGGACTGTTCTTGGAAATTTTTGCATATTTTTAAAGCAATTCAAGTAACACCAGTGACTGCAGTACACATTTGTACTCAGTATATATGTATGTATTTCTGATGTGTCAATATTAACATTGAAACATGTTACTGTTACTACTGAAAAATAATTCAATATTTGTACTGTACTGAACCCAGTATTTCATATTCTGAGTTCTGGGTTTCCTCCCCACATTGCTATTTCTCTTCCCAGTCTATGTTCAAAGTTCAAAAATTAAAATAGTCTACAAACTTTTGAATTGAAAGCAACAACTCTCAGGAGGCATGCATAGCAATATTTTCTTTCTTGTAAAATCACCTGGATGGTGCTCACACAAAAACCAATAAGTGTGCTATATTACAAATGCCTTGCTGCCTTATTTTTAAAAGACATCTACTGAAAACAAATGAGATTTTTTATCTATTTCTCATGGTAGGTAATCATCAAAGTAATTCTTCCCAATATACTACTTATCTGTACTAATGAATTTGGATCTTAAATATCAGTGATCCAAAATGAAAAAATATAGGCTTAAAAAAAAAATCAAGAAAGTCCACTCCAGTAAAAAGAAAGAAAAGCTGAAACTGAAGAATTTAACCTTTTGTAAATGAACAAAATTTTTAAAATATTGTCAGAAAGAACATATTCTTGCAATGCTTTGGTATTTGGTGGGACATAAAGGTGTAGAAAAAGAATAACCTACTTTTTAATCCAGGAGCATAATATTTTCCGCAGACAGAACAGTTATGCCAAAAGTTTCTGTACACAGTACTGCTTTCACTAAGATATCATAGTTTAAAACTAATAATCTCCTTTTAAATAAAATTTTCAGATAATAAAAGCATTTTGTAGAAAACATGAAGAAATCTTCATTCATTGGTAAGTAGGATGCTTTGATCTGTTGATTAAGCTCCTGTTTAGAATATGCATTCCTTGTAGTCTCTACGGGGATCCAGATAGTGGCATTATGTGCAATGCCTAACCACAGAATTAACCTAATTCTAGTGCATTTTCTGCACTTTGGAAGTTATTAAAACAGGTTGCTATGGCAATAGCTGCTGAACTCCAGAATAATCAAGATAGTTATAGACTAAATTTGTTCTAACAATCAGAGCTAGGAGCAATCACTCCCTATTTATTTGTGCACTGTGACAGAGTTACAAGTGTCAGAAAGTCAGCCAGCCTTATAATTTTAACAGGACTCCAGGGAGGAATGGAAAGTACAGCCTTGCAGGTGTGGAACAGAAACACAGAGAAGTCAAGTGATTTGGTAGTCTCAGAGAAGGTCTGATGGACTGGGGAATTATTAAAAACCTTCTAAGCCCAAACATGAGCATGCAATGTAATGAATTATCCTTTCTCTCATTTAATCTTTCTGTGTGTAAGTACATCATCTTCTGTTTAAGGCCAGGTTGAAAAGGTCTAGAATTTGTTGCTCTGCTGGTATTTAAAAGCAAAACACACAAAAAAGCAAGCAATTAAACAGACACCAAAATCTGACTGTGTTGATTATAGGTGCCCTAGTAAGCTAATCAGGGCCAGGAACAAGTCTTGAAACTTACACAAGTAGCTGTATGCCTTAGCAGCACTGGCTGACATCAAACTGTTAGCATAGTGCAAATAACCCACTGTTGTTTGACTGCACAGTTCCTGCCAATGTTTGGCCTAGGGCCACAAATACTCTCCCAGTCAATGCCAGAGCATGATTCCGAGCCCATCAAGGAGCAGCACTCCCTCCCAGAAGGCAACACAAGGTTCTTACTAGAACCTAGGGCAAAAAAGTAGTTTTTCACTCTCTCTCTTACCTTGAAAGAGAAGAAAAAAACAAAGTAAATGAGAAGCTTTGGATGATACAGTAAACTTTATATGCTGTATAGTAGACTGGTTATAGGTGTAAATAGATATAGGTGTAAAAAACCTAGATTTTATATACTATTGTGATAAAAATTTGGGAAATTTCAGTTCAGGGCTAATTTCACAGTGTTTTAATAGGCTGTCTTAAATACCTAATGTAATTGATGGCTTCTTCCTTTAAATTATTTGCGATCTCTCCAATTTTCCACAGTAACTGCATACCACAGAAATATGCATTGAGCATTGTTTTAATTTAATCTAGATACAGTATACAGAGCTGTACAGTATACAGAGCAAATAAATCCTGCTTTCAGTGTATAAGCTTGTTGTGGTGAAGGATGAAGTGTCAGAGAATGAAATTCTCTGACACTTAGGAACAATGTTTCCTAAGACCATGAAGCTTATCAGAGTTTTTAACCTACTGGCAATCAGTGTCCTGATCCGTGCCTGTCACTCCTCTTCAGGTGGAAGTGTAGCAAAGGACCATTTTATTATATGTATTTTCTATCAGAGAAAGAAGTTTCTAGATCTATGGAAGAACATTGTATGAACCCTCTTTTTCTCTGAGATTGCAGAAATTGAGTCATCCATTTGTTCCCCTGAACTATGCATCCATAAAATTGTGCTATCGTATGATTAACTTAATAAACCTGACTCTATTTCTTAGTATTTTATGAAATACCTATTGAAGTTTAAAGGTAATCCAGGTAATGCAAACAATTTTGGGAAGAAGCCATGCTTTTGGAGTGCTTATAGGCAGACAATTTACTAATGAGTCATTGTAGTTGCCAGGAAATGGATTGAATGAGCAAGTTTTGATTACTTCACATAAATTGAGTCAAACACTAGTTACCAATTTATGTACACATGGCTGTCTGAGCAAACCAAATGGGAGGTAATGCTTTTTGAAATGGTAATATAATGTTCTATGTCTGTGGGAACATTAACCTAGTGGTTCAATGCTCTTTAGTGCTTGTAAAATCCATCAATGTGTGCTGTAAGGACATACAGTTGAATTGCATGTTGCAATTCAAATACAGAGAACAGTCAGACATCTTACGATAAAATATATTTAACTATTCTTGTCTAATGAACTCTTCTCATTTAATATACTAAAAAATAAAGGAAGCAAAAAAGCAAGAAAAGAAAAAAGCAATCAAGGAAGGACATTTTTCAGCTATTCTATGAAAAGTGAAAAGGAAGACTCGAATGGTGGAAGGACTGAGATACTTGCAGAATCACCTGGTTTGTACCATGGAAATAGTGCTGACTGAAGTTAATGAAATGTCTATAACCCCTTTAGCAATACTTGAATTACCACTGACCCTACTTACAAGTAAAAACACTAGTGATATGATTTGTAACTCCTTCATCCTCTAAATGCACACAAATTTCTCCATTTTCTGGTGCTAGTTCTGTTTACAGAAAGAACAAAGCATATAAGAACAGAAAATTTACATAATAAAAGTACTTTTTTATTTTAGAAAATCATGTTAAAACTGCAGTAATTTCTAATAAAAATTTGTGGATTTACCTTTGCTGCCATTATTTGGATGCTAGTATCTGACCAATGCTTGTGGTTCCTAGAGTTGCCAGTCTTGTACTATTTATTACTGTCATTAGTCAGATATGAAAAAGTAATTAGATTGCCTTAGTTAACTACGTGAGAATTAAATTCCACTTTCTTAAATTTGAATGGACCCCTAAAAGATTTTTTAGTTCTGTGCTTCTATCAAGGTGCCATTATGATTAAATAATGTTTTTATTATACTTGCATTCTTAGATGCATGAATCCAGGATAAATATGTGCCATATAAAAATGCATAAATAGAAACTAATTAAAAGATTTTCTTAAAAAAACCAAATAAACCACAAAAAAAGAAATTGAAAACAAAATAAAACAAAACAAAACAAAACAAAAAGAAAGAAAACTAAACCACAAAAAATCCAACATGTATTTAAATTTGTTATTGATTTGCTGCTTCATATAACATGACTATCTTATCATTGCACTCTTTTATATGTGTCTCTAGAGAGTTTAAATTTGTCTCATTATGCAGTACAGTCTAACCAGGAGAGGAACTGGGGGAAAGAATTGTGCTTTTGAAACACTGAGCTCCTGACACAAAGTTATCTTTAAAATATTTCTCTTATACTACTTATGTAAGCAGGAGTATTTCCTCTTCTTTTATTTAATTTCTAATTTGGCCTTGTGAATTCTTATGAAAATGGGTACTTTCTGCAAAAGTAAAAAAAAACTAAAGTACTTTCTATCTAGTTCTTTCAATGTATGAAGGATTAGCTTTCATACAACATTATCTGGAGAACCACATGCAAAATGCTCAATCCATCTCAAGACTTCTAAAAGAAGCTCAAGGAATGATCCTGAGACTAATTTTGAAAGAAGGGCAGGTATCAATGAAGACAGATGTGAAAGAAATTCCCAGAAAGTATCCAAATGAGATGTCACAAGAACTATTGGATATAATGATAGAGAAGGTTAACCAGGAGACCTTACTGTGCATAACAACCTTCTTGACAAAGGTCACTGAGGCAAATTCAAAGATCATAAATCCTTTGTTCCTCAGTACATACTTAACACATGGATATGCATGGACATCAAAAGTTTAAAAAAAGGAAGAATCAAAAAGTGCTTTTCTATATCCAAGGACTGTAAGTATGAGTTAGGGCAATGAAAAGCAGCAAGAGAATTGGAAGCAGAACATAATTTTTGGAGAGCTTTAAATTATAGACTTTCAGAATTTTAATTAATTTTAAATCTCTTTAAGGACAGCATTAAGCTGCCATGGGAGAAACCAGATTTTTTTTCATGACTACTGCTAGGAATCTGCTTTTTGCATTCTGACACTGTCCCCAGTCAGCACCAGCTGACTAAACTTGGCTAAATAGACATTGGATATGCTTTAACAATATCATTCCTGAGACCCCAAGAAACACAAAAATTTGACTAAAAATATAAGACACACCATTCCTTCAAGCTATGAAGACAGTACAAGGCACAAAACATATAAACAGTTGCCTCTAGGAGATAGCAGGAAATTTAAAATTACTATGCAGTACATCGGTCACAGGGATACAATTCAGGCACGTATACTACAATACATTTAATAATTGACAAAGTACATGAAAGTAGTAGAAATAAAAATAGCTTGAGGACAAGCTAAGAAGCTTAGATAGATTTTCCATACAAAGATCAACTGCCTCCATTACTTTAGTAGTGCAAATGTCTTTCTTTGAAAACAGTGTGAATCAGGTATTCTTCATCAGGCATGACCATTAAATATTTAAAATCTGAGGTATTATAATTATTCTCTGTCATTCTTATTCTACTCCTTGACCAGAGAGATAAGACATTATTAACAGTCGAGGACGTACATGCTATAAATTTCTTGAAGAGAATGAGTAATTGAATAAAACATACACATAAAATCATAAAGATTAAATTGTTTAATCTTTATTTCCTTTGCTATGTAGGCAAAAGATTGTGCTTAATTCTTCTTTCAACACAGCCAAAATACTTTTATATGATGTGCTGTTCTCATTGAGAAGGGTGTGGTCTGACATTTTTTGTCTTAACTACCTCTATACCAGGGCTCTGGCAACAAACTTTGGGAACCCAGCTTCTCCTTATGTCCCATCACATATGAAATATGCAGAGTTCATTGCAATTACCTCTCTTTAATTGTCTGTCATCACTTCAGCCTATGCTGAAAAATAATGAGTGGCGAAGCCCTGAACATGAGGACAAGATCAATCTGTGGTTCATTTAAGTGTCTATCTAACAATATGCTAAGTGCTCTGAACTCTTTCCAGCAGAACAACTACTTTTGGACCCAGAGCAAAACATTGGAACTGTCCAGCTGAATCCAAGGAGACATCTCTCTCATCCTTGAGGCTAAACAGTTGTTGTAATTGCTGGGCCTAATTATTTTCTTGGATCAGCGACAGCATGCTCAGCATTTCATAAGATCAAGATTAGGTCCAGAAAATTTTAGAATTCAATCCTGTAGTTTGTTTTCTTTTCCAGTTTTCCAGTACAATTCTAGGAAGTAGTCCAACCTTCATGTGAGCAAATAGATATACTCAAATTTTCCTCAACATGACTGAAACCAGGAACCTTGGACCTTTCTAAAGCAAATTAATTTCTAAATTGTAATAAGCGTTTACATGAAACATTGATTTTTATATCTTTACCTTATCTCTGTATGTACACATTATATACATGCAAGTACAGTGCCATGTGTGATAATTTTATTTTTGAGTCTAAATGAAAATACATCAAAAGTAGCAGTGGGATGTCAAAGTGAATCCCATTTTGAAGCTAATATCTCTTGCTTTGCCTGACAACTTTATAAATGCAATGAAAAATTCCGAACTAAAGCCTCAGCTCAAAGCAAATCACAGAATAGTGAACATGGAGAAAATGTTTCAAGCAACCATGGGAAGCATCTGGTCTTTGTGAACAAAAAATTGCATGGAAAACACATCTGTCCAAAAATCAGAACACTGGCAGCTGTTGTAGCCAGCTGTTACTTTGTCCATTTAAAAAAAAGAAAAGGGGTATTACTTTTAATTAACCATTTCCTACTCCCACTTCTTTGGTATGTATTTTTTATGTTTTCTTTGGTATGTATTTTTTTAAATAACCTTACTTCTTGTAAGGAAAGGTTTCCTTTCACAGCCTTGATGTCTTCAACATCAATTTATTTGTGATCTAAGCGATTATGAATCTCAAAACCAGAAGACTGAAAGAAAATTTGTGTGGAAGGGGTCTTTACCGAAAGATAGGCATGAGTCAAAATACCAAAATTTTGAATTCTCATTAATTATTTATTGCTTTCCTTAAGGCAAAATTGATTAACCCGGTGTAGGAGCTTGGTTTCGCCTTATAAAAAATGTGCTGCACATTTGTGTTGATCTAAACTTAAATATAGACAGGAAAAGCTTTGACACTTTATCTTTGCGTAAGACATACCTCAATTGTCTACACCTTTTGTTTGGTATTGCTCGGAACACTGTACCAATTTCTGCTTAGGATGAAGTTCTATAACTTAGGTGGTAAAATATTTATTTAATACCAAAATACTATGATGCTAGAATACAGACATTGCCCTTCTCACAAAAAAATATAATATGATTTTGAATTGAATTTATTGCAGTGGAATTACAGCAATCAAAATAACTTGTCTAATCTTACCAGAAGCAATTATTGCATGTAATACACCATGAGGATTTTACCAATAAAAACAATTTTATTGTCTGACTTTCTTTTGATATTTTATTTTAAAAATTTATTTTTTTAAACCAAGATAATTAGAAATATTTTTAATAAGTTTAAGTGAAGAATAATATGCTCCATATGCTTTTTATGCTCCAGACATGGCCTTGTGATTTAGAGAGATACATTTAGGGAGCACTTCAAGCTTTCCAATATGTATATTTTGCTTATAAATTTCTAGAACAATTCTAGAATATTTTTCCTACTTTATTATAATAGATCTCAATTACTTTCATAATTTTCCTTCTATGCAATTTTTTATCTAGGTATAATGAATTCACACAAGGTCCTCACTGCTAGAGCTGATAGTATTTTTTCAATCATGCACAGTATAAAAAGGATTATTTATTTCTTTATTTGAAGTGTCATTTACTAAAATTAAGTAGCCAATGAACACAAAAAATGTTAGAAAAACCTTTCATGTGAAAATAACAACTCATTAGAAAAACAAAATGGAAACAAAACAGTATGCATACTCCATGCAAAACTGTTTGGAAAACTTGTTCCTTTTGCATGTAGTTGTGGGATAGTATTTTTAGCAAAAAGTTAATTTTATAAAATTGGAATCTCTAAGTTTCCCTAATAGGCAGCTTTTTGAAGTTGTAAAGACCTTCTTTCCTCCAAATATCTTGTTCTGTCTTACTATGTAGTAAAATTGATTAACCTTCTCTAATTACATGGGCAGTGTGTACTGAGTAAACTCCACTTATTTTTCCCAGTAGTATTGATTAAATTACTTTGGTTGCTGGCAACCTGAGAAACTTCATAGATACTAGGATTATTTTAATAAACCTGCTTTTATTTTGAAACTCCTAATGAAGGTTAAATAGTTTTCTTTCTAGCTCTGAGTTTTCACATTCCCATTTAGGATTTCTTTTTACTTTTTTAATTATGCTTATAAAAGTATGGGGTACTTTTACTCATAATTGCAGAAACTGCAGCCCTGTAGAACTATATATGCCTTCTCTGTTATTTTTTCCCTCATATTAAAATTTCTTAGAAAAAAAAAGCGACATTAAACCGGACGAAATTTTAAATATCTTCTGGAAAAGTACAACACCAGTTATCTACTTTCTCACACTAAAACACATTGAATTCCTCATATGATCTTTCATTTTCTGACTTGAAAATATAAACTGATCTGTACAGTCAGCACACTTGTGAATTTATCACAGAAAGGATCCTTTCAGAGAATACTCATTTCATCAGTGACACTCTTCCATCTCTTTCACTTCCTTCCTTGTACTTGAGCAGTTTAAATAGTAAAATGGAGATGATGGTCCTCTGTAAAAGGCTGCACGTTTTACAGCTAGCAACAATAATAAAAAGTACTATTGAAAACATTCCACCTCAGCAGTCTTACACACAGACAGATTTTTTTCCTCAAGTGCTTGATCAGCAAAATTGCTGTATTTTCTGCGACTACAGGTATGTTGTACATTTGTGTCATACTGTCTAAAGGTATTAATGAAAAAAATCTACAGACATACGCTGTGATGGAGTCTCCGGATGAGACTTTGCTCTGAACAATAGTGGTTTTCTTTTGCCCAAAACAGCAATGGACTGATACATGTATTTGACAGTAGTGAATCAATGGAAACAATGATTAGTGATCATATAAGGATCATGTGCTCTCAACAGCACTCTGCTAACTCAGGTCTATAAATTTTCCACTGAAGAAATATTTGCTGTTAAAAATGAGACATCAACTGTCGGAAGGCTGGAGTCTTTCTGTTAATCTGCCTCGTTGTTCTCTCTGGATTAACCAAACATGGATCCATACTTACTCATTTTCATTAGGATGTAGCTTCCAATAGAATGGCAAAAGAAACAAGATAGGTCACGGCAAATCTGTCGGTGAGACAGCTTTTGATATGTTCAGTATCATGGTGATATAGGTAAAGAATGTCATAATTAGATTATTAATTTGTTCTTTCATTATTCATACTAGCTTCTTGCATTACCTCTGATCTATTAGATCATAAACATGACACTAATTATCTTAATTACTTGTGTATGAGGTAAAATGTTTATGTATTCATCAGCAGAGGAAAACTGATTTCACCCAAAAGACTCAGTATTCATGAGGTCAGACCTAAAGAGTATTGTTTTGAGTACCTCTAGCTTACTCAAGAAATCTGAAACATTTCTAAGACTGGAGTGTATTTTCAGAGAAAACCTTTTTGAGATTGACAAAAATCAATAAAATTAAGATTACTATTTTCAGATAATATTTCTTATATATAATTCTTCTTTTTATTTCTTTATGTTTCACATGAAAGCAAATGAATCACTAATTTTTTTTTTTAATATACTCTAGAATATTTTGCCTTCTTTTTTTATAATATTAAGTATATTCATCATGTATGTTGACATTTTAGTCTGGATGTGTAGCAGGGCTACTGTATTGAAATGAGAATTAGGGTGTCCTCTATGATGTCGTAATGAAAACGAAAGAGAAACACTATCATGTATTTGAAAAGCCCTAAATCTGTTTGTACTTTAAAAAAATCCAATTCTCTGAATTGAATTAGGTTTAAAGGAAGTAAATTAGTTTTTTCCAGTTGTAGATTTCCTTTAAGTACAAGAAGGGAAATTTATTTACTAGTGCAGTACCCCAGGTCGGATCCAGCTGTAGGAGAGCTGGAAGTAAACATGAAAATAGTCACAATTATTTTTAGGCTTAATAAAAATAAATAAATAAAGGCTCTAATACAATTAAATTGCTTATAATTGAATAAATTCTTTTGACTGTGAGATCATTCTAAATTGATAAACAGCAAGATTTATGATGAAACAGGCAACCTGTTAATTCAATCCACCAGCCTTAGATTGATTCTTTGTTTCCTTTATAACAAATATGCATTTGTCTAAACCTAATGGAAAAAATTATTGACTTCAAATATCACTGATGATGGATATGATCAGAAAATGTACAAGTAGACAGCAACACTTTCTTCCTGAGTCCAGTGTAGTGTTTTCTCTTACATCTTTTTTCCGAAGCAACGATAATCTACTGGTTTGGATTGTCTTTGTTTCACTGGGGCTACCTAGCAAATGTGGCAATATCTGAAAATTCTGCTTATAAGACTGTTCAACCAAGGTAGGATTTGGGCCAAAATCATCAGTATCAGATCCTGAGCAGCCTGAGGAGGGAGCCTTATCTGACTATAAAAGTACGATTTAAGTGCCTTAAATAGTATGGGGACAGTTGTTCAGAAATAAAATGATCTTACAGTTCCGTCTTAATAACTGGAAAATAGTTTTCACAGTAGGAAATTTTGTACTTCTCTAGATAGATGTAACTGCAGAAAGTATAGATGCAAGCTTACTTCAGCATGTGTCTCCCTAACATTTGTGGGTTTGAAACTTATTGTCTGCATACATTTTCTATTATGGGAGTGATATTTTTAATGGAAAACTGTCACATTTTTTCTATAAAATAAAATTGTTCAGCTATCATCTACTTGGCCCTAATCAGTTAACTCTTTCCCAAATGAATGAATCGTGAACTAGAACAAGACCATGACCTTTTGCAAAGATAACTAAATTGAAATATATGAGTGTGGGTGAAAATATTCAAGGTGACCTCAGTGTCAAAGAACAATCTTAGAGGATTTTGTTGTACTGAAATAGATGTAGCCTCAAGAGGGAACAATATATTTTGTGTCTACTCCTAGCTTTAGCATTAGTACAATTTGGGCTCAGATTCTGCTCTGTGTTACGCTGCATACTTTTCTATAAAAAAAAAAGTACAGCCTTAGGTGTAACAAATGCAATGTTTTGTCAGTGTATCAAAAAATCTTGGCAGTAGCAGTTATTATCAAATTTATTCAAATTTTGACACACTACTACCTACATCTTGCCTTCATAGCTTCTACAGGTGCCACAGAGCTGACTTGAGCAATCACTCTGTGGGAAATCATCATGTAATAGAATACATATATTTCCTGCACAACCAATTCACACTCTTTTGACAGAACTACTCTAATACGCCCTCTCTCCCTCATCTCCCACCTTCTCACCAAGACATGGAAGATGAATCAATATGATGAGTTTCTTCTACAATAGCTATAGTTCCAATTATGTGTGGCAAACAGGCATTTCAGGTTGTTTTCACCCCATTATAATTTGTAATGGCTTTGGCAGATCAGTGTGGTTTTAGTGAAGCATACATGATTCCTTCATTAGGTCTAGCATGTGTTTATTCAGTTATTTGGCTATGTAGCATAAATTTAGTAATATGTCTGGTAAGGAACCTTTTTGAGGTCATCCAGCCCATTTATTAATGACTACTTTTCCAACTAATGTTAGTTTCAGGCTCATCTTCACTCGCTATCTAAAAGAAATTTAAGAAACCCACAAAACTATTTCAGTTCTTGTTACTATTTTAGATTACTGCTTTGCCATAAACTAGAGGGAATAAATAAAAGAATTTACATATCACAATAGTTTTTCGTCTTCAAACATGCAATTTAAAAATTAAAATACTGTGAAGTTTTATTAGCTAAATAATAGGACTCTTAAAGCTGTCTCATTCATAAGGTATATTTAATATAACACTGAAACTTACCTTTATGCGGCAGGGGACTTTTATGCTAAAAGCACTTATATGTTTATATGTTTAGCTCATGTGCCCAGGATTATAGTAAGCCCTAGCCAATGAAAACTCTCTCTTCTGAGAAGCAAGATAAAGATCTCAAAACCTACTACATGCTGACAGCTTTTCTGGACTGCTTCTAACAAGAAGCTATGAGAACTTTTTTAAAATAAGTACAGAAGTGCATCCTTTCCTTGTTATACTTGGTAATATGCCTTGGTTCTTTCCTCACATTTTATTCTTGGAGATCATCAGTGATGCCTGCACTTTGAAGAACATGTTTTGACTCCTCAAAACATTTTGCATACATGAAACTGCAGTTTGTCCTCGTCAACCTCTAAGTGTGATGAATGATGCTGAGGCTTTATAGGTCAATTTGTGGATGTAGTTGTCTGGTTGAGATGGAGTTAATTTTCCTCATAGCGGCCCTCACAGCACTGTGTTGTAAAGGTGTTGGTGCTGGAAAGGTGCTGATAACACACCAGTGTTTGGCTACTGCTGAGCCATGCTGGCACAGCACCAAGGCTGTCTCTCCAACCTTGTCCCCTCACCAGCAGGCTGAGGGTGGGCAAGACCTTGGGAGGGGGCACAGTCAAGACTGCTAACCCAAAGTGACCAAATGGGTATTCCATACCACGTGGTATCTGCTTAGTAATGTGAGCTAAGGGAAAGGGAGAATGTGGGCTTCTGTGCATTCATTATTATGATCTTTCTGAAGCAACAGCTATGTGTTCTAAAGCTCTTTTTCCCAGGAATTGGTTGGACATCACCTGCTGATGTGAAGTAGAGAATAATTCTTTCCTTTGTTTCCAAACAAGGTCTTTGCTTTTGATTTATTAACCCGCCCTCATGTGGAACCATGAGGGTTTTTTTCATTTCATTTTATCTTCATCCTGTCCTGTTGAGTAGGGGAATGATAGAGTGGCTTTGTGGGTACCTGGTGGTCAGCCAAGATCAACCCACAGTGGAATAGAGTTTCAAAATTAAGTAATGTTTGGTATTTTAAAACTCTCTTTGGAACAGACAAGGGAGGAGAAGAGTTGTCAAAAAACTTGAGGCTGGAATAGACAAACAAAAACAGATTCCTGGAAAAAGGAAACTTTCTTCATTCACAGGGTTAAATAAGGTAAATATTGCACTTTCCTGAATACATGCTGTGATATAGCTTTGGATCATATGGTTTTCATGCAAACAAGGAAAGACTGCAGAGCAGTACTGAGGTGAATAGGTGTGGGGGTAAATCAGACTGAAAAACCTGGTCTTTAGACAAAGAAACACTGCTCTTCTCTTTTTTAAAAATTTGGGGGTGCAAGCAAAAACTTCACATCAAGTTTGCAGTTTGTAATAGTAGTGAAAACAGACATAATGGTTATCTCAGCCATCAGTGGTCTTAGTGAATAATAATTTGGCAAGTAAAATAACAAAAACCTTGATTGGAAATGTCAGTTGCTATTTTCTACCAGATTATTTCTGGTGGCATTTTATTGTCATACTTATTTCTGGATGGTTTACAAAATTTGAAGGTAAATGTTCAAATATTTCTTGGAGAAATGATTCATGAACAAGTATAAGCATTTAATTCTATCTGTTTTAACAGTAAAGAAATGCAAAAAAAACCCAAAAAACAGATGTCTATTCATATATTTCTCTACCTATGGTACTCATCTCCTTATTTCTGTCCTATAGATTCAGTTTTTCTTAGTTATCTTGTGTAAGAGTTAAATGAGAAGTGTTGAATCCATCCTGGTGGAATGATCCATGATTATTCATTTACCATGAATGTTATAAAGATGACATGCTTCTCTGCCTGAGCATGTTTCATTTGGAGAGAAGTGATATTTTGAAGGGAATATTCCAACTGTTCCCACTTGCTGATGTGATTTGCTTCATGAAGGATTCCCAGACTGCACTGACTTGATCATTTGGGGATGATACTTAACAGAAAAATGCACTCCAATCCCTCATGGACATTCAATACCTATAATGAGATTAAACTCTTAGAAGTACGGCATCAGGTCCTCAGCAGCAAATATGCTTCACAAATCATTCTTATGATAAATATGCCATATGCTAATGAAAAGATAGTCAGTGACACTTCAGAGTGGAAGGGTGCAAAATAGCAACACCTTGTGTGATTGGCTCAACAAATTCTGATTACAAAGAATTGATTAAATTAATTAAAAAGTCAACGTTCCATTTAAACCTGAGAGGAGTATGTTAGCATGTATTTATTCCTTTATTGTAATATTTTAAAAGCTACAGGTCATGGCTGAGGAATTACAGGTGCACACACACTTTCCTAAGCATGGATATCTTTTTTTTTCAGCTGACATAAGTCATGATTGAGGAAAAAATATAGCAGACAAAGGTAAGCAACATGTTCCAAAAAAACCAACCCTTTGTCAATTACAGAAGTGATGATTCTCATTAGATATACAGTAACAATTTTTTTTCAGTGATTTGTGCCTGACACCAAAACTGTTAAGTTAGATGGGAAATTTTCCAAAGGTTGGCTTACAATCAGTCCTGATCTGCAAGTCAGGCAATAGAGGTAATTGTATCTGCTCTAACCTTCAAACTCTTTTATAGATAACTTACCTGTCCCTTATTTACTTCTATAGGCACAAAAGAAGCCAGGAAAGGAGGATTGCATAAGTATTCTGAACATTTTGTTGCCAGATCTAATAGTGACCTTGTGAAATCTTCAAAGGCAATTGACTCTTTTGTCCTAATATTTGATTATTTGGTGGCAGGGTTTCTTAAACGAATATTAAGCTGTCCAAGAAGGAAAATACCTCTGGAACAGAAAACTGGTAATGAAAATATAACAATTTATTATTATATAAAAATCAAATCGCAAAGCGAGTGATGAAAATAAGGCAGGATATGATTTGGTTTGCCGGTTTGTGCATGTCTTTAAAAAATTTGCAGTGATCACATAGTCTGTATAACCTAGATCTTATTTAGGTTTGGGCTTTAGGCACTTTGGATATTAAAGTATAATTTTCGCCCTGCAAACACTCTAATGTGACTATTGTTAACTATCTGCAAAATCATATTGAAAGTGCTCAGTGGCGTATCTGAATTAACCATACCATCATGAACCATCTTGCTTCATATAATATCTCTAAATAACATTGAGTATGATCAGAGTGTCTTTTACTAGACTAAATGCCCATATCAGTCTGAACTAGTGTTCTCGTGGCAAAGTGGTTTACTCAATTACAAGGCTCTGAGTCTTTATAACTTTTCCAAGGTGTTTCATCTGACTGCTTTCTCACTTTTCTAAACTGCAGATAGAAATAGTTCATACAAAGTTTGCTTTCAGTTTTTATGGTACTTCCAACATTAGAACTTTTAGACTGTGTCTATATTCACTTTGCTATAAAATATATATATAACAAAGTCAACTCTAGTCATTCCTCACTGATTGTCTTTGGCAGAGCCAAAGGTAAGCAGATCATGATGATAAACTGAATTGTAAAAAAAATATGGAGAAACAAGCTCAATGGAACCTTTAAGAGAAAAGAAAAGGTGATCTCATATGAAGCACTGTAAAAAAGAGAGCCAAATGGGTAAAGTAATGTTTGCATGACATACTAGAGGCACATCTGTAGTGTTCTTGGAGGTTGAACAAAAGGTTGGATTAGATATGAGGTTCTCTTCAGTTACCAAACTGTTCTGTCTGGGGATTAAGCAAGTTGCTACTTGACCTAACACCAGCTATATAAATTATAAAAGGGTTAACCAAAATTACATAGATTCGAGGGCTATTTTTAATTAATATTTCATCTTACTTAATAAAAAGTAAGTTCCTATATGAAATTAATACAGTCAATGAAAGTTGAAAAGTTTAAGCATGGAGGAATGAAACTGTGTTTTATTTAGAAATGAAGATTTAAACCAATTTTTTGAAAAAAAAAGTTAGAGTCACAAGTGACAAAAGGAGAGCTAGTGGCTGGTTTTTGAAAATAATGAAATCTTATCTCCTTTCTATCTCTTCATTCTTGCTGAGAGAATCAAATCAGGAAAAATTTTATTTCATTGATGATGCATTTGACTTCAATTCTATTTTCTTATGGGTAATTTAATATATTTTTGAATTACTGTAACACCTTTAAAGTCCTGTCAGAAAATTGTCTTTTCTCCTTCTCAAAGTGTTCTGATTCACTTGTTCTAATTCAGGGCCAGATATTTATTATATTTTTGTATTTGTTCCCAGGAAATTTTTTTATGGCACATTAGGTACAATTATAAGATGCAAATATAATTTAGGGATAAATGTCTAAAAGGATTAAGGAATAACATTATCTCAATGTCATAAATAAAAGGTTATTTCAGTATTTTCTATTTTGGATCTTGTCCACCTGCTGCATTTCAGAACAGTAACCGATTAACATTTTAGTCCTTGATGTTTACTTTATAATCTCAAGGTGTTTTGGCTTCAAACTGTTTTCTTCATAAAAAGACAGAGGCAAATTTAACATTGATACCTTCCTGTTTGGCATTGCATTTTCCTGAGAATGTTTTTTTCAAAATGTCCTAGTTTTATATTGATTTTTTTTGCATATTATTATACCATTAAAAATGCATAACTGTAAAACAAAAAGTTCACCTTTCAGAAGCAGGGAACTTTTTAAGGGTTTGTCACATAATTTTTTCTGACCTACTGTGATTTTTAAGTGGTAGAGTTGATAAAATAAGCCAGTAAAATAGAATATATTTTCTCAAATTCATTTGAAATTAGTATTATGTTCTTAATAAAAGTATTACTTATTTTCTTGTTTGATTGTTGTTTTTAAATAAGTGACCACTTAATAGGCATTTCAAATTGAGAAGCATAAAATTTTAAAAATTGGACTATTCTGTTTGGTCGCTGACATCCATATTCGCTTAAATTTGACAATTAGCTAATCATAGAAATATTTTCTCTACATATAAACACCACACTTTTTTATTGATATTCACTTTTCAATTTTAAATTCAGATCATAATTTTAATTGTTCCAAAGTGAGACATGACTTTGATCCAGTACTGAAATATATTCTATATGCAGTACCAAACAATGAAACCAATGTGCCTGTAAAAAAATCTACTGGGAGATAAGATATTCTTTTACAGTGAATCAGTATTTTAGCTGCATTTCCACGTAGAAATTTTACATGACTATATTAAGTTTACAAGATGACAGGAAGTTTAATATGGAAATCTTGATATGAAGCTGACTTCAGGCGCTTATTTTTACAGCAAGAAGATACAGTTCAGCCCCACATATGATCTACATTTCTTACACATTTTCAGCATTAAACTTCCCAATAAAGCTAGTATTTGGACAAAAACATATCAGCTATATTTTTCCCAGAATAGAGGGAAGAAGAAGAATTTTCATATACATAAAGGAGTTTTGAGAAGTGATATATAACAGAACAGAAATTCTTGCATACTCTTGTACAGCACGTAGTGGCCACTACTTTGAGTCCTTTATAAAGTCAGTTTCTTCGTATATCTCATATTACCACAGACATATTTTCATGAAGACTGGTCATCTGAGATTTGCAAAACTACCACCATATGAACTGAAGTTAAATTCAAGAAAGTAAAGTAATCATATACTTTAGAATCCTCATTTTCATGAGGATAATGAGTCTTGTAGCCTTGCAAATCTTATTTATTGACCTTTACCACTTAGGTAGAGGTGTTAGCCAGAGTTTTAAGGAGAAGAATCAACCAAGAAATTTCCCATGTAGTGTACCACTCAAACCGCATCCAGGATCTTTCAAATTCAAGAAAGAAGGATTTTTATTACAACAGAAACTAGATTACTGAAATACTTGAAAATAAAAAAGTCTAAGTTGCTAAAAGAAAACCAATCTTTTCCCTGCCCTTTGTGTCATTATGGATGGATTTGTACCTCTTAAGAGCTGCTGATAAAAAAAAATTACGAGCTTGCTTCTGAAATGCAAATGCTTTAAGGATATTGTGAACCACCCCCCAGTTTTTATTGTTGTCATTGAACTAAATTTATATTCAGAAAAAAATGTATCAAGCGATATAACTTATATCTAAGAGGCTGCAATAAATATTTTTGTTGGGAGATAGCTGGTTTTGGTTTGCATTAGTGACCACAAATAAGTTCAAACTTTTTTTTTCCCTAAAATAACTCCATTCTTACCATTCTCTGTAGCTCTGTAGTAGGAGGCTCCTTCCAAATTACTCCAGGGTGAACAGCACGTCATGCCAGACTAAAACAAATGCCCCTGAGAACAGTCTTCATGTGCAATAAATCCAGTCAAAACCACGTTAAATTAGGTATTGTAAACAGATCAAGTGAACTTGTTTACTATAAAGTCTAGAGATAACACAAGTAATACAGATGTTGACAAATATAAGGTGGAATTAAATTCATGTGATTTTCCTGCCTAAAGTGATTTGTCCCTGTGTTATTACATATTTCTCCAAAACATTCTGTACAATGAAAAAAAACAGTGTCAGCTGTTGCTTTTGTTAGTGGATGACTGTTTTCTTTCAGATGCAATTTTTCTATTTCATTCTATTCTGCAGGGAAGTTACGTTTTATTTTGACCAGTGTTTTCCTCAAATAGAGATTATTATTGCCTACAGAATTTGTGAAGTAGCCAAAGAATGAGAACAACGTGAACAGGCCTGTAAGCCTTGCCACTTTGTGCCTCAGAAGGACTAAAATGTTAGGAAATCAAAAGTCATGACTTCAGATTGCATTTCTCAAACAAAGCTCATGAACTTTATCTATAATGTGACAAAAATATTGTCTATAATGAAGGGAGTTATATCATTAGAGCTTGCAGCCCTGGCACACCTCAATGCTTGTTGTGCTTCTGGTGTTTATGACTTTTTCAGTCATCTAAAGCAGATTTTATGTAATTTTTACAAATTTTTACAAGACTAAAAAGATCATGTTCCTATCCCCATGAAGTTCTAAAAGGGCCTCAGTAACATGCAGGTGGTTCTTGGTGTGGCTCATAGGCAGCCCTTTGATCTCTTATAGCAGCTAATTCTTCTAGTGCCATTTCCCAGAGCAGTGGCATGTCTCACTGGTAAGGATAAATCATAGTGGCTAAAGAAAAAAGGGGATATAACAAAGTCAAACTTTTAAAACAAATACATGTCTTAGCTTATTATTAAGTTCTATACTTTTTCATTTCTACATTTTCATTTGAATGACTTTAAGATACTTTGAGACTCTGTCAACTGTTTCATTTTCTAGTTTTCTGATATTGCCAAAGGATACACACTGTAATTCTAACATACTTGAATAATATTAATTTGAATCACCACTGTGTGCTTGCATTCTCAGCCTTACCCTTATGAGAATTTAGTTTAGGAGATGTTTCGTCTACATACAATTCTTCTGTGACTGTGAACATACTGCCAATTAGACTTACTTCACAGCACTGCATCATTCTCAAATGAATTCAGTTATCAGCTTACATAATTTCCTCCTATCTAGTGTTTTGTGAAATTTTAGTTCTATAGTAAGGGTTTGAAATAAGTGCTTACTGTGCAGTACAATTCCAACATTTTCTGAAAGAAAAAAAAGATGGGATATCCAAGATTTCAAGAAAAAATCTGTAAACTGGAAGCTATACCTTCTGCACGCTCACTGACTTTCAAGTATGATAAGACATGATTTCCAAAGCTTTGAGTTTAGGGACATTATCATATGCATGGCATTACTTTTAAATTCTTTTCCTTCTATTCCTAAACTGACAGTGTCTATAATTTATTTAAAAGTCCCTCTTGGTTAAATTTGATAAACTTATTGAGATATATGACCTTTCCTAAAGGTCTCTTGCTAGAGACCTCAAAGGACTGAAAAAAGGAGAGGTGTTTCCTAACAGGAGCTTCCTTTCTGAGAACATGTGGTTCCCCCTTTACTGGGGAAAAAAAGGTGAGATGGTGTCACTTTAGTTTGGCATGGGTGTAGCTGGTGATTTCACTGACGTGTTTCAAATCCAAATAGTGACAGACTAAATTGACCCTGCAGAGCATTTTTTTCATCCTGCTATGAGAAATTAATAGCACCAATTTTGGATTATTTAAAATTATAATTATTAGATAATTCATTTAAACACTGGGAAAAATGAATTAAGATAGTAATATATGCAGGTAAAAGAGTGCTTGCCATTCTGAGAAGTGTGATTTTTTTCTTAAAGAAATCACCAGGACTGCAGATATTTTGCAATACACTTTGTGAAGATTGAGGATGCTTAGATCATTGTACTCCCTCAATGTGGATAATCTGTCTTCAATTAAGCATCCTTGAAATGATCAGCAGAAAGTTAAGAAAATTTTTTACATACTCTTGCAAACAGTAAAATGAATTTGTTTCAGTCCTGAAGTATGGGATGATATTACATTTTTCCTGTGTCCTTAGTGCCATGGAGTCAAGTGAGTACATGCTATTGGGTAATACTTTCAAGTCAACCAAACAGCTTTTGGTAGTAGAGATTTTGAGGATAGTATTTATTGTCCTCCTAATGAAAGACAGAATAAAAAAAATTAGGATGATTAAACCATATGATTTTACCAAACTCTCTCAGGCCTATGAAGAGCATGTGTATGGATAAGTCTGAGCTACAGATAATACACCATTTTGTCATGTTATGGGTTTAGAGAAACCACATGTTCAACTGGAAACTTCACAAAGATCACAGACACTGGTGTGGGGATAGACTGTAGTTTGGACAGGCCAGACAGCTGCAGAGTTTCATGCCTTCAATTTGTAAAAGCTATACTAGCTGCCTACTCTGGTATAATACTTTTACAGGAAACCACCAGGAAAAGGAAGTTCACCAACTTCCAGTAATAAGGACAGGAAACTGATGCCATGAACATTTGACCCTTCAAAGGGTGGCTGCATAAGCTAATGAAGCATTTGGCACAGAGTGCACACTGATTTCAAGGTATTTGCAGCTTTCAAACCTGTGAGGAAATAGGAGCATGGAAGCTACTGTAGATGAAACTTGCACTATTTCATGTCTGAAAAAGTAAACTTTTACCATTTTTTCTATCCCTCAAAAATTGAGGAAAACTCCTGTGCATGTAGATGCATTGATATATGCATCTGTATATACTGTCAAGAAAATTATATGTTTAAAAGGAACCCTCAACACCTCCTAAAAAGTAATATCCAAGATGATAACATCTTACACAGGTGCACCAAGTGACTTAGACTGCTCAGTGCTGAAGTAGCTCTTAAGTTACTTCTCCACACCATATTCTCTCCTGAAGTGCCCTTCTTCAGTGAACCTGCTGCCATCCTATTGTGTTCACACTGTAGCAGAAAGAGTGCATAACTTCAAGCTTTAGACACATACAGCCACGAGATAATTTGCTATATGGTACAATAGACTGAGTAGAAACCAAGCAGTAAAGTAATGAGGCTTAAATAAAGCTGTTTTGATACACCTCATTCATTTTGTCTGACATTTCCATACTAGAGCTGGCTAAAAAAAGTTTGGTAGTCTTTCAGACAAAATATTGGTTCAGCTGAACATAATTATTTATTCAACATATTGAGACAAGATTATGTGAAAAATAAAATTTTAATTTGGGAATTAAGGAAATGCCTTGTCTTTTAATTTTTAAATCAAATTAAACAGAAAATTTACCTATGTCTTGTCTCACATTAGTTTAGTTTCTCATTTTTAGGCCTCAAAAATTTATGCCAGTTTAGAAAATGTATCAAAAACCACTTGAACTTGTGATAGTATGGATGTGCCAGTGTTCCTTTTATTCAGGGACTTGTTGCCTCACTGTTTTGTTCTTGAGCCACATGGAATAATTTTACAACTACTCATCTTGTGATTACCATCCTTGTTGCAGCTTCAGTGTCCCTTTCTGAAGTGTACAAACTGGCAAAATCATAATCTGAAATCTATATCCAGCAGTGCCTCTCCATTTTTTCTTTTCCAATGTGAAGTATTTATAATTCACCACAAATAGTTGTGGTGTATCAAAGCTAATTTAGTGGTGAATTAATTATTATCTGTCAGGACTACTTACATGCTTAAGGTCTCAGTATTTGCTTAACTTGGCTAACTTGACTTAAAATACAACGCCGTCTTTTCTGTACTGACATATTAAAAAAAATTTTAATGAAGTTCCGACTGTTCAAAATTAGACTTCCAGAAATTGTATTTGGAAAAAACTTTTAAAAACTTCCTTTTTAAAACCTCAAGGTTAATCCAAACATTTTTTGATTACTAAAAAATTAATCTAGTAAATCTTGGTTTAGCTACATCCAGAATCAGATTGCACAAAGACCATTATGCGGGCTGACAATCAGATATCAGTGGGCTGTCTTAGTTATTACAATAATCAATTGGTTTATTTGCACATTTCTTATTACCTTCTGCAACTCATTTTTAATCAAGATTGTCAAACATTTATTCTCTAAGATACAAATGCTGTTATTCAAGAACTCCATTTGCATTGTATGTGCATATATAATGACTAAAGAGATTTCCACAAATTAAATGCTGGAAAGGGAAGCCATAATTTTGGAGCTGTAAATTCATCTTATTAAAATGTACAGGAATTTAATTTGTCTAAACTGTTACTCATAACTTTACTTACAATAAGAGAAGTTATGAGCAAGAGATAGTATTACTTAGGCATTTGTCTCTATTATTTGATTTATGTGGCTATCTCTACAATGATATTCAATCACATTTTTTAATACTGAAAAAAGATGTATGATATATTAGAATCATCTTAAAATCTAGATGATATTATAATATTTATTAAGAGAGCTTCAGAATAATAGGCGTCAGATAGTGTCTTCTCAGAACTTGAAAGAATATTTCTAATTTGTATAAGTGTAATTTGAAGATATGCCCCATTATGAGATACACAGTCTTGTTGCAAGAAACCACTCCTCAGATTTATCCATCCTGCTTTTTGTAGCTGTATTTTTAAACAATTCTAGTTGAGAGAAATATATCAGATTAATCTAAATTTAGACAGATTACAATATGCTTCAAAACACAGAAGAAGTCACTTATTAACAATTCTAATCAACAACTTATGACCCTCCCCATATCTTTCATCCCTGACTGATTCCTCAAGCCTTGTTTTCACTTTTGTTTTGGCAGCTCTCTCTGTCATTTTCTTGATGAATTAATCTGCTAGTTTCACTTTGCCCTCCACATATCCCATTGAATGTGTTTTTAGGTCCTTTCTCCTCAACTTGTCGTATTCCAAGTCTTGCTTTCAACGTTTCTAGCTACTGAACATATTTTAATTGAAAAAACAACATAAACGTGGTGTGTGTCTGTGTGTGTGTGCTGCAGCATCTGATGTTTGCAAAACCTTTCCTTAGCTCTCCAATTTAAAAGTTGAGTCTGCAGCTTCTCTAAATAAATGCTAAGGCTTCAGTGTGATACAATCTTGACTGTCACCTCTTGATGCTTCCAAAGTCAAACTTTCTGGCTGTAACTCTCTAATTTTAATGATATAACTTGACTATGAAAAGAACTTCTGCAGTTCTATAAGAAAACTATAAACAGCAGCAGAAAAAAAAAAAAATCAAAAATCAACCAAAACCACAGGGCTATGCAAAAAATAAAAATAACTGTATAATTCATGACTTGTTCATGCCATCTCTAAGAAGATAAACATTCGCACAAAGGGATTTTGTTAGCAGCTGACAAGAAAGTTTATGTAAGAGCGTTGCAGTCATGTTCACAGTTTGCAAGTCAATCTGATAAGGCAGAAATAAGGAAAAATTTTAAAGCATCAAGAAATAACTCATAGAAAAGTGGATAAAGTTAGGCCGTGCTTAATGTATACATTGAGACCAAGCTCATCCTGTATGAACACACCTCAGGCTCAGTAGTGTACAGAGATTACTAAAATTATAGTAGTAGTAGGAGCAGTAATAATAATAATAATAATAATAATAATAATAGTACCACCATTTAGAAAGTGTGCAGATTATCTGTCTATAGTTCCTGAGAATCTCCCTGAAAAGATCGCCTTCTCTGTCTGAAAATCAGTCACTGTGCCATTGTTGTAAGAAGATTAATTTCTTAATATGATTGACAACTACTATTTCAAGTAGTCATACATTCAAAATAAATTTAATAATATGGAAAGCACTGAATTGGTGTGGAAGATCATGAAAGCAAGAAAAATCACCAGAAAAAGCCTTCAAAATTTTCCCCTTTTGTAAATTCTGTCTCACACTTTTCTTTGAACGTGATTTGAAATACCTATTTTGAATGTTGAAACATTGAAGATATAAATTGATATAATTGATATAATATTATGAAGATATAATTGATATAATATTATCTAGAACTGCCTAGTTCCAATGAGGAAATTCTCACTAATTAAAGTAGAACAACATAGCTGATCCTTCAATCCATTTGTTGATGTTTGTCTGTGACTCTTGAGGTAGTTGCTAGAGGATGATCCAAATACCTGTGGTTTTAAAGGGAGCCCTGAAGCCTAACTGAAACTTATAAGCTTCTTACAAAAGCAGAAGGAAAAAAGCTGCTTGAAGTCTAAAGAATTTCCAGGAGCAAGTCATATAATGCAACTGAACACAAACCATATTAAAAAAATTAGTAATAGTAGAGATAGACAATAGAAGTGTTGAATATTTTTAAAAACTCTTTTTAATATATAACTATCAAGAAAGTATGCTATGATAAAGAAATAGCCACTTCTCTTCAGATGGAAGGAACAGGAACGAATAGGTTAGAGTCACCTATGTCAGCGATGCCTTTTGAAAAAGGCCTGGAAGTAGCAGTCTTTTGAGAGTATTCCTGGAACAGCTTTGTAATTATCTTTTCACTAATCCTGTATGTGTGAATGTTTAGAATGTTACACATCATCCACTCAATAATGAGTGGATAAGAGATGTTTTATAAATATGAATAGTCTAACATTCCTGTTCTCTATTGACAGACTTAGATTAAAACTGTTCTTCGCAAATTTATTTGAGAATTACATTGCCCAGATTAAGCAGTGAAGCTTGACACACCACAGTACTTCTATAAACCTGCAATAATTACAATGGGGAGCACAAATGAGAACTTTTCGTGAGTGATAGTCTTCCTCTCCGATAAATTATCAAATCAGATTATCCTACTTCTCCAGAGCTCTCTCAAATGGATTTGTTACCTATGGTTAATAAATCTTGATTAGTTTTTCTACCATTTAAAATAGCTTCAGCACTTCCAATTAACTCAGTGATCAATTAGTGTCTGTTCAGGATGCCCCTTAACTCTATTTTATCTCCAATTTCAGCCTTGTGAAAATCATTTCTGTAAGACAGAAAAAGATTTGTCTCAGACTATTCCACATCACTGTAAGAGTCTGAGACATGACTTGAAATAAAACACCACTACATAATCTCTAAATGTTTCACAGTCTGCCTGGATGCTTTGCAGATTCAAATGTTCACCTAATCAAGCTTCAGTGCTTGATCAATGAGCCCTTTTGCACCATTAAGTATTCTGCAAATTTAAGGATTACACTTTTTGTCTTAAGGATTTTTGTCTTTAAAGATTAATTTTGTCTTATGATTAAAATACTAACATTAATTTCTATTAATTTTGCTCATTATTTTGATTCACTTAGCCACAATGGGTAAGAATTTGAAGAGGTAAAAATTCTTTTAAATGAGGGAGATTTAAATCTAAATTTTTAAGTGTTTTGATTCAGCTATAAGAGATTTAATTTCAAAACATCTATTGGAAAAATCCTGTTGCAGTTTTATATTATTTTAGAAAGCTTTCAAAATCTTAAAATTTTTGGCTATGTAACCACATTGGAAGAATTTCAGGAATGGATCCCTCCAACTCTCTATTGCTAATTGTTTTATATCCCATGGAATGACCTGATTCCTCTTTTCTCATTACAAGATAAAAACAGATGAGGAACTGCAAGCTGATGTTTTCTTTGTGAACCAAAGAATGCTTTTTAGCTGCTTGGAGAGAGATACATTTTCTCAGCTCCTAAGAAGAATTGGGTAAACTGACAATAAGTGAGATGTATCTTTCCGAGGCAATGTGTCACACCTACTCAAATTTCCTCCTGGCATGCAAATGGGGTTTGTATTTCTACCCCATACTGAAATCACATATTGATTTCTAGAAGTTTTAATTTAAACTTTTAAAATAAAAATGAGAGGCAGAGTAAGGCCTCTCAAAGTTGGTATTTGACAAATAATCAGGATGGGAATCAGTACGAAATGAAGACGTATTAATGTAGATGTTCGCATGTATATTCATATGCCTGAGCTTCCATTAATGGAGATCTACAGAACAGAAGTTACAGAACAAATTAATTTACAGCCTAGTGAATATGCAGGGATTAGTTACCTAAATTCTTTCAAGACCAGAGTGGCTGTATTGTTTAGAATGTGGATTGTGTAGCCTGAGCCCAGGCTTCCAGCTATAGTGCCATCTCAGATGCCCTAGGATGTTGGTTCCCTTGAGGAGGACAGCACTGGCAAGTCACAAGACCTAAAGAGGGATGTTCTTCAGGTGGCAGGTGGAACTTCAAACTCTAGTGCACCTCAGACAATATTGAATGCCTATGCCTAGGTAACTGCACCAAGCCCTAGAGTTCTATTAACTTTAAGGTAAAATAGACATCAGCTCATATTGAAGACACCTAATTTTAGGTGACATAACCTGGAAGAGAATTCCTAGCCACCTCTGTAAGATGAAGCTTTTCCTAAGAGATAGGCTTTGATCCACAGTGACTGAAAAGCTTTTTACTCCGTGGTAAAGTGTGTAAAGCAATACTTTAAGAGCTGAAATGCTCATGCTAACCAGACATTTTATGGGACAGTATGCTATTTTCTCCTGAAGACAAAGGAATATGTGAAGCAAGACTATGTGTTTTTATAACTGTAAAAAAAGAAAAGGAAATTTATTGCTCACAAAATATATGTATATAATATTTTAAGCTTAGTTTTACTTTTTTCAAATCTTAAGACAAAAGAGAAGGGACAAGAGTCGTGGAAAGTACACAAAGCCAAAAATAAATCTCAAAGGCTTTGTTTTTTTACCATAACCAATGTTTTTCTGTCAAGATAACGTGAGAAAGAAAAAGAAAATAAGATAATTTTTTTGCATAGATTTTGAGCATACTGCATATGCTTTCATGAAAGCATTCTCACTCTGAGGCTTAAAACCTACATGTGTCACCTTCCTGTCTGCCCTCTCTCTAGCATCCACAAGCAGGAGCAATGACCACGATAAGCACATCAGTTTTGATTCTGATATAGATGGATACCATTCATTTCATGATGGACCTGGATCTTCAAACCAATTGCCCACTTACGTTATTGGAGTAGTTAAGTACAAAAGAGTTTTTCTTGATACTATTTTCTTTATATTACCTCTGAAACCTGTACGCCTGGAAAATATCAAGAGTTTCCCATAATAATCTGCTCTGGACTTAGAAGGAAATAAGCTTTCTCTTAGCATCTGTAACTGCTGTGTCTTACTTACATGGCAAAACTAAGTTGGCAAGAAATATTAAAAAATGTACAACAAGAAATATCTGGACAAATCAAAATCCCAAGAAGGTTCTCTTTGGAGACAAGTTGTAAATATGAATGAAGACATCTGACAGATAAACAAATAGTTTTGCAGCTGTAATATACATACAGCTTGGAAGAGACATAATGAGCCTCAGTCAAATCTATATTTTTACCTTCTGGCAAAGTAAAAATGAAGTCAGATTTGATTTGGAGAATGTAAAACAAAAACCACTGTAACTGATTAAATGCACAAGAACCTACATACTTCTATTTAACCTACCTGATTTTGCTAAATTGCAAAAATTACCTTACAAAACTCTTAATATAATTCTTGTGAGGTTTTTTTTTTCTGAAATGGGATCTTTCAGTTAAATGTTTTAGATATTAAATGCTTTAGTTAAATGCTTTAGATGTTTTTTGAAGATTTTTGGTGCATTTCTTCAAGCAGTTGACAGCTCAATTAGACAGAATGATTATAAATACTCAAGAGTGAATCACTCAGTCTGTCTATAAAATATAAGTGAACCCATGAAAAAAAAACAAAAGCAGTGAGAAAATAATTCACCCTTATTATTTTAATCCATAATTTAATCAGTAATGACTTGTATGTGTGGCTTAGAAAAAGACATTTCATCAATTCCAATCTGGAGAAATTATTTTCTGCTTCTCTTATCCATAGAAACAGACAGCTTGGGAAACAAATTCAAATTATCTAGCTAGAAAATTATAACAAATATTCCTCAGATCACTATGACTATGCTTTCAGTCCACTATTATAATGTATGCCAAGCCGTGCATGGAAAAATATATAATTGTATATATCAAAATATATCATGCATTTGCATGAACAGTGTATTTCACCTTTACCTAAGCAGTCTTCAAAAAACAGACACATTTTGTGCAGGCAGTAAAACAGTCCCTTTCAAGCCATTATTGATGGGGCTTGTATTTCATTTGACCAGAACACTTTTTGTATTCACTAAAACATTTTTCCTCCCATTGTGTCAGCTTGCTCAATAATCAGACCTCAACAAATTTTGCCATAGACACAACTTATGCAACAGTTCCTTTTACAAAGGGATATGAATGTGAAGGATTCTATTACCTCTTTGAGTTAGCTACCCTTCTGTTGAAAATGATACCTTTCAGCTCACCAGGAAATGTGCGTTTAGATTTCTCACTATTGCGTAATTAGCTCGTCAGTACAAGGAGCAGCCTGTGCAGCTGTGTTCAGGTGCCACTGCAGAATGACCTGTACTTCCCCTGCCAACTAGAACAATGGGGAGAGAAAACAGATAACAGGCAGAATAGTGCAGATAACGGAGGTAAAGAATTGCAGAGAGGATTGATTTTGGCAATGGTAATCTTTTCCCTTGATGCAGCAGCCAAAATAGAGCTAAAATTTTCCACCACCTTGTCATAAGTTCCATGGAAAGTGATGTCTGAGCTGTCAATACAGAGCATAGTGTGAGCCTTTCCAGATTTCTCTGAAACCAACTGAGGCTATTTCATTTACACTTATATTGCAGTCATCTCAGTGAAAAAATATTTATAGAATAAATTTAAGCAATGTAGATAATCAATGTAAATATATGAACTTGTTATTCAAAAGAGAAAAAAAGATAGTTGCAAATTCTTCAAAGCATTTTGTGAAATGAAACCACTCTTTAAAATCCAAAAGCACTTCAATTTTTCTACTCCTCAGCATTAGTATCTAACACATAGGATAATGATATATCGTAGTGAATTTGAGTAGCTAATGCTTGTAGTAGGCATGGAATGTCTGGAGCCTTACTTTCCATGAAGTGTCATGAAGCATTTTCCTCATAGTTTTGAATCTGGGTCTATAGAAAGAATAGCATAAATAAGTCTGAAGCCATGCTTCAGAAAAGCAAGTGTATTTCTGTACTAATATATGTCACAGAATCCCAGAATCCCAGAAGGTCTAAGTGGAAAGGGCCACTTTCCGTGGGTCATCTGGTTTAACCTCCCTGCTCAAGCAGGGTCATCACAGAGTGCATGGCACAGGATTGCATCCAGATTCATCTTTAATATTTCCAGTGAGGGAGACATGACAATCTCTCTGGGCAAGCTCTTCCAGTGCATGGTGACCTGCACAGTAAAGAAGTTCTACCTCACCTTCAGGTGGAACTTCTGGTGTGTGTCATCATAAGATCAATATTAAGACTTGTGACAGATATTGCTTTTTTGAGGAAACATTCATCATATGCAAATAGTTGCTTATGTAACATGTCTGGCAAAGGGTTAATCCTGTATTGCTTGTTAGCTGGCTAAGAACTGGTAAACACGAAAACTAGATAATAGGCATGGAAGAAAAAGGAGATATGTCCAGAAGTAATTTCCACCAGGCTGAAGTAGTTTGAAAATACTTCATGAATTATAAGATCAAACAAAATTCTTATTCTTGTTGGGAAAGCAAAGGAAAAGTGGCAAAGATGAGAACTGGACTCCATCATCCTTGTCTGTCCTTTCCAACTCAGAATATTCTGTGATTCTCTGATCCTGTGAAGATCAATTAAGGTAAACATGGGGTTTATGTCATCACAAAATTTCAGTTTGTGGAAATCAAACTCAGAAAAGAATAACTAGTTGAACCTCAACATGTCAGTGCCTCTAACAGAGTGAATTAAGACCTGTAGGGTGTACTTCTGTTTAGAAAAACTATTATGTTGCTATGTGCTACAGGGACAACCCTGATTAGCCTTGATTAGCATCAATATATGTATAAATGTCAAGGTGGGGTTTTGGTCAAGTTCATTTTTTCTGGCATCAGATTTTCCATAATTATGGGAGGGAGAAAAACCTTTTATAGAAGTAATGAGAGATAAAGTAAGCTACTATTCCACTTTTTTTTAATGGAATTGCAAAGGACAGCTAATCTCCTCCAAATAAAATATAACATTCCTTTTTTTTTTTTTTAATTNTATATTGTGGCACCCAAAAGTGCCCTCAGCAACCAAGGTGAGGCTGTCCCAGGGCAGAGCAGAGCAGGACAATATCCTTCCTTTCCCAGCTGGTAATGATGTTCCTGATGCCCCTCAGGACACCATTGGCCCTCCTGGCTGCCAGGGCACTGCTGACTCATATTCAACTTTCCATCAAACAGTATCCCCAGGTCCCTTTCCACGGTTCTGCCTTCCAGCATCTCATTCCCCAGTCTGTCCATACATCCAAGATTGCCTCATCCCAGTTGCAGAATCCCTCACTTTCTCTTGTTGAATTTCATATGGTTTGTCATTTCCCATCTCTAATTTGTTGAAGTCTCTCTGCAGGTTCTCTCTGCCTTTGAAGAAGTCAACAGCTCCTCACAATTTAGTTTCACAAGCAAATTTACTTAGTAATCCTACAAGTCCTTTGTCCAAGTCATTTCTGAAGATGTTGAGGAGCACAGAGCATAAGATAGAGCCCTGTGGAGGTGACAGGTTGTCAGTCTGATGTCACCCCATTCACTGTAACCCTTTGTGCCCAGCCCATGAGTTCCTCACCCATCACATGAGTGATCATTTGTTTATCCAGATGTGTGCTGCAATGAGACTGACGCGCCTGTAGTTTCAAGGGTAATCCTTGTTCTTCTTCAAAACTTGGGCAACACTTCAGTCAGCAACACTTTAGAAGCCCACCTTCAGTCAACTAGAACTTTTCCAGATTTCCAGGACGTTCCAAATGATTTCCAGATTCCCATTCAAAAATCACTGAGAAAGGCCTTGCATTGACATCAGCCAACTCTTTGAGTATTCTCAGGCCCTAGGTATGATTTGCTACAAGATTGAGAAGTTTACACGTCTGGTGTCTGGCTGTGTGTAAATTGCTCAAGAAAAGTTCTATATGAAGCTTTAATAATTTCAGCTTATGTATTGCATATTTTTAATCGTGCCTTAGGTAATATCTATTATATAATTGTAATGTGATGAATACAACTTTGTTTCGCTGACTTCCTGTACACAAATGATTTCTAATTTAATAGATAAAGATTCAGTTATTAGCAAGAAGGCATATGCTGCAGGAGAAACGTATCGTGTCTGGTCCTACATTTGAGAATCTGGAAGAGCAGCATAAAGAAAAGAAGGAGAGATTTTACTAAGATAATAAGTGAAAGAAAACAATAAAATGCACAGAGATATGCTGAATAATGGGGAGAAGAAAATTCTTATTTATTGTATGAAAAAATAATTATCTTCAAAACTTGTCTTAAAAAGCTATTTTGATGTGTTCCCAAGTGAAATATGAATTCTCATTTAATTCCCCTTAGGGCTTCATTCACTTTTTTTTTTTAAATTCAAGTGGCATCTCCTGAACAAATATTGAAGTTTATCTAGTTTTCTGAAAAGACCTTTCTATTTTCAGTCTAGTCTGGTTTTGTGCTGCTGAATCATAGTCCACCTGAGAACTGTAACCTCTTCACTTCATCTTCCTCAGCTAAACATTGCTCGTGGTTTGTTCATAAAACACATCATATGTTTTCTGACAAAAAATAAAAAAAAACCCCAGGAAGATGGTTGGAAGATGACTGAGAAAATGTGGAACCATATGTCTGAAAGAGATTTCAAGACTTTGATTCATATCCTGACTCATTCCAGGATCAACTATCATCTCTCATAAACATTTGTCTAACCTACTGCAACAGAAATGTCTCCTGATAGTGATTTGAAACTTCCCTGAACTCTGTTAACAGTTTCTTTTTAGCATTTACCGCAAATCTTTAATTTCAGGCTTGTATATTTACAGGGAATATACTAGGGAGGAGTCAATCCATCTTACTTCCCTTCATATAGTCTTTCCCAAGCAGTTTTTATTGGCTAGTGGTAAATGCAAAAGGAATGGTAAGTTAGCTGGACCTTTGGACCAAGTAAAAATTGTTTTAGCATCAGCCCTCTCAGTCCTCTGTATGTTCCTCTTTGTCTTTCCCCTAGATGAGACAGTTTTCAAATTTTCCACAGTCATTTTTTTTTTGACATCTCATCATTCTCATTTCTTATTTTATTTACTATTTTGAAAGTTGGACAATGCTTCTGAATTGCTGAATTTTTGTTCTCTGATTTGCTTGCAACACATTCTATACTGACTGTTGAAAACCTGTCTGTCCAAATTTGTTAGCAATAATGATACTGGTCCAAGACAAATCTCTGTGATCATCATCAGATAACTGATGCCAATTTCATAATGAACTGTAAAAATAATTATTTTACTATCAAAATACTCCTTTTCAATCCAGTTTTCCATCCAGCTCAATGTTTTCTTATGAAATCATAATGTAAAATAAAAATAGAGATTTATGTATGCATGTATATGATCTTATATTTATTACATATACTTCTTCCACTTTTCATCAAAGATTGTTTTACTGCCACAAAGGAAACAAAATTGTTTTGAATTCGTTCTTATCGTAAGCCAAAATTATATGAGTTCTTTTCATTGCCCCTGGCCACTAGCACTTAGATTCTGCATATCTATCTGAGGAGAGGCTTTTGTTCAGATCTCTAAAAGGCTTCAGTAATTACTCCAACCTAATTTTCATTAATTTTTGTTTTGTTTTGCTTCATTTAAATACTTGCATTTAACAGTTAGGGAAATGGCTGATATTTCTTTGGCTGCCTCAATATGACCTCAGCTGTTTCTGACTAGAAGAAGTCAGTCTTTAATTACTACAGTTAGAGGAAATAACTTGTTTATTTCCCTGATTTTCCTCTATACATATGTTTCCTACCTGAAATCTGTCTTGTTTAACTTCTGTTTTCTGAACACTGAGGGGATGTAGATATGAGCCAGACTCAGCCAAAAGACTATCATAAAAAATAACCTAATCCAGCAAAAACATACCAAAATCCTGTGTATTCTTCAGATCAGGTTCGAGCCTTACATTTTGAGCCAACGTCTTACAGAAATGTCCTATATGTCCCTTTTTCTTTTTATTTTCTGTTCCAAGAGATCTGCATAAGGCATTTAAAAAAACCGAAAGATTTATCAGTAAAGAACGCACATTAGACTGCATAAAAATATAATTCCAGCTTAAGGTCAGATGAAACCAGTACAGATATGTGTCAGCTCCTCATAAAATTAAATTTCAGTAAAAGTTTGGCTGAGGTCCTAAAACATCCTTTTAGTTTTTATCATTTCACATGAGTTTTATTTTTCAAATTCTTACAGAACTCAGAAGTGTGGATGCTTTAATGATAGAAAATGACTTCTAACCACATTTAACTGCTTGAAAAGCTCTTATAGGCAATTGTATGTCAAAATTATCTCCTGGTATTTTGAAGAATTTGGTGTATAGAGGGCCAAGATGTAGCAACATGTTAATCATGTCATTTTCAGCAGCTTTGGCCTTAAGATGTTCTACTTGACTCCTAAGGGAGGACAAGGGTCCGTCTTTCAAGTTCCAATGTTTGCTGATGACAAAAATAATTTAGTGTTCTGTGCCATTCGCATTAGCCTTAGGTAGAAGGCTTTTCTGGTGGTTCTAATAATTTAGAAGCATTGGTTTTCAGGTTATAACTCAAGAAATCTTTTTGTTTGTTGGTTATTTGGGGGAAGAAAAAAAAAAGTAAAATCCATTTTCAAGATCTCAGGCTGGAGTTTAAAATCCATTACTCAGAGAAGCTGAAGACCTTGAAAATTATTTCTGTGAAATATTCTATTTCTTCAACTATTGCAAAATTACTTGCTCTTGTAAAATTCATGGTCAAGTCTCATGGATTAAAATGCTTGAAGCTATCCAGTGACTAACAACTTTGAGATGCTTGTAGGGGTTAACTTATGAAGTTTTCCAAGTTTTCCATCATAATTTCCAGCTGCCTAATTATTGATTTAATTATAGCTGACACCACATCTTTTAAAAACTGCAGCAGTGGAGAAATCTGCGGCTGGAAGTGGGAATTGACTTGCTTTAATTATCCTGCTCTGTGAACTAAACAGTAGTCTAACTTTTTTTTTTTTTTAATTAGAAAAATACAAAACACAGTGAATCATCTCTAATGTTCACAGATGTATTTCCAGTTTGCAAGTTCAGAGTGTTTTTGGTGGGGTTTTTGCTTGGGTTTTTTTTTTGGTGTGGTTTGTCAGAGTTCAGTTTGAAGTACTCTGTATTACCTTCAGTTGCCTTTTTATTTTCCAAAAGCAAAGTATAAACTCAGAATTTTCATCATGATTCATTTATTTTAGTTTTTTCTTGGCAGCTGATTTCCTTTTACTTGTACTCAGTAATACTGAAGTTTTGGCTCAAGGTTCAGTCTCCATATTCAATGTAAATGGATTATAGTTTAAGCATAAATTGATTTTAGATGTCTTTTTCTTAATCAGTTTTTACTTTATTTTACAGTCACTGCTGTCTTTCTGAAGATTAATTGCACAATATTACGACTGTTATAATTTATTATGCTATTGTAATACATTTAAACAGAAGATAAAAGGTAGTTCATCTCTCAGTCACATTTACTACTGTGACCATTCTTTACCTTTGGATCAGGATTGAGTCAGGAGTAGTTTATTCAGTACCTCACTTATTAAAGAATAAATAAAAAAGTTCAAGACTTCATAATTTGCATTAAACATACGCATTAAACATCATTATTTATTTTAATCTTAAAAAAATTTGGTCAAAATATTAAAGCCAAAAAATTATTCATTGTTTATACCAAGTGAACATTTATTTATATCATCAGAAAGGAAAGATCTGTGTTCAGTGTCTTGTGTGTTCTCCATGTGTTTTACTCCTTTGTCTATGAGTTATGGCGAATATGCTTGTTGGTATAATTAGTGTTATATATTTCTCCCTTTTTCAACACAGTGGTATCTTCATGTTTTTATCCAGGTGTTTTGGAATTTGTACATGTTTAGTGAATATTTGTTTAATTTTTTCTTTTTCCTTTTTTTTTTTCTTCTTTCCTTCACTTCAGCCCACTAATAACTGTGGTGATCTTTCTCAAGGAAATAAAACAAACAAGTGAAAAAAAAATTCCTTACAATTCTCTCTATATTCTCTGTTGATTATGTCTGAACTTCTTATGTATCACCAGTGGAATTACACAAGACTGAGTTACTCAACTATAGCCAGTTGCAGCTGTATAAATACAGACAGTGAAAAATTTTATCTGCAGACCAGTTATCATCGATTACAATAGGAATAATAGGTTTGACAATCAATAATTCAGACTGGTAGCAATAGCTATCTGATTAACCTGATTTACTCCTTCCATTTCCAGCTCTGTTTCAGGTTATGAAACACCTTCTTTTGAAATGAATTTTAATCCAGAGACACCTTTATTTGTGTCTCCAAGAAGCTCAGTGGGATAGCTTTCATCAGAAGAAATCCACTTTGCCCAGCATGGGTTTGTTACTTCCATCGTAACTGATGAGCAGAAGATGCTTGCTTCTGTTTAGGCTGTTTTACCAAGCTTTTAAGAACTCTTGTGTTTACATACTTGCTTTGAGGAAGTTATGGTTTCAGCTAGTGACTTCAGCTTTTGTATAAAGATTATGGTCCAGCAGCATTGCCAAATAATAAGAGTTTCTTCCTGAACATTTTGCTCAAATAAGCTTTTTACAGCCATGGTAATAGCACTAATACACCTGCTGATATTTGCATTGCTTTTATGAAGCCTGGAAATGATTGTTTTCCTAGTGTTCTACACAGAAGAGTAATAAGCAGTGAATTCTGCAGTATAAACAAGAAGGATTGGTGCTGTTTATTATCTCATCGTACTTTTAAAAGGCTTTTTTGCTATGCTTATATTACTAAAGTGATGTTTTGCAATGATATGAATTGCAAGGATTGCAATGTACTATTTAGTCATCAAATATATTTAGCAGTGATCCTGTATGCACACCAGTGCTGTATAAAATAATGAGTGAACCATAAGCAAGAAAAAAATACCCCTTAGAAGTGTTCCTTATTCACTGGCTGGAGGTAATGCAAAAGAATTTTGCCTGCTAATGCCAACCAAGAAGTGCCATTTCCAAGCAGCAACATGCAATCAAAGTTCTCTTTGCTATCTAAAGTATCACTGACAACCAAGAAAGCCTAGAAGATATTATCTGCCTTTTAAATGGCTGAAGCAACAGGATGCGAATGCCATGCTATTTGAATTTCCTTTGCTTCTAATTTAGTATAAGCAGTATCCATTTTACCTCAATCATTGTTATATATAGATATACAAAAATCAAAAGTCTCCTTCATACCATGTGGAATTATAAAGCACCTGACTCAAAATGGCTTTGTCTTACAATTACAAATAAATAATTAATGATATGTCTTAAGAACTATAAGACAGAAATTAAAACCAGTAGCTAAACTAATATGTAATTAAATGGCATTAAAAATAAAAAGAAAATAAAAAGTAAGAACAATTAATAGATGATTGAATGAATGAAGCTGTTAGGACAGAATATAAAAATAAAAACCCAAAATCATTAAGTTCCTTTTTTTTCCGCATCAATTTCCCTTCATTTTGTCTTACTCTTTTCCTATCTTAGGAAGTACAGCTTAGGTCCCTTCTTCTAACTGCCAATAAAACCTTCACTTTTTTATGTGCCAGGATACAGAAACTCCAGCCAAGCTTCCTTTTTTCAATAAACTGTGTGGCTGCAAAGAAAAGGACTAATACGCCTAATGACTCTACTAGGATATTCTTCTAGAGCTGATTTAACTGGTTTTACAGTGTAGAAGATTTTTTTTTTGTGGAAGAGAAAATATGCGCCATTGTTTCCTTAGTACAACTATGTGATGAAATGTCATGGTATCCCATTTAAATGTTTGCTATTTCTCATTTGAATAACAAGCATATATTAATAATATGTAGTGTCAGCTGACATCTTCTGGACCCATTTCTGCACACAGATAAAAGTTACTTCCTGATTGGAGCTGTTAGTTTGCAGGCAATGAATGGTTTGGTTTTGAGAGTCATAGTAAGTAGGAAATGTATAGTCATACAAACACCCATGAGAACAGAAAAGTCACCCACACCCTCACACCTGAGTTCCATTCTCTTAGACAAAATTACAAGAA
>VXBC01003214.1:112197-130466 GCA_013399945.1 Ploceus nigricollis
ATATATATATATATTAGAAGCACATGACACAGTCACTACCTGAAAAAAGTTTAGAATTTAATATAAGGCAAGACCAGAGGCAGCAGATGAATGCAGACTTGCAGGGAAGTACAAGGATGCAGTATTGGTCAGCACAATATGCAATGATCTCAGCTGCCCAACTTAAAAGCTTCACATTGAAGAGATCAATCAAAAGTTGTATGTGATTATTCAGCACCAGGTGAATCTTTGCACTAGAAATTTCAATAGCCTGTGGCTTCGGGACTATGATAAAGATCTTTAAAAAAAATAAAAAGGAGACAAAAATAAATACATTTTAAAAAGAAAATGTTCTTTTATCTACTTTCAGATCTTTTCAGATGAAGAGTTTGATTTCTCAGCTCTTCATTTTCCCTTCCCAGTGGATAGATGGAAAAAAAGTTTATCTGAAGGATCCTAAGGTAACTAATACTGTGACAAAAAGATTCCAAGAAGAGTTAGCAAGTTTTGAAATATTATACCCTTAATTGTAAAAAGCACAAATGTTACTGGATGCAAATGAATGTAGTTTAAAGAATGCAATCCAAAGTGAACTGCCCATATGAAGCATCAATTTAATCAACATGTTGTGGATCTAGGACAATTTAGGAACCTGTGTGCTGAGAAAAGTACACCGTCATTTAAACTTTGTTCTAGCAACAGGAACCCAGATATTCAAAGGTTCCTGAACATTGACCTTATCTTAGACTTTTCTCTACTTAAATGCAATGGATACATACTTGTTTCCTAGATCAGGGGAATCTTAAGNAAATAAAAAGTAAGAACAATTAATAGATGATTGAATGAATGAAGCTGTTAGGACAGAATATAAAAATAAAAACCCAAAATCATTAAGTTCCTTTTTTTTCCGCATCAATTTCCCTTCATTTTGTCTTCCTCTTTTCCTATCTTAGGAAGTACAGCTTAGGTCCCTTCTTCTAACTGCCAATAAAACCTTCTCTTTTTTATGTGCCAGGATACAGAAACTCCAGCCAAGCTTCCTTTTTTCAATAAACTGTGTGGCTGCAAAGAAAAGGACTAATACGCCTAATGACTCTACTAGGATATTCTTCTAGAGCTGATTTAACTGGTTTTACAGTGTAGAAGATTTTTTTTTTGTGGAAGAGAAAATATGCGCCATTGTTTCCTTAGTACAACTATGTGATGAAATGTCATGGTATCCCATTTAAATGTTTGCTATTTCTCATTTGAATAACAAGCATATATTAATAATATGTAGTGTCAGCTGACATCTTCTGGACCCATTTCTGCACACAGATAAAAGTTACTTCCTGATTGGAGCTGTTAGTTTGCAGGCAATGAATGGTTTGGTTTTGAGAGTCATAGTAAGTAGGAAATGTATAGTCATACAAACACCCATGAGAACAGAAAAGTCACCCACACCCTCACACCTGAGTTCCATTCTCTTAGACAAAATTACAAGAATAAGAGGGAAAGTATGACACAGGTAGCCAACATAAAAACTTTTGCAACAAACTTCTTTCACGTTGCAATATTTTGCATCAACGCAAGCCAGCTTCCCCTTATTCTCAGTTTGAGTTTATATGTCACATTCAGATTGCAGGTTTAAGTCTTCATGCAGATTATAAACCCACAGCCTTTTAAAAGAGCTAATATGCAGTATGTGAAAGAGGAAATTACAGTAAATTGACTTATCCACTTTACCTTTAGTGTCTTTATATATCCCAGCAGAGTCTTTAGTGTAACATTAAAGTGAATGCTGGAATATTTATATTGCTAATTATTCTAACAAAAGCAAGTTGCTTATAAGAGATTCTACTGCCTGTAATTCCATTTAATGCAGATATATAGTCATGTACATAGAAGACGTGCATTAGAATTTCTGCAGACAGTATGTAAATACTTTGGTGTTGGGTTTTTTTGCAGGCATAATTAACCTTTGGGATACTAAATTCCAGATGCATTTGGTGGAGTGTTTGTAACCTGATGAGAAATCTCTGAATAGCAGATGATTTGAACAGAAGGAATTCTTCTCAGCCTTTTGTAGCACATAAATTAATAATTTGCTTTATCTAGAAGATTAAGCTTATTTTACAAAGACAGTAACACTTGGCATGTTCTAATCTGATCTGCCACAATTAGCATTTACATATATTTGCAGTGCTTTTAGGATCTAACTATAAATTTGCTTTTTCCAGAAATGAGGAGAAGCATTTCTCTAACATATAGATTGTACTGGGTAAGTGACTACATGACATCTGGAAGAGGCAGAATGAAGGGCACGAGGCATATGTTGAAGAAAAATAGTCCTATGAAACTTTACTATATAAGAAACAGAAATTATTAAATATTGGGTTCTTTGCTTTTCTTAACTGTACTCTCTTTTCAGAATCACATAGTATTGAAAGGATTTCTGGTTTTGAATGTCTCAATTTTGAGAGTTTCTTATGCAAAATAAACCTCTTTTCGCCAAACTCTTACAAAGCTGAATGTTAAAATAGATTATTTTATTTTATTTAAAATACTAATAATTGGAATTACCTTCAAATACAGAGCTATAATTTTTAAGTGCCATAATAGAAACATAATATAGATATATTAATTCTTGTAAAAAGTCTATTAAATAAATATACATGATTTTATGCGACTACTGGTTGGTATTTGAACCATAGTAATACTTAATAATTCAATTTGAACAGATGTATAGATANGTATGTGATTATTCAGCACCAGGTGAATCTTTGCACTAGAAATTTCAATAGCCTGTGGCTTCGGGACTATGATAAAGATCTTTAAAAAAAATAAAAAGGAGACAAAAATAAATACATTTTAAAAAGAAAATGTTCTTTTATCTACTTTCAGATCTTTTCAGATGAAGAGTTTGATTTCTCAGCTCTTCATTTTCCCTTCCCAGTGGATAGATGGAAAAAAAGTTTATCTGAAGGATCCTAAGGTAACTAATACTGTGACAAAAAGATTCCAAGAAGAGTTAGCAAGTTTTGAAATATTATACCCTTAATTGTAAAAAGCACAAATGTTACTGGATGCAAATGAATGTAGTTTAAAGAATGCAATCCAAAGTGAACTGCCCATATGAAGCATCAATTTAATCAACATGTTGTGGATCTAGGACAATTTAGGAACCTGTGTGCTGAGAAAAGTACACCGTCATTTAAACTTTGTTCTAGCAACAGGAACCCAGATATTCAAAGGTTCCTGAACATTGACCTTATCTTAGACTTTTCTCTACTTAAATGCAATGGATACATACTTGTTTCCTAGATCAGGGGAATCTTAAGTACAGAAATGTGACTTATGGGGTTTTGATCATAGATGAACATTTCATGTGTTTCTAAGGTCTATTCTATGAAGAAATATGATTCTGCAGTTAGCAACCAGAAACAAAGAACCCTGCAAATTCATAGTGATAGATATTGTTTGTTTTATTTCAGCTATAAAGGGCATTCAAGGCAGGTTAAAGTACAAGATTTAGATACTAGAATAAAACTTAGGCTTTATTGCAGGGGGGAAATTGTGATTGCAAAGTCCTGACTCACCTTCTGAGCTGGAGACACCTAATCTCTGTAAGCCCTGTAACATTTGATGTTAAATCTCTTCAGTACCTATTAAGTCACTGCACGTGCCCAGAACTGTCCTATGCTTGGCAGGCTTAAGCAGCTCAGCACTTAGATCATGTCTGAGCTCAGGTTAGACTGAGAAACTTGGAGGAGTGAAGTCTGAATCACCCCAAAAGCTCAATCCATTAAACATTTCCAGAGGCCATAGGACATGGCAGGACCATGCTCTTCACATACAAATCTAAAATAGGTCAGTTTTAGACCACAGACAAAGAGAAGTCTTTCCCTAGTTTCTCACGCAGAATGGCACACTACTTAGTGCACCCACTGAATAGGTTGGACTCCCAGATTCAGTCCCATCCTATTCCTAAAAGCTCTCAAATGCATTCCACCTTCAATCTTCATGTCCTACTCAGACAATAGTGTACTGAAGTGCATGCCTCTTTTGAACAAGTCCCCAGGCAGATAAGAATGAAAGATATACTGGATCAAAGAGAAAGTGCAGGGTAAATTTGACTTTATAGTCTGATGTTTAGACCACCTTGGAAGACCTTGTATCAGACTCATGCTTCCAGGAATACTTCTACATTAAGTATGAAGTGGGTGTTTTACATAAAATGTTACTTATATTTTATTTTTTTATATTTCCTAGGACTTCTAATACTTCAAGATCACATGATAGAGTCCTTTCTTTTGTGCCTCTGCTGTACTCAGCAATGTAGTAATAATTTTGCAGTTGCTTATAACCCATGAAACATAAGACAGAATTCAGCTAACCTAAGAATTTCCTAGCACCCAGAATATTATCTGATGTCAAAGGACATCCATTTATTAAGTGTTCAATTTGTTCAACTGGGAATCTGGCCCTTCAGATAGACAACTGTATTACAATCCAATTAAATTAAATATTCAACAAAGAAGTTGTTTATTTTCTCAGACTCTCTACATAAATATCTATACATGAAAATAAACCCTGATCTGACTGTAGACAAAAACACAAAAATAAGTATGTAAAAATATAGAAATTAATACTCTTAGTTCTCTTAGCTATAGGCAAACTGATCTATAATTCACTGGAGCTTAGCTACAGCATACTCTAATTATGTGCTTAGCTCTAAAGCCTTTAATAAAGAAAATAATTTCTTTAAATATATCTAATTAGGTAAAGTATCTGTTCTGGTTTAGCTGCATTTGGCACCAAAATGAAAAATACAGAGAAAAACAGCTTCTTTTTCATGTATCCCTGAGCTAGGTAGCCCATTGTCCTCCCGACTTTCCAGTAGGAATGAAAACAGTGTTATAACTAGACCAAGTTGCACTTACAAGTTAAGGGCCTTGAAACGATGGGCAAAAATGTATGTATCTCACAATAGCCACAGAACTTTGACTACCTCTTTATATCCTCAGTCCTGACATCAGTTCTGAAGCCAAAGAAATAAATTCCTTTGCACTCATCTTGGTCCTTTTCTTTCTTCTCTCGATGAAAAATATGTATTGATTCCTTCCAAAGGGTAAATGTTATCATCTGCCCTTCTGAAAATCTTATGATGCTTTCAGTCAAAACAAGAAGTCTGAGTTGTCCTAGAAATGGGAATGACCTATTAAATCAAATAAAATTTATTTCTGACAAAACGGGTTTAGTCCCCAGTACATACTATGTTGCATAGTCTCTTATATTTTGTTGTTCTTGTTGTTTAATTCTATAGAGATCATTGCATTGTATGAGAGGTTTCATGTTCTTTAAAACTGACTTTTTTTTTGGCAAGTCACTTGTATAATGGACAGCTTTAGATTATAAGTTCTTTAGGAAAGTCTTATTACTGTGCTCTCAGTAGACGTACAGCACAATTGTGTTCTGATGCACAATTGATATTCACAAAACATTAAACATAAAATTTTGAGGTAGTCTACTGAAGTTACAGACAAAGCTTCTTTCTTTTTAATGAAGTCAGAGCCTTCTCTTTAGTACATTATTACCCAAATTTTAGGTATAAATTAATCTGAGTAAAATATACAGTGTGACAGCTGTCTGATCATCAAGTCCAAAAAAGGAAACAAGGAAAGTTCACAGTATTTTGAAAGCTATGTTCTATTGCTCTGTTACTTAGGAGATAACACCAGTAGGTGCAGCCTTATGACAAGTACCCCATTTTTTTTTCCCATGCCATATGTCCACAGTGGAAGTAGCTGAGAAAAAAAAAGTCTTGTTGTTGATTGACATGCATTTTAAACTACTTGTCAAAACCGCACAATTATTTAAGTAGCATGAATGTGCCAATCTCCAGATTTAAAGGAAATTTTGAGCCTAACAAGTAGTAGTGTTTGTCTACTTCATTTTAAGGGATTTTATAGAAGAATCAAAAAATAAAATGAGGGTAAGAGGAAAGCTTGTTAAACTGCCCACACTTTGCCTTTAGATTACTGTAGGTGATACTGGGAAAGACACGAAAAGAATAAGTTGCCATATATTTTCTATTTTAAGAGTCTATTTTTATTTTTCTAAAGATTTTCTAAATTTATCTGGACCTGTATTTTTGCAAGAATTTTCAGCAGCAGCAGTTATTTACTTCTAAGAAAAAATTTAAAAAAAAAGAGAGAGAGGAATTACGAGTGTTAGTATGATGTTAAAAAAGTTAAGTACTTGAGAAATGTTTCATTATTTCTCATTCTAATTTTTGGTGGTCATCCTGAAAGCTAGCACACACTCCTGTGTTAGGAGTGAGATGTGGCCAAATCTTTACATGACTATGAAGGTCCTCTGAGAAATCTCTGACACATGTTCAGCAGACATATCTTAGTTGCTGACAAAAAGTTAGTGTCCTATCATGTAAAAAGAAGACACCTTTACAGTGCTGAGTCTTCCTCATCAAGGTAAACTGAATTTTTCAAATAAATTGTTTTATTCATATGTACTTTGAAAGGGAAATAAATATTAAATATTAAATATTATATTTAAACTTTATCAGGGAAAAAGAAAATTTTAATAAATTTTAATAAAAAAATCTGTTCAGTGTTAGCCTATTATCAGTGCAGTCTTTGTTATAACATCTGTGAGCAAGTGAAGATGATTTAAGTCCACAAATTACTTAATGTCTTCTATTCTTTAGCGCTGAGAATTAGAACTTAAACCATTAATGTTCTCTATTTTTATACACAATTGTAACGCTTTTCGTTTTCTTTCTCTGTAGCTTTCAAGTAATGATATCTCTTAAGATTCAAAATTAGGGTATCTTTTTACAAACGAATATTAATTGACATGCTAAAATGCAGCATTTCAACAGCTACCACACTGCATTTACTTAGAGAATCCTATCCCACTCACAAAGACCACAAAAGGGAAAAGTTATAAATTATAAGGTCACACAAAATTGAAGCAGTGTCCTGGTTAAAATTGCTTTATAAATCATGTTCTGAAACAACTCATATTCCATTTTCCTAGAAAGGCTGGCAGTCTATGGCTCGGACAGGTTCACTCTTCATTGTGTTAAAACCAGCTGGATGGGCAGGACCTAGAGACTGATGGTGAACAGTGAGACGTCCAGCTGGTGGCCAGTCACTAGTAGTGCTCCCCACGGCTCAGTAATGGGTTCAGTCCTGTTTAATATCTGTATTGATGATCTAGAAGAGGGGATCAATTGCACCCTCAGGAAGTTTGCAGATGACATTTAATTGGCTGGGAGTTTTGACCTGCTGGAGGGTAGGAAGGCTCTGCAGCGGAACCTGGATCAATTGCATGAGGTTCAACAAGGCCAAAAGTTGAGTCCTACACATTGGTCGCAACAACCTCCTGCAGCACTACAGGCTGGGGGAAGAGTGGCTGGAAAGTGGCTTAGCAGAAAAGGACCTGGAGGTGCTGGTTAACATCCAGATAAACATGAGTCAGCATGTGCCCAGGTGGCCAAGAAAGCCAATGGCATCCTGACCTGTATCAGAAATACTGTGGCCAGCTGGATCACCTGGACAATTTTTCCCCTGTGCTCAGCACAAGGGAGGCCACAACTTGAGTCCTGTGTCCAGTTCTGGGCCCCCATTACAGAAAGACATTGAGGTGCTGGAATGTCCAGAGAAGGGCAATGAAGCTGGGGAAGGGCCTGGAGAAGAAGTCCTATGAGAAGAGCTGAGTGAACTGGGCTTGTTTATCCTGGAGAAAGGGAGGCTCAGGGTGACATTATCACCCTCTACAAGCACCTGAAAAGGGGTTGTAGCAAAGTGGGAGTTGATCTCTTCTCCCAGGCAACAAGCAACCAGACAAGAGGAAACAGTGTCAAACTGCACCAGGAGAAATTCATATTGGACCAGGGGGAATTTTTCTTGGAAATAACTGTTAATATTGGAATGGAATGCCCAGGGAGGTGNGAAGAAGTCCTATGAGAAGAGCTGAGTGAACTGGGCTTGTTTATCCTGGAGAAAGGGAGGCTCAGGGTGACATTATCACCCTCTACAAGCACCTGAAAAGGGGTTGTAGCAAAGTGGGAGTTGATCTCTTCTCCCAGGCAACAAGCAACCAGACAAGAGGAAACAGTGTCAAACTGCACCAGGAGAAATTCATATTGGACCAGGGGGAATTTTTCTTGGAAATAACTGTTAATATTGGAATGGAATGCCCAGGGAGGTGGTGGAATCACCATCCCTGGAGGTGCTCAAGAAAGAAAAGGACATGACACCTTATGCCATGGTCCAATTGTTATGGTGGTGTTTGGTCAAAGGTTGTAATCAAAGGTTGTAATCAATGGTCTTGGAGATCTTTTCCATCCTAAATTATTCTTCAGTTCTGTGATTGTGTGACATCTGTACAATGTTGAAGAGCTGAAATGTGTGTAGATAGCATGCAGATTAGTGGGTACTCACATGGACACTGCTTTATAGCTTTCAGAATCTACTGATATAAGTTTACAGATGTTTTGTCCAATGGCAAAACTCAGTTATCTGGCTAGCTATTGTAATCTTCAGTGCAGCATGCATCTTTGCAACTGTTCTCTGAGGTAATAATACTATAAGCCAAATCATTTAAATGAAAAAAATGGCAAATATATAGCTTAAAAGTACTTTCTAATTTGAGATATATTGCTTCTCTTGGAAAGATATCATAATAACTTCAGGATGCCTAAAATTTGGTTGGTTCAAGTTATGCAAGTATTACATCTTAACTGAAACTTGGTTAAGGAGCTAAATAATATTAATGAAATTTACATTTTTACTTTATGTGGGTTCTCAACTATAGAGTGACTTCAGGTGTAGATATCTCTCTTGCCTAAAATAAACCTTTTTCTCTGTTCTGATTGCTTTTGACTATCAGTTTCTATTTATCATTATTTCACAGTTATCAGGTCTGAACAATTTTCTACAGCATTATTTCTACCAAATATTTCCTACACATTTAGCAATTTAAGTTGTTAATTCAGGGATTTTTATGTACTTACTTATATATATGTATATACTTACTTTTATATACTTACTTATAAGGAATTCAATATTGACTCATTCTAAATCTAATTCAATAGTTTACAATCTATGCATGAATGTATACCAGACTTGAAGGTTTTGAAGTAACTCTTGTAGAAATCTGCAGTCGATGGCTAGTTAGCTCACACTTTTTTTTTACCTCTCATCATAGTTAATTGTAAGGAAAATAGAACCATTTTCTGTTCTAATTATGCTTCTAAATGAAATTTTAAAGAGTTGGCAGTTAGGAAAATAGTATGTTGATATACCATTCCCAAATCTGAAGAAAAAGTTACTTTGCAAACATAAATTATTTCCTACCTACTGGTGGAACTGAGTACAGTTTAAGAGTTAGTTCCAAACTTCTTAAATAGCCATTTGTAGCTTTTATGTTGCACCTCAAGTGTTCTTCCAGCAGATTCTGCTCTGCAAAAGTGCCTTTAATGGAACAAGACACTTTCTCAGAGGCAAGCTGTGAGCCGGTGTTTAGTACTACACCAGAAAAAACCCAGGGAGAAGGTACTCAGCAAGGAGGCAGAGACCTAACCTTTCCTTCCTGTCATTCCAGTGTAAGGGCTGTTCAAGCTTCTTTAGAAACTTAATTTCAGAAAGAAGACAAATCAGGGTCTAACGACCCCATGCTTGTCGATCCCCCTGTTCCCTTGGTGGGTCAGTAGAATCACAGACAATATACAAAGAAAAAGCATTCTAGTTTCTTCTCTTCAATAGGATGCCCTGCCCCCTCTTCCATGGTTAGATCTGAAGTATCAGAACTGTTTTTGAAGATGATAAGGACTTAGACTTGGGTGTATGATATCAGATCACTGGAATTAAGCTATCATCGGAGCTATCACTCTGTTTTCTGATCTGGTTCAAGTTATTTATCTGGACATTAACTAAGGTACAATTTATGTTAATTTCTGAATGTCAGTAATTGTAATTATATTAATTGTATTATATCTGAGTGGTCCTAGAGATCTGTATCAAGGTGCTGGATGATTGACTATCCAATAGTAAAATATAAGAAAGCATGCAGTAGTCACTCACAAGTGGCTGGGGTGCCACAAGGGAACTGGGATGCTTGAGATTTTTTTTTTGCCTTATAGGGTATTTTCCCTATTAAAATTAAATATAACCTTTTTTTTACTAGAAGTAGGTATGAATAAAAAAAAGTATCTTAAAAATTCAATTTATCTCAATGAGGAAGTCTCCCCACTGTAACCCTGTTTCCTTTTGAAATGATAGGACACTAACTTTTTGTCAGTGCCTAGGGTATACAAGTTCAAAATGGTCTGATTTTCAAGTTCTAATCCAGTGAGTTAAACACTTCAATAGCTGGCACACCATACAGATATTTGGCATATCTGTTAATGTCTATTCACCATACTTATTTATTTATTTATTCATTTATAGAATATGGAGTTGGGTAGCTAAAATTGGGTAGACAACTTGCTTGAGATCACTTCTACATAAAGACGTGAAATTCATTTTCCTTTGTTTATCCACATGATAAATAACAGACTGTGAGAGGAAATAAACAACTTAAGTCTCCCCACTAGCAAATATAATTGAAAAAAGTTAAGTAATCAAAGCTATTTCTTTTCAAAAAAAGAGGTACGTATTACATTTAAAGACAGGCAAAAAGGTCAATTGCTTTTATTGACTATTTTAAGTAAACCCTTTTGGGTGTTTACTTGATAGGAAAAATGGCTCAGCAGAACACTTAAAAGCAATTTCTAGCAGACAGAGATAAAGAGCAAGCTTGTAAAGACCAAAGTCCAAAACAATTTGAATTTAATCATCTTTGGCTACTGACAGAAATGCTACAGTGACCTAACATATAAGCCTAGATCACCCATGATGTACAGCAAGCAAGGAAAACATTTTTAAAACAAAAAGGGTGAAAAAAATAGAATGCTGCCTTTGTATGAATAATTTGTTGCATATATCCATGCTGTTGTAAAAAATAAGCCAGAATGCACTGCAACACTCAGATCTGCAGATATTTTAGAAATCAGGTATTTCAGCAGCTGTACTGTCCCTCACTAGCACTGTGTGTCAAAATGTCAATAGCCTCAGCTGCAATTCTGCTTTTCTGCTGGGACTTGTCCTTCTTATCCTTTGAGGTTCATAGAGAACAATTCTGAGGTTTAGTGGCATCAGGAATATCTAGATATTTCCTTAACAAATAATTATGGCAAAGCCTCTGACTGGAGACAACACTCCCTGAAATGCTTTCCTTTCTAGAAGCAACTTTTCAAGGCAAATATTTTCCTCTCTTTTCACGTACTTCAAAGTTTTTCTTTCTACAGTCTCAGAATGCTCTGAAAAATTGTTTACATTGAAATCCAGGTGTGCCTTCCACAAAAATAATTCTGAATTGACAGGATAAACTGTATATAAGTACATTGTGCTATTGTCTGAAAATTCTTGTCCTATTATCGAAGCCACTGCATGAAAGTCCAGCAAAATATTGGATATATTATGGAGCAGGGATCATCTCTAGGTATCAGTGTTACTAATGTTACACATTAGTAAGAACATATCCAGAGAAAGGGTACAATTGATGCAATTCATGTTTTTTGTGGAGCCATCTCAGACTCATTTTCCACAAAATTCCTTCCACCTCCAAAGAAATAAGGGTTTATTAATCAACAAATTCACCCCAGTTTTTCCCTTGGAAATTTCTGAAGTCAAACCAAAAGCCAAATGTGACAAGACCCTGAACAAAGCTAGAATTTATCTGGAAAAAAAAAATCGGGCGTTTTAACGTCAACATATATCCATCTAGCAGTTGTAAAGCTGTTTACACAAACTGAAACTAAATTAATTCAGGATGTGCCACTCACTCTAGTGAAATTTCAGGTTCCCAATACCTTTGAAAAGTCAGCTATACATGTAATGATTTTCATCCACTGTAATAGACTTACACATGGAATCCTTCAGACAAATTTCCTTAATTGTTTGTAACAGTAATTAAATAGCAACCTGAAAATTAAATTACATCTTCAGCAGTAGGAATATTTTAGTTAAAATGATTAGCCTTTTCCTGTTCATGAATGGCTTGAGCACCACCAATTTCTGCATGTGTATCTAATTCAGGAGCATTTACCACACCATTATGCAGACAAATCCCATCTCAGGGATGGACGAGTCAGTCACAGCTGTCACGTATGTCGTGCTAGCTTCCTAATGATTATGGTCTGAGACAGATGTGTTGGTGGGAACAAAAACAGAATAATTTTTTTTTTCTGATGAGAATTCCCTGGATAAATATTTTTAGCAAAAATTTCCACTTGCTAAAATTTTCAAAGAAAAAAAGAATTTACAATCTGGTACATATTTAATTTGAAAAGGCTAAATATCAGTTACATGTATGGAAAGAGAACATTAAATGCAAAGACATGACTAAAATCATTGGTCTGCAATGCAACATGCAGCACACATGGTTATTCATCTCCTGCTCCCTGCAGATGCTAACAGCTGAGGCACAGTGTTCACTCAGCTGGGAAGAAAATAGTTTTCAAATCATTCCGAGAGAAGGAAATTACATCCAAAGAGAGTATGCTCTGTATAAAAGAGTGATGTGCCTGTATCTTTAGCATGAAACTGCCAAATAGTAACTGTGGTTCTATCCCTTGATACTTAACATTAACTATTCTAGACACTATGAGTTAAGGTATGTAGATTAATAGACTTGAGGATAAATGGGCCCAATTTCATGTTTTGCTTGGATTTCTGGTTTGACTTCAAACCATTTATGTAGCATCTCCTACTCATCCAAAAGTTCCATGATTTCCAACACCTTTGTTGAGTAAACATATATCACTCAACCTCTAAAAAATCCTGAAGTAGCAACTTTGATTCCACATGAAGGACTAGTTTTACCTTCAGATAGACAAGCTGATACTTAAATTAATCACCAAAGCTGCTGAAAACAACTTTTGGTGCTGCTTAAGAACACCTGAATTCTCATTTATCAGAAGAGTATCAGTAAGGAGAGAATTTCAAACTCTCCCATTCAATCTATCAATTTTTATAACAAATTTTTTAGAACAGATTCTGAAATGCAGTCCTTTCTTCATTAAAATATTCCACCTACCCACCCATTCACATGTTTCTCTCCCTCCTTTCCATTCTACTTTTGTACATGAAACATGGAAATTATATGTAATGTAAATGCTTCATAAATCATAGTTGAATATACAATCCTTATACATCTGACAGCTGATGGCTATGGTACTATCCAGAATGGTGGAGATGTGGGACTGGGTTCTCTATTAAAGACATCTCTGGCCTCCTCACTTCTTCAGAGTTCCCTAAATGCTGGTTCTCTCTCTTGGAGGAGACACTCTTTTTTACAGCAACAAATTTAGCCAATGGACTCTAGAAACACTTCATCTGATTATAGTTTTGAATCCTGTAGGTACCCGGTTCCATAGGCATTTATGGTACTCTAGGGAAAGCTGCCTGTTCATACTACTGTAACTACATCCTTGGTGTGAATGCAACTCCTAGTCTCACTAACTTTGTTCTGTTCCACCTAAGCTGTGTCTTTTCCTCTGAAGAGATGTCTTTTTCTCTCAGTTCTCTCTCAACTGATTATAAATGGAGTCAAAATTGGCAAAATTTTAAATGAGCAGTATCAGAGGGATTCCAGGAGTTTGGTGGGATGAAACCTGGCCACTGTGGTTTATTTATCAATTTGTACGAGCACTTTATAATAGGTGGTTATGACAGTTTTAAGTAGGTCTGGAACAGGGTTTATGTAATGAATGCGAGATAAACTATCCAGTTATTTATTTTGTGAATATAACCCATGCCAAGCACAGGTTCAGCTTTGACTTTGAAAAGGTTTTATAAATAGAAAAAACAGTTGGAAATTTTAATGAAAACAATCATATTTATTGCTGGCATAAGAATAGCTCTGCTTTGCCAGGACATCATTACAAACCAAATAAGCCCAAGATTGTTCACCTGGACTCTAATCAGAGGTTTTCTGCTGACCCAGGTCTTTCAAAATTTTGCAGGAAAAGACAAAGGACAGCCTACAGGCATTCACATTTTGAAACATTATAAGGAAAAAAGTCTAGATGGGCCTGTTTTTCCCCAGGAGGTGCTGATCCATTGTGATCCTTGTGAAAAAAGGCACTTATACCATCTAAAGTCTTATTTAAAAGACTTTTCTTTAAATTCAATTCTGGAAGAAGGGAATAGCACGGATAATCTTATTTCCCCTTAGAGCTGGGGGCCCCAAATAGTGTAACATCAAATAGGACTCTGACCCAGGGGCAGCAAGTCATGCAGACTCTCTTCATAGCAGATACTCTCTCATTTTGGTCTTACAAACTATTTTCTTATGAGGAAAGAACTCTATACAGTCAAATACAAAAGATGTCCCCAAAAGAACTTCTTGATGCACTGTTACTTAAAGGCAAGATGAAGGAGGAGGTATAATCACTAGTGCTGAGGAGAAGCTGCCTGAGGGCTGTCCTTTTTTGGTGAGCTAGTTGAGATTGTCCCATGGCACAGTGCTGCACACTATCTGTGCAGCACGGCACTGCCTGCCATGGCTCAAGTTGTCTGTGCTCTGGATTGCTCACTCCTCCAGGCACAGGGCTCTGCCAACCAGGATCACTACCGCCTGTACTCTGAGGATCGAAAACAAGGCAAATAAGGTGATCTCAGAAAGGTATTAAGACAGGAATTTGGAAATGAAGGCCTGCTTGTATGTTGTAACACTGCTGTTCATTCAGTCCTGAAGTGTTACATGACTTACTGGCAAGCAAGTACTTGATGAGTTCTTTTAAAAATATGAACTGGCTGCTAAAAATAGCATATAACTGAACTCTGAAAAGTATTTGTTTTCTCAGTGACAATACTTTTCCAGTGATAATGTTGAAATACATTTGTTGACAATAGATTTAACATTCTGAATAAGTATATAGCCATGTCTAGTTTTACTCCTACTCATTTGCGTATACTTGTTATCTTCTGGAGACCTTGTTAATGCATAGTTCCCAAGTAAACAGTCTGTAAAAGCATAATTTTCCATGGAATTTTAACAATTGTATTTCTATAAAAGACTTCTAAAAAGAACTCTTTGAAAACATACATTGTATTGGTCTTTTTGGTGGAAGGAAGTTTATCTTGGTTATAATCTTTGCTGTGAGTTCACTTTGCTGAAAGGGATGTATATTTTTCACTCTGGTTTTATCTCATACAACAAAGTTATCACCCTAATGAAGGTTTATCTTTTCTGACGGTGTCCGTGGCTACATGTCTACATGGAAATTTCAGTACTCTATTTGAATATTTGATCTTCCCCAGGTCTTCCTTGCAATTTTGTGAATTAGCTCAAATTTTCACTTTTCTNTATAAAATTATCTTTGCAAAATAAAAAGAAATGCAACAAAGATAAAATACAAGTCATAAGTCATAACAACTGAATGATTAAAGTTAGGAAGTAAATCCATGTGCTACCTACCATCAGCAAGCATAAAGATGCAGGGAAAGAAACACCTGCATATCTGCAGATTTTCTTTAGTTAATGATAAATTGCTCTCTTTTATCTAAATATTCTCTGTATATTGTGAGCAAAGATTTTATGCATATTTAATGTTCACATACTGAAGTAAAGCGGTTCAATAACTAGAAAGCAATTATGGTAAAAACGAGAATAGATTTTTCTAGTTCTTTAGAAATGTATGCGAGTGAAATAACAATTGTTGAGCCTTAAATAGTACAGCAGGACCAGTACGCTGATATTTGAAACAAAAACTGCTTTGACATAAAACTATTATTTTAGAGCTATTAAAAAATTAAATGCTTTTCAGTCACATTATTTCTTTCAATTTATCTGGGGGAATTATCAAGTTCAAATTCAATAGTTTCTTAACAGAACATATCAACTCCAAGAAGCATCACAGGTTCATCCAACATTTGCATGCAATGTATTTTGCAATTTAAGGTTTTCTCATTAATAACATTACAGACTCAACTGAAATAAGAAAACTTCTGTCTCTTAAAATACCTGAAAGCAATGCAGATTACAAACATTTTGCCCATAACTAAGCTTTAAATAATCAGTGGTAATGAAAATTGAATACATTCACTACAGATGTATGCTTATATAAGTGAAAGAGCTATAACTCAGAGGGGCCAAGAGATTGACATTGTTAAACTGTCTTTTTCCTTTTTGCATATATCTAAATAAAGAATTATAATTGTTTATAAATATATGAGTATGCATTTATGGTCATGATTAAAATGGAATTTATATGCTTTTCAGAAGAAAATGTTATAAAAGAATGGCTATAAAATAGCAGTCTTCTCTGACAGCAGTAACACAATGGTATTACAAATTTTTCTTGCTCATTAACTAATTTTAGCACAAAAAAGTAACATTCAACATCTCTTAGGTTCATACATGTCCTTCCAACCACTTCTGCACTTGATCTATGAGGTGGGTTGACCCCATCTGGACGTCAGGTGCCCACTAGAGCTGTTATATCCCTCTCTTCCTAAGCAGGGAATAGAAGAGAAAATACAACCAAAAGCTATTGGGCCAAGATAAAGGAAAGGGGGAGATCACTCACCCATTATCATCACTTACAAAAGAGCTCAGGGAAATAAGCATTATTTATTACCAATCAAATCTGAGCAGGGTAATAAGAAATAAAACCAAACCTCCAGACATCTCCCTCTTATCCCTCCCTTCTTTCCAGGCTCAACTTCATTCTCAATTTCTCTACCTCCAGTGGTGCAGGGGGATGGAGAATGGGAGTTGAGATCAGTTCATCACACGTCATTTGTGGCGGTGTGTTTTTATATTAATTGTATTAGTTAGACGCTGTTTGTTAGAATTAGTTTTCCCTTGGTNTTACAGCCCAACCCCTTTGACTTTTGTCCCTGCTGTCGTCTGTAGACGTTCCTTGTTCCTGGAATAAAGCTTCTTCAGAACAGCATACAAGAGTCCTTCTCTTGCTTTCTTGCCTTGATCAAGTAGCGACTGGGGTGTTCTCTGCTGTGTACCCACGCCACAGCAATCAGCTTCAGCAGGAGAGCACCCCTTGCCTCCTGCGAAGCCCACACTCGTGGCTCTCCTCCGGCTTGGGGTGAGTGGAGCTAGCCGGTGTTGGGACATTCATCCAGCAGCCAGACCCCAGGAAAACTACGATCATCTGCCACACCTTTATCTTCCTACTCCTTCCCTTTTCCAGCATGGAGTCCCTCCTCTGGGAGGCAGTTTTTCACAAGCTGCTCCAGCACAGGTCTTTCCCATGGGCTGCAGTCCTTCAGAAACACACTGCTCCAGCATAGGTCCCTCACAGGTTCACATGTCCTACCAGCCGTCCTGTTCCAGCATGGGCTATACTCTCCATGGGTCTGCAGGGCCTGGTAGGAATCTGCTGATGTAGGCTTTCGCACAGGATCACAGCCTTTTTTAGATGCATCCTCTTGTTCTGGTGCGGGGTCTTCTGAAGACTGCAGGTGCACCTCTGCTGCATCATTGACCTCCATGGGCTGCAGGGAAACGGCTGACTCTCTGTGGCCTTCACCGTGGGCTGCAGAGGAATCTCTGCCCTGGTACCAGAAGCACCTTCTCCCCTTCCTTCTTCCCTGACGTTGGTGTCTGCAGGGTTGTTTCTTGCATATTCTCACTCCTCTTTCCAGCACCTGTTGCCCAGCAATTTTTATTCCCTTCCCATGTTATCCCAGAGACACTACTGGTATCACTGATGTGCTTGCCTTGACCAGTGTTGGTTCTGTCTTGGAGTCAGCTGACATTGTCTCCATCAGACACAGGGAAGGCTTCTCACAGAAGGCTTGCTCTCCCCCCAGCCCCAACCTTGCCACACAAACCCAATACAATCTGAAACACTATGTGCTTTTCAGTTTCCTCCAGAGAAAAAGAAAAATTCACACAGTGTAAAGATCAGGGGATGAGCTCAAATAAAAGACTATAGACAGCAAGAGAAGCTGATGCAAAAGCAGAGAATTTCCTTTTCAAAGAATTACTCCTTAATAAATTCAATATTCAATTGGACACTTGCAGGGGTGTGGTAGTGTGCTTTTAGTTAAGTTATATTAAGCAAATGTTGTTAGTTATAAAATAATAAGTGTTGGTATGTTCTCAGTTTTTTCCTATGTTTTCCCCTCATAATGGTTTGCTCCAAGTTGTTTTTCTCCTAGTTTTCCCGCCACTCAGTCCATCAGTTAAATGTCTGTCACCTTGCCCCCTCCCCA
>VXBC01003214.1:130491-150256 GCA_013399945.1 Ploceus nigricollis
AAAAAAAAAAAAAAGGGATTGGTTTTCTCATCCCCAGAACTTCTTTGTGTTTCATTTGCAAGATACTTTGGAGAAACATCAGATGGAGAAAATCTGGTAAAAGGGATATTTGACATAAAATACCTGCCACTAACAGGCTAAAATACTTTTTAAAACTCATGTATAAAACACTACTCAACGCTGTAATATGAATTCTGCTGTCTTATCTCAATTTCATTTTTTTCTCAAAGCAACTGAGTCATTGTTTCTTATAGAATTTTATTTATCCCAAAATGACAAACATCCACTTAAATTTCAGAAGTGTAACCAGAATGACTAACTTGGTCAAATACAATTTCACTTCAGTAGCTACCTTTGTAATAAAATTCTCTCCACTCAAAATTCTTGGCTCTGACCTGGCAAAATGCAAGCAAATTTATATCAAGGGACAGGTCACTGTCTTATACACTGGAAAAAACATCTGCTACTTAAAAGACAGAGTATGTACTTAGTACTTAAGAATCAAAATCTCATTTGTCTGTTAGGGCCTACTCCCACTGGAATCACGAGCAAATCCAGGCTTATGTTAACACACATACATTTGATCAATATTTGTAAAAGAAATTTAACTATTGATAAAAAAAAAGCAAGCCATGAGATGAGGCCAGTTCACGAGGTCAACAATGGTAATGAAAATAGCATGAAAACTAGAAAGCTATTTTCAATAAAACCTCACAGGAGTGAAAACAATCATGTCAATGGAAGTATGGGAAATTATATTTTTAAACAAGTAAGTGTCAACTTGTTGCCAATTATTCACAGTAGATGATTTTCCAGTTCACAGTGGTATTTTTGTGCAAGGCTGTTGAAGTTCAATTGCTTTGGACAAGCACTACATTAAGTGTCAGAATGGTTATGTGTCACAATGAGGAAAAGGTAAGGAGAGAAAATGGTGTCCTAAACTCCCCCTCTTAAACATCAGTTTACTGTCCCCATAAAAAGTCAATTTACTTTTGCCTTTCCCCACATTCCTAAAATATTCAATCTCAGTGGAGAAACTATGGTGCTGATGCATATTGATAAAAATCTAACTAGAATGTTCCACTTTGATGGCTCAACACTCTCCCACATGGTATAGCAAATATTTCCAAGTAATAGCGACAATATATGATTATGTGTTTATTATTATGGCCTATAGGCATGGTGTTACTGTGCACCTTCCTTATAGGTAGTTCTAAAAATGGAAAAAAGTCTCTAGAATAGTTTACTTTTCCTTTTCCCAAGATTTTCTTTCTTTTAAAGCACGTATCTTCATATTTTCTCAGGTCTTTGCATGAATATTTTAGAAAGCAGCAGCACTTAGAAAGCAAGAAGCAGTGATGAGATAACTCATTACAGTGACAGAAATTACAGCATGACCAATTGACTGTGGTAGAATTTAAAAGAAGATAAGAATTAAATTCTTCACTGTTCAATAACTGGTTTTTAACTTGCTATAGCCATTAGTATTATAGTATTTTCAGATCATGCCTTTTGATTTCATCTTGTTTTCCTTGCCCCATTGGATCCAGTTCTCTACTGTACCAAAACTAAAATTTGGGCAATGAGGCTGGAAATGCAAACTTTTCCCTTCATTGTTCTTACTTAAAAAATAAAATTTAATATTTATCACAGATCTAGTGTCCACTAATATTTCTTCACAATAGAATAATCATCACACCAAGATTATTATGTTATCTAAATAACTGTAAAAATTAATGTCATGAAAATGTTATAAATCATAGCCTTGTAATGAAGATGTGAGACAGTATGGGCTCTGAAGGATCTGAAAATTTAATCCTTCATGAAGAGGATAGTGGAAGACAGGAGGTTTCTTTCCAGTTTAGACAAAATATTTCTTATGTTTACAGTAAGGTCCACTTGGAGAATTCTGTGATCATTCTTAAATGTTTATTAGAACTGACAAAACTCTACCGTCATATTATGAATGTACAGCTGTGTTATTTCAACAATTTTACTCTACATTTAGGTGTTGCTGATACAGTAATAACTTTACCATTATCTGTGCAATGTAGCAAAAAAAGAGTGAATATTTAATAGAAAATGTGATGATGAATCTAATGTCATGGTGATGAATTAGATATTTTCCTTTTCAAATTGGAGAAATTAGAGGCAGAGGAGTGATTGTTGGGTAGGAGAGTTATATAAAATTTTGTAAAACCAGTTATCTAAAAGAATGGTCTCTTACTGGGGTTTTTGTGTAATATTCAGCTTCAACTCATTTTTTTCCTTTTTCTTGCCAAGAATAAGCAAATTTGAGGCATTTTTACTTTGTTTCTAAATTTGCTTTGAAGAATTACTTCTGCAGCAACTTTATGTAGTATGTTAGAGTTTCCACAGAAACCAGGAGAGTAGATACAAAAATCTTTGGAAAAATTTAGAACAGGACAGGAGTTGAACACAACCTTGACCCTGAGTGCTGGAAGAGGATCCAAAACCAAGAGAAGACAAAACCTGTAGTAACCAAGATCTTTCATTACCAAACCATACGAAACACCTATATATAACAGTAAGTTTCTATTGGGTACTGACTTTATTTTCAGCTTTTGAATCCCCTTTAATTTTAACTTCACTGTGTTCCGGTTTCTGTATCAGTTACAATGCTTTAAAAATAATGGGGAAACAAAATCATTGAAATAATTTATTGCCTATAACTGCAGGTTTTCATTATACCAGTATCTAGAAGCCTCCAGCTTTAAATAGCAGTCATGAGTACGTGTATTGCTAATCTTACAATAGGTGGAGCAGCTGGAATGTTTTGCTGCTACATTTTTTAAAAAGCTGATACCTAATATCTGTAAAATTACAGCTGATTTTTTTTTATTGCTTTTTAAGTAAAAGGAAAAGCCATAAACAAAACAAGACACAAATCAGTACCTGACAAATCCTGTCCTGCAGCAATTACATAGTTGTACTAGCAATATTAATCTGTTGCATATACAGGCTGGTTTTTTGCCAAGTATTTTATTCTTGAATTCATTTGCTGTTTAAGGATGATGGCAGCAGATGGTCAAGAAAATAACTTATTCTGTTTAATTTGGTTTGTTTATTCTGTTGGTAATTAATTCCATACCTCAGGGCCCACTGTTCCTGTTCCCACCATCCTCCTAGCCATTGGAGAGTGTGCATTGCTCAGGAAGACATTCTGGATTAGGAGAGCTGGTGCTTTTGGTGACATTGAGAAATCTCTCAGATGCCTGGCCTAGTGAGTTTTCCCTCACACGATTCAATCACTAGATTTTGAGTTACAACATACTATTTCTTCCATCTCATCTTTCTATTTTTCATCCATTTTGGAGGTGATTGTTTTGCTTTTACTGACTTTGGAAGCATGTAGCGGTATCTACTTCATGGGTAATATGAGCTCATGTGTATTCTGTTAGTACAAGGACTTTAATCTTTTCTCTTCCTAAAGTTTTGTGGTTTCTCTTGTTCAACTAATATTTTTAAGTTTAAAATACAGTGCTAATATTGTTTGAGATGAGTCATAAATTGAGAGAGTTTTCTCTTACATCCGTTAAAATTGCTGTCAAAATGCTTAATAACTTCGGTGTTCTGAGACCTGAACAAACATTCAGGATGTTTTTGAAGAATTTGAGTTAATACTTGAATTCCTGAGATCTTAATACTCAGAACTATCTTTTTTAAATTTGTTATACAGCTTTTCTGAAAGTTTTGAGTAGTGATTCATTATTGATAATTACTATTAAACTCATGTGAATTCTGGCCTGAAACCTAACATTTTTTTATTTGATTTTTTTTATCTCTTTTTTTGGTTAAATAACTGACATAAAATACTTAATACTGAAAGAAAATAGTATAAATGGAATCATTTTAATAAACTAAAGGCATGCTTAATTTTATGAAGTAAATAGTATTAAATCCAATCATCTGTGCCTAAATATGACCATATTGGTGCAACTGCATATATTCAGCATAATAAATTTTAAATGAAGTACTCTTGACAGATACTGCATCTGTTAGAACATTTAACAAAAACTAAAGTAGTTATGAAATAGGTCAACACTATTCTCAAAGACACCATATCATGCTTTCTCTAGAATCCACTGTTGTTAGGAATGGGGGCTTCATTTGGGATTACTTTAGGGAAATCCAGCATACAGAAGCTTCACAGAAGAGTTCTTGAAATATTTTTGATGCAGTAGTTTCCACTCATGACGTAAAGCCTCAAATTAAGATGTTTATGGAATGACACTGTAATCTAATCAATTTGTGGCAGATTTATTGTTTTGTGATAGGTTACCCTAAGGATTAGCTGAAAACATCTTTTACTTTGAAGTGAATAAAAAAGGTGTGCAAAAGAATTTTTGCTTCTGAAGTTGGTATATTGTCTGTAAGAACAACTATAAGTTTTCTTTTTATATTTAGCTCATGTTATATGGAGTAAGAAAATGCTGAAGAGAAAAATGATATTGTGATGTTACATGGATAGACCTGCAAGTGAACTCATAAAACTATATTTTTCCTTACTAATCCCTCTTTTAGAAATTTTGCATTCTTCAATAGCAAACAATTTTATGGCATCTAATGACAGAAAACTAAAGCCAAATAATTTTAAACATGAGCCAAGGCATGAATATGAGAATAATTTAGCTTTAAAACAATTTAATATGGATTGTGATTTTTCCAATGTTATAAATATTTTACTTGAAATAGTGTGTTCTTCAAAAGGTATGCTCTAACTCAAAACAACAACTGGTGAAAAAACCCTATAGCCTATATTGTGTATAAGATCAGGCTAAATTCTCACTATGCGCACAAGTTTATTTGCATTTTATGAATTTTGTCTCCAACAAAATCTATCAGAACTGAATTTGCCTATAGGTTATCAGCTGGTGTTAAGGTAATAACATTTGATGAATTCCTTTTCTTCCATATGTGATTCTTAAATTATGTACACTAGCATATACAATGCAGTAGCAAGTACTGCTAGCATGATTGTCATATTATTGTTGATACTGCTCCTGTACTACATTTAAGCACAAACCAAGATTGTGGTCACCCACTTCATCAGCAAAAAATTATTGAGTGAGCTTCCTGAACCATCTCACTTCATCCCAGACCCTTCTTTCAAATTGCTGTGCTTACTTTCTTTGGTATATTCAGTTTTTCTCTCACTTCTGCTGTTAGCACAGAGAGAAAAAGGTTAAATAGAAGAGATGGTCATGAGTGACTTCAAATAAAAAATAATCCTTGTCTGAAACAAGCCACTGAGAAATAAAATAGAGGACAAAATTATAATGTTGCAATAAAACCATGTCAATAAGAACTACATATATTGGACTTAGCAACCACAAAATGACTCCAAAATATTAAATTTGGAGAGGGGGTGACAGGTGTCACTCAATGTATATGTAAACATATACATATGTTTACTTATGTATATGTTTACTTCTGCTTTTTTTGTTTTGTTTTAGGAATTATGAACTATGATGGCTTCAATATTTGCCTATCATCTCCAATAAGCAGTAAAACTGAGCTGGGCTGCTATTTAGAAAATGTTTACACTGCTGTATGTCTGCAGCTAACATCCTTCATGAGTCAAATAAGTATTCATTAGTGTTTAAGACTCAATAATTTAAGACCAAGTTTATGCCTGTCTCCTTTTTATATTCCCATTGCACCAAAAGAGCTGTGACAAATGTAACAGAAATATTAAGAGGCAGTTCCTGAGGAGGGAATCACACCCACTTCTGCTCTTTTAATAAAACATGTTATAAATATTGGGTGTACCTGGAAGAAGCTATCAAGCCATATAAACTGTACCCGTACTGAAGTTTAACTCAATGAAACTTTCTTTATCATAATCAAGTTTTTCTTTTGCCACTTATTTTCTTTTCAAAACTTCTCATGCAGCTTCCAAAGAAGATAGAGATGAAGTAGGATTTATGATGCATGATAGAAAAGTATTAATATTTTTGCTTTTCAAGAGTGTTCTTAGTATCAGATATCTGAATATTAGTTACACATTTCAATAGTACTATTAAAGCCAACCAAGGGAAGAGGACATAAAAAAGTCTTAGGAAAAGGTCAGAATTATGAAGTATACAAATGATTACTTCTTGCAGGAGCTCAGGCATGCATGTGTTATATTTAAGGAGAGAAGTATTACTATCCTCTTAGTATCCTCTTGAAATTGTGTCAGATTTTGTGTTTCCATTACTTGAATGGTCACATCCAAAGAGTAGTGGTGGACACCTCAAGGTTCAGCTGGAGATTCGTGACAAGTGATACTCTTCGAGGGCCAGTATGGGGAGCAGTAGTTCAATATCTTCATTAATCCCATGTAGTGGGATTCAGCAAGTTTATACATCACACCAGGCTGAGTCGTGCAGCTGACACATCTGAGGAACAGGATGACATCCAGATGAACCTGAACAAGCTTGAGAAGTGGGTCCATGGGAATCTCATGAGATTTAACAAGGCCAAGTACAATGTGCTGCACATGGGTCAAAGCAACCCTCAGCATCACTACAGGCTGGAGAATGAATAAGAACAGCCCTGTAGTGAAGGCCTTGGGGCTGCTGGTGGAGGAGAGGCTGGACATGACCCAACAGCCTGAACTTGCAGCCCAAAAAACAGTTGTATCCTGGGCTGCATAGAAAGCAGTGTAGGAAGCAGGGCAAGGGAGGGGATTCTACCCCTCTTCTCTCTTGTGAGACTCCACCTGCAGTGCTGCATCCAGCTCTGGGGTCCCCAGCACAGGAAGGACATTGACCTGTTGGAGTGAGTCCAGAGGAGGCAACCAGAATGTTCAGAGGGATGGAGCACCCCTCCTTTGAGGAAAGGCTGGGAGAATCGGGATTGTTGAGCCTGAAGTAGAGACTTTGCAGTGACCTAATTGTGGCTTTCTACATGAAGGGAGCCTACAGGAAACATGAACAGAGACTTTTTGCAAGGGCATATAATAGCAGGACAGGAGCAATCATGGTTTCAAATGGAAAGAGAGTAAATTCAGACAAGATATAAAGAAGAAATTTTTTTACAATGGTGATGGTGAGGCACTTGAACAGGTTACTCAAAGAGGTGGTGGAAAACATTCAAGTTAAGGTTGGATGTGACCCTAAGTAGCCTGATGTAGCTGAAGATGTCCCTGTACATTGCAGGGGTGTTGCACTAGCTGACCTTGAGAAATGCCTTCTAACTTAAACTTTTATGATACTACAATTCTGTGAAAAATAAATGCACTCAAAGTATGAACTTCCCAAACATTCTGCATGTGCATGGCTTGCATATGAAGAATGGAATCATGAAAGCAGATATTAAGATATACAATCACATATTTTTGTTCTTATTTATTTGGATCATTTTTGCTATTTAACATGAGTAGCAACCTGTAGACTTTGCTTAAGCAAGATTCTCAGTACCCTATAAACATGGCTTTTAAATTAATGCATAAACAGAGTGACCGATACAAACTTTTCCTTAAGTCATGCTATACTTGTTTCTCATGTTAATCTGCAGTACATATTTGACAGACTTTTCTAAAAAGTGCTGTAATGTTAGTGATAGTCAATCTTCAATCTAGTAGAAAAGGAGTAGATTGCTTATTACAGTGGCTACAAGCAGCTCAGGACATTACTGAGAAGCAGTGTCTCCTTTAAGGCAGGGCTCTCAGTGACCATTTCACCATTGAGTGAACCTATTTATTATGTGGTTTGAATTGAAGAGTATTTAACATTATTTTCTTTTTGAGCTTTTAATGAATATGCTACATGTTAAAATAAGTAGTTTTGCACATTCAGTGTAAGGAATAAACATCTGGATTTGATCTGTGACAAGCAGAAAAGAGTTTCAGGAGAGGTTTCTATGCAGATGCAAAACCACATGGACATGCTTGGAGTTCAACATAAGTACAGGGGTAGGCACAAACTGCAGTCTGTCCAAAACAATGCTATAGAGACATACGTACCAACTTACACAGTGTTTGGGCTGTATCCAGAGCTCATTGTAAGAGCAAAGCTTTATCTTTAGGCAAGGATATACTTTATTTTCTTCTTTTCGATATTTTAGCTTACATCCTGAAAATACTCATTAATGGACACATTCTGTGACCCTTGGGAAATCAATGACTATCTTTTGTTCTGATTTCTATAGCATGCTAGACACAGCTGTAAATCTGGGCTATAAACAGTGACACATTACAATAAATATGTTAGTTTTCAACTATCAACTCATAATGTCTCTAAATTATAGATAACGATGAGTAGCTTTAAGAATACTCCTAATACTACTCACATTTTTTCTGCTATTCTTCATTTAGTACATTAGGTAAAGTCAGTTAAACTGGAAGAGTAAGAAGCTGAATGAAATACTGAATATCTGCCTCTTCAATTCTGAAAAAGAAGAGTTATTAGAAAAATTATTCTCTCAAAAAAAATATTTCTCCAAGCATTAGTTTGGATTTTAAGATAAACAAAATTGTTTTTACTTCCTTCAAATTTGAAACAGTGAATGTTTAAAAGGTAAGGATAATTAGAAAATTAATTAAACCCTTTCTTTAATGAAGTTATTTTTTTAATTATGACCTTATTTCTCCCATCCTGTTTTTGGATCTTTATTGAAATTATACTATTCAGTTATATGTCAGATATATTAAGATAGAATTCAAATACAATGGAGAAAAAAATTGTTAACTGACTCCCAGAATTAAAATCTAATTCTAGTCCTGGGCTTAGATCTGATTTCGATTGAGATCCAACATGTTTAACAGAGTTTCTACAGCTACCAAAAATTAAGTGCTGAACACAAAGGAGTATTAAAGCCAAGAAAAATAGGGAAGTCCCATTGAGATTAACAGCCATCCTGCTAGCCAAAGTTCTTTTTCTTTAACGGCAAACAAAGGAGATGGCTCAGAAAAAGTATCAGCACTGAGCATGGGTAAGTGATACTTCTGTCTGTGATCTGTGTCCATTTTCAGTTCAGAGCTTCTGGTCATCTGCAGCTCCCTATGAATTCAATAGTCCTCATTGAGTTTTTCTGCCATGAATTTATTGTGTCCCTCTTTGAAGGTATTGGGTCTTATACATCTCCAACATTTAGAAAGCCACAGTAACCCTGCAGGACTATTTCCTGGAAGTAAATTCTTATTTTTGTCTTCAAAATAATAAGCATAATTTACCTTTTGTTGTAAACGTTCCATGATTAGTGCTGAACGCCACTCATGACTGGTCTCCAACATCTAGCCAGAAACTATGAGTGTAACCATCCAGACAATTTTTTATCCACAAAGGGATTCACCCATCAAAATCATAGTCTGTCCAGCTTAGAGACAAGGACATTGTGTGAGACAATGTCAGGTGCTTGGCACAAGTCCAGGTAAAGGACATCTGTTGCTTTACCCTTATCTACCAGTGCTGTAACCCTGTCATAAAAGATCGCCAGTTTTGTCAGGTACAATTTCCCCTTAATGGAGCCATGTGGGCTGTCACCAACAACCTCTTTATTTTCTATGTCCCTTAGTCCAGGTTCCAGGAGGATCTGATCCATGATCTTGCTGGGTAAAGAGGTGAGACTGACTGGCCTGGAGTTCCCTGGGTCTTTCTTTTATTTTTTGTAAAAATGGGTGCTATGTTTCCCTTTTTCGAGTCAGTAGGAAATTTACAAGTCTGCCTAAATTTAGATACTGAAAACTTGCAAGACAAACAATAAGAAAGTCAGGTACCTCTCAAGGTACACAAAAAAATGTGTACCTTGTTCAGTGTTTTATTTGTTCCATTCTTAGACTGCAATCTATCCTAGTATGTCTACCTTTGGAAGGTAGCATTAGAATGACAAACCTATATTTTTCTGACAATATAAGAACAAATAACAATCATATTATAGACAAATATCTGGAGTTTAATCATGTAGGAAATAGTCAAAATGGATTTTAAAGAGCAATTCATATCAAACCAATCTGATTTCCTTCTTTAACAAGCTAATTTGCCTTAGGATTGCTTTAAATATTCAGACTCCAGTAAATATTTAGAGTCTGCCCTATGTCAAATATTCAGAAGCTATCATAAAAATGTGAACTTACTAAAAGGAGCTTGCAAAAGTGGGAAATCACTGGAAAATAGTGTTCAAAACACACTTAGATGGTGTTCAAAACATAGTTACTAAATTGTGCTGTTAAGGGCTGTGTCTTGGAGCAGGGATTGCCTGATATCTGTTTTGAACTTGTACATATCATATCATGGTGAAAAAGGCAAATCTCACAGTGGGCCACTTAAATTAGGTTCCTGTCACTATGACATATGGCATAATCCTTTTCTTCTGGTTAGTGATGGAAAGGCCTCCTCTGGAGCAGTTCAGAAAGTTATGGAAACAACAGTTAAGGAAAGTTAAGGTTCAATAAAAATCCTAAATTCAGACAAGACACCAAGGAATAATGGTGTGATCAGAGAATGATTTAAAGTCAAGAAAATATGATGAGGGATGGGTTCTTGGACTTACTCACTAAGCAGCTGTGGGTACATGTCCTTGCACACATGAAGGGATAGAAAATGTTCCATTCTTGTATATAAATGTCATACTGAAAAAAGAAGGACATCTTGGGCATAACCAGAAGATAAAATCAAAACTTTATGTATTATACTGCTACAAGAAACACTAGGTTAGACTTTCTAAATATTTCCTACTGTCTACAAATTTTCCTTTTTGTGATAGACGATAAACACAGGTGACATCAACAATTCTCACACTCAGTGCAGACTTCTCTTGCATGACACCTATCTACTTAGAAGAGCTGCCAAAATTTGGTACATCTATCCCATCCTTTCTTTCCTTTTTTAATCTCCTGGACTTCCTACTTTCTGTAAATTGACAGAAATAACTAATGGCAGCTGTGAAACTTGCTCCAGGTACTGCCTAACTAGCCTATAATGAACCCATCTGGATCATTATTTGAAAACATGTTAGTTGTGGAGGTCCCTAACCTGCACTTTCCCTGCTCCACCATGGATTTACATAAATATAAGGATGTAATAAAAGTTTGACCAGCTTCAGTCACAAATCACTTATTTCAACCATTTCAATCAGCTTCAATCTTCTATCTTCTTTTTTGTAAAGCTAGTTTTGTGTCTGGGAACTAAGCAATATCCTCAGTTCTGGGATGAAAAGAGCACTAATGCTGCTATTTGTACTGGTATAATTCTTTAAAAAAATGTCTGGGAAGCAAAGCAAAAAAACTTTTTAAAAAGTGCTGGAACAGTGAGTATCTGACAGTTCTATCTGGCTTTTGTTCAGTTATAGTTCTAGACATTCACAGATATTCAAGACAATTAAAATGCAGTTCTTGGGAAAAAAAATGGGATAAAATTTTTTGGGACCTACTTAGCAGACTAATTCTTTTTTATAAGAAAAATACAGTATCTCACACTAAATTGTAAAAAACAGGGCAGACAAAAGTTTATTTTAAGAAACCAAAGAAGATACAGATAATCTAGAAACAATTATGTTGACATTTAGAAAACTACATTTTTAAAAAGTAGATGAGGAAAAAAATTCAAATTCTGTTTGATTCAAGTTGGTAAGGAAAGTACAAAACTAAAAGTTTCAGTGCACCACTGGGAATTCTTTCATATTGCTATGGTATGCTTTGTAAGAGATCTGTAAGGAAATAAGTGGCATAAGCACTACAGGAAAGGAAATTCACAGAAATGTGCAAGGGAAAAAAATCACCTATTTTAAAATAGTGCTAATTATTTTCATGCTGTTTCTCCTTTGCTACCTTCAATATATGCTGTACCCCTCTATATCCCAATTAAAGTTAATAACAGTTACATTACTTCATCTAGTGTTCCCATTTTATATTTTACTTACACATAAGGTATTATGTGTATTTTACATGTGTAAATCTGTGTTGATTACACAAAAATCTTAGCAAATACTCTGAACAGATTTTCACTACAAGACTGATTTATGGTTCTTGTAACAAAGGTTTGGCAAGCAGCACTCATTCATTTCAATTTTGAATTTGAACCAAAGAACTCTCACCAGTACTCAGATTTTTATCTGGTGCCAGACACTGGGATAACCATGCTGATCTCTGCAACCAATTTAATTTCTGAATATAAATCTAATGGAACCAAATAAATGGGAATTTTGAGTGAATTGCGCTGTATTTTAATCATCACTTACTATTTAAATGGTTAATGAAAAATCAGTTCCTCAAGGAGAAACAGTTTCATGCATGACTTCATTATACTTTCATTTTTTCTCACATACCAGAAATAAGACCGCTCTGCAAATAGGCTGTTAATCACCTAAAACTAAATGTTAATCCTGTTAACCTACTTCCAGTGTTTAAATCTTGTTATGTTAATGTCATAGCAATAATGAAAAAAAAGATAAACCTTTTTGCACTCTCAAAAATGTTTTCTCAGAGAGCTATTCACTGCTCTCAGAAAATACTGTGTATTTGCAAAACAGAAGACTGCTTTCATCTGTGTGCTTCCAGTAAAGTTGAGCTGTCCCTAACTGCTTTTCTTTTTTTCCCTTTCAACTTGCAATAGGCTACTTTCCAAGAATCTGCTAACAAGTGCTAACAAAAATCCAAATCTCTCCTGAAACTGAAGCACATAGAACAGTCCCTAAAATCATTTTGTGCTTCAAATCACCTTTAACAACCCAGACAAATGCAAATAAATGCAATCAGTTTATATATGTAGGACTGTGTCAGTGGCATGCATTATGCCTTCAATAGAATCGTCAGGGATGTGAACAGTTTTTGATGTCAAGTTTACGAAGTTGTTTAATAATTTCTATTCATGAGCATTCAAATAAAACAGACTATATATGAAACACAGAACTCAGCTGGTAATTTTTTGTGAAATTAAAATTTATTCTTTGGATTATTAAAATTCCCTCTCCCTGCGTATTATTAACAAATTTCAGCATTTACTTAGAATTTGTTCTGACTTTTCCAAGTAACATGACTAGCCATATTGTATTTGGAAGCAAAATAGAGAGCCTTCCTCTGTCTCATACTAGCATATGCCAGAGAAGGCAATAGTGTATTCTAGAAACAACTTCATGATTTCCATAGCCATGAAGGCTCTGAATGTTCAAAACAGGCTCCATCAAACTCTGTGGAATTTTTTCTTTTATAAATATTTTTGCATATTTTGTTTTACTCTGAAGCACAGGAAATTAGACTCCTTAATCATTGGCTAGAACATTGCATTATGAAGGGCAGCATTGAAAATTTTACAATCTATTGTCTCCGAGCTTTTTCAAAAGCCTAGAGTATATATATAATTGTTAGATATTGATTAGGCAGGGCACAAATGTCTGCTGTTGTTGGCATTTTTATTGTTATTACTATTATGTTTACTTTCTTCTGTCTATAGAAGCCAGAATTGTATAAAAGTTGTATTAAAGATACATATTTTTTACTATAGTGAATAGAAGAAAGACATCTAGTCTTAGTCTGATTTTACAATAATCTTCAGCTAAAATCTATGCTGTTCAGATAAATTAAGCTTTGTTTTGATCTGCTTTTAGAAGTTTACACATTGTGGAAATATATTAATACAGGTTAAATGGACTTTGAGGCATGTTCACCAAACCCACTAATTCACCTCTCATCTTTCCTGAGCAGCACTGGTTTAAATGTCTAATAATCCTGTTGTATGGACCAAGACGCATCATATGCCCATGATGGATTGCCTTCATAAGTAAGTTACAAACTGAGGTACTTAGAATAACAGGATCATAGAATGGTTTGGGTTGGAAGGGACCTTTAAAGATCATCCAGTTCAACCCTGTCATCCCTGTCACCCAGCCTGACACTGAACATTACCAGTAATGGAGCATCCCCAGCTTCCCCAGGCAACCTGTTTCAGTGCCTCACAGTAAAGAATATCTTCCTTGTATCAAACCTAAATTTATGCTCTTTCAGTTTATAACTATTTGCCCCTCACCCTGTTGCAACAAACCCTGGTAAAAAGCTTTTTTTCCATCTTACATGTAAAAGGCAGTTATATGAACTGCCTACAAGCTCTTCAAAGGCCAGATAAGTTGCCAGAAACTTCTCCAGGCTGAACAACACAAGCTCTCTCAGCCTTTCTTCACAGCAGAGATCTGATCATCTATGTGTCACTCTTCTGGACCAGCTCCAACAGGTCCATATTTTCTTGTACTGTATGTGGACACAGTAGTCCAGGTGACATCTCACAAGAGAAGAGAAGAATCATCTCCCTCGACCTGCTGGCCACACTGCCTTTTATGCAGCCTGGGGTATGATAGACTTTTTGGGCTGCAATTGTATATTGCTGTCTCGTGTGCAAATTTTCTGGTTACTGGTGGGTGAAAAAGTCCTTTCAAGTACTTCATTTTACTTACGCAGTAACCGCAAAGATGGAAAATGAAATGCAGAGTCATAACAAAATTCTTTCCAATGCAAAATGGATTAATGAGATGGGGAATTTGTGCAAATTCGAAAACAGCACAGTATGGGGAAGATGCACAGGACATGCATTTAGACATTTCAAAAAGGAAAAAACATTCCGCATAAAAATCAGACATTTCACTACATGGAACACCTTAATGTTTGACAGTCTAGCCACACACTGGGAACTTTGGAAATCTGTTAGAATGTAAAGAAATGATCTGCAGATTTCTTTATCTTTTCTCTTTGTTTTGAAAAAGACCTTAGCACTCAGTGTTAGCCAAGAATAGTCTTCCTATTCAGTGGATCTAAAAAGTGGTGATGTGGTACTGGGGAAAGACATCTGGCACAGCTTGTGGAAAGCCTATTTTGGAAGCTCAAAAAAGAAAAAAAAAGGAGTTGTGTAATCCATGGGAAAGCTAATCTTACTATGCGTACTTTCTTTTTTGTTTCTTAGCCAGCTTTCTTACTTCTGTTCTTATGCTTATAACAATATGCTGTAAAACTGAAACATCCCATGGAAAATTTTGAAATTTTGCATGAGTCTCACTAAAAGTCATTCCTTCTGAGGCTCCATAATCCACAAAACTTGTTTTGAACCTTATTACAAAGAATTCTTCTTAATTAGTTTTGATTAACACAATTTAGTAACCTCTTGCAAGAAAAGTCCCATCCAAAAATACTCACAGATTTTGGTTCTAATTGGAAGCAGATTTTGGTTATGTGTTTACACATCAAATGTTCTGAAAATGACATATCTTCGACTGAGTGCATGGAGAAGAGGTTAGATACTGAATTGTTGACTTTCAACGAGCAATAGCTTCAGGGTAGAAGTACATATGTCAAAATATGAACTAAAAAACATCCAGTTGCTTTACCCCTATGAGGTGAGCAGAGGAACGATAGCAGTATTATGTATTGCTACTTCAGTAGTTGTAGCAAAACAACAAGCTGTTAACTAATCTCATTTTACTTAGACTGCCAAAGCTTCTTCAGACCTTAAATTCTCAGTAGTATTTGATAAAAATTACCACTGTGGAAAAAGCTTTCAGTGTGTTAAAAGAATATTTTAATTTGAAATTAATCCGGACTCATTTTCATAATGATTTAAATAATTATATTACTTCTTTAGCTTAATCTCTTGATTTTTTTCCTCTTTATTCTTTTTCCCTTTTTTTTCTTTCTCCCTTTTTTTTCTTTCTCCCTTATATGTTAATTTGCAGTACAATACACATGGAAGAGAAGTTGAATTGCCAACAGAGTTGACTCATTTCAAAGAGATAGCTCCACCTAGTGCCACAGTCAGACACCATTTTAAATCTATCTTTTCTTGTACAAAGTAGAACTAAACAATTTTCACGGCCAAAATAATTAATACTTATTGTCTCCTGCTGAAAAAATAAAAATTTGAACAAACAGGTGAGTGTGGCAATTTAGATATCATACAAAAGCAATTTTAAATATACATTCTGCTTGAAGGAGCTGAATTTGCATTATAGTTTTTTTTGTCTGAATTTATTTCTAGGATTCTCTGATTCCTGATGCTCTTACTATGAACAATTGTGTGGAATAATCTGCTGGAGGAAAACATTCATCATCAATTCTCTAAGCCATCATATTCTGTTTTGTTTAGGAATGTTTGAAGGCTTGGAATACATACAATGCAAGAAATTGTTTTTAAATGTCCAGCAAAGATTGTTCAGTAGTTCAGTAGTTATGTGCAAAAGAAAACATACTTAGCAAACTTGGGTTGTGGAAATCTAATATATTTTAGCAATGGGAATCCAAATATCATTGTTTTCAAGTATTCATTGGTTTTGAAGTGCTTACCTATGAATTAAGTAATGGTAAAGCAAATACTTTCCCTTACCTGCTTGTAAACTAACTAATGGTAGAACAATTTGTTTCCTCACCCCAGATTTTACCATGACATTTGATAGTTTGTCAAAAACCTTTAGCAGTATAACTAATCGTATTCACTTGCATATACAAGCACTTATCTGAAAACCAAAACACTCGAAGAGGAACAAAGAGAAAAGTTGCAACACCTACATTTTATGAGCTACTAGACCTGACATCTGCAATAAGGTATGCAAGAAGAGCACAACAAACTCCATATTATTTAAACATACTCTTTAATTGTCTGGGGAAAGAGATAATGAACACTTTAATTAGGTTTGCAAACAGTGTTAAAGAGAATGCGGAGCAGAACTGGGAACAGGAAACAGCAAAGGGAACTAGAAAATACTAGCAATATGAAAGCATAAAGTACTGGAACTGAGTAACCAAATGAGATTCAAAATGTTGGGTAAATAATTTAAATATGGGACTATAATCTTAAAATAACTAACAAACAACATTGCTGTCGGCTTAGTGATAGCACTAACAATAGATAAGTTACAGACAGGTTGAAAACAAGAGCAGAGAAGGTTTATGTTAGGTCTCAGCCATATCATAAAGCACCAAGCCATGAGAAATGGACTTATTATCTTCTACAAACCTGTGATAATCTTGGGTGTCACATTCACTTTAGAGTATGTAAGCTTTGACCTTCCCCAGTATGGGCAACATTAGATTTTCAGAGACCTTCAAAGATCATTGAATAAAACACATGAAAAAAATAGCATATTGAAAACTAACTTTTTTCTCCAATTAATTTCTTAGATTGCAATCAGTAAGCTTTTCACAGCTTTGGAAGAGTGCCATAAATCACAATTTTAATTTTCTTTCAACTCAGACTTTATTTGTAATTTATTTATTCCAGAAATTATTTGTGTGATATTCTTTAAGAGGTTTGTAAGTAAGGCATTATATAGCCCAAATTATAAATTTCCATGAAAATTAGCTTAAAAATTTTAATGAAAAATTTACTGATGGTATTTTATTCTAGAAAGAATAAATATCCAGAAAATTAGAAAACCACTACAGAATTTATCAGTGTCAATAGTTAGTTTCTCAATTGGACAAATCTTGGCAGCTGAATAGAATATTCCGTCCTGGGGTATTTCCTCAAATACCTGGATATATGTGTTCACTGGCCTCAACAAACATCAGACTCTTGGTTGTTTTCAAAACTCATTCCACCAACCAACAGGTTTATATATTGAAATAATAAATGATTGTTACTAGATTATAACTGCATCTTCATTATATTAACCTTTTTAAGAGATATGCCTTTCTCATTTAATGCATAAATTATAAAATTACATACACGCCAAATAACATAGCATATTTTTTCCCAGTTATTGAAAATTTTCATGCAATAGAGTTTCAAAACTAGTAAAGAATAAGAACAACTTTTAACTGACTTTTGTGGAAAGACTAGTGATTAAATATTTTTAAATATTCATTATATTCATAGTCATGCTCATATTCATATGAGTAGATTTTAAGTGCACATATTAGACGTATAAATTTACATATATACATCACCTAGTCACTCTCTGCAACTACCTGAAAGGAGGTCTTAATGACATGGGTGTTAGTGTTTTCTCCCTGGTAACAAGTGACAGGACAAGAGGAAATAGCCTGAAGTTGTGCCTGGGTAGATTTTATATTGCTTATTAGGAAAAATTTCTACACCAAAAGGATTATCAAGCTCTGGAACATGCTCTCCAGGGAAATGGAGAGCCCTTGGAGGTGTTTAAAAGATGTTTAAGTATAGTGTTTAGGTACATTGTTTGGTGGTTAATTTGGCTAGGTTCATGACTGGATTCAATGCTCTTAGGGATTTTTTCTGCCTAAATGGTGCTGTATCTTAGGTTTTAATTAGGTAGACAATGATATTTCTATACTTGAATAATTTACTGGCATATAGACAAAAGCTACAGGTAAAAATATAGCAACAAATTTTGTTCACTTCGAGGAAGAAGACAAGTATTTCAAAACCTGCAGTGTAAGATGTCTAAAGGAATGACTTTTCCTTTCCAAAGGAAGACCAGACAGAAATTTGGGAATGTGTACCAGAAGCATTCACCAGCCAGTCAGGAACTTTAAATCATGTATGTTGATTGCTGGTTTTGTAATGGTAGAATTTCAGCCAGAGTGAAAGTGTAGTGTTTATCTTCATTCCAGAGAACTTTGATTTAAAGCTGAAATGCCAGGAAATATAGAATTCACTTCTACCTTTCCTAACATATTTAGTGGTAACAACATTCTTGATAGATGTTCATACATACATATATGCATTTCTGAATTTAATTTCCCTACTCTTAGATCCCAGACAGTGATACTAGGATATTTTTCTTATATAGATTAATATATTTTCCATATTTTCCTCTGATGGCTACATTATCCAATGCAATCAGCTCAGTTATCTATTATCTTTAATTAAATAAATATATTTAAATATATTGACTGATCTAATCAGTCCCTTGTCTCCCTAAAGTCTGCCTTTTCATTTTTTTGCCATAGTTCTGATGTCACTTAACATCAAATCACTGCAATAATTTTAACACACCTTTCTTGGTTTTTTATATTCTATTAAAAATGCAAGCATATTTTTGATCATAATTATGGTGGCAAAAATGAACTGAAAATAAACAAAATATTGAAATAGCACTGGATTCAATATGTGTTTTGTGAATAGAACTGTGTGCTAATGTATTTGGGAAAGGAAGTTTTCCTTTGCATCAGAGTCCTTAGGGATGACTCTGAAAACATCTGTTATTTCTTTCTCTTCTGGGAAAATTTACAAACTTGTAATATAGTTGTGTAGTCTCTAAGCAAAAATCTACTTCTCCTTCTTTGGGTCGTGAGCTGGTCAAAAAGGTTTTTTTAGGAATGTTTCAAAAAAACCTTACTTTTTGTAAACAACTCTAAATCATTTCATTACGGAAGAGTGATGAAAACTAGTTTCATATTTTTTTAATTACTTTTAGGAATAATTGGATTAAGAATAAAAAAGTGTACCTGAATAGTTTCATAGAATTCTGAAATGCTATATATATTTTTTACATATTGCATTTGTTATAGTAAATGTCACTTTTAAAGTCAGTCAATTCAAATTTGGAAGATTCTTATATAGAAATTCTGCACTGGTAAATTGGACTAACTTTAAAGTACACTAAGAGAATTAATGTTTGAAAAACTGATTCTAAAAAAAAGTCTACAAATAATATTTTTAAAAGTGGATAGAATATTCAAAAACATCTATTTATAAGTGCTTATACTTTTTACAGAATTCCAAAAGCTACTGTCTATCTTATTTTTCACTTTCAGTTAAGTGTCTGAACAATACCTTCTTTATAATGATACTTTAGGGGGAAAAAAAAGTGAAAATATTTGTCATTTATAAAAGATAATCTTACATTTACTGGCAAAGTTTCTTTA
>VXBC01003214.1:159496-217847 GCA_013399945.1 Ploceus nigricollis
TTTTTTTTTGTCCCAGAGGGAGAGGGCAGAGGCCCAGGCAGAGGCGAGGATCTGGGGCTTTCTTGTGTGGAGATTTCTGTTCCTCTTTGGCTTTTAGCTGTAGCCTTGTTGGAGCCTTAAATACTTAACCTGTACACAGAGTGCCATAACTGACCCACACAGAAACAAGGCTTAATTCAATTCAATTAGGCAATATCCCTGTATTAACTTTCAGCTACTTTTGTTGATCTTTTCCTCATTATTTATCTCTGTGGTTTTTTGCCCTCCTCATGCTATTCCACAATGCTGCCTCTGTTTGGGCTCACAGGAAAGTAAGAGAGACCTGCTGGATGCATTGGTGCCAAGGAATTGGTTACCTTAGCAACAAAAACAAGGTGAAAGCTCTCAGGATGATTTTGCTAATCAATGTAATTTCTATTCCCACCCTGAGACAAAGAGAAGGTAAAGGCATGAATCCAGAAATTATTGCGTTACCACATCCTCTCACATATGTTGAAAAGCTACATATCAATGTTACCTGTACAAATGTCAATATTTTAAAAGTATTTTAAATAAGAATCATCATGTCTGAAAACAGTTTTTAAATTAATTTTCACCACTTTGCTAATGAAAAACTTTATAACAAGTACATTTGTGCAGCACTCTGTTTGCATTCTATGCAAATTACCATGAAAAAGAAGATCACCATAGATAAGGAATGTTTTGTGCTCTATGACTAGGAGCTAACACACTTTCTGGTATCAGGGTTTTGTATAATTTTCAGCACTAATTATAATGTGTGTTGTTTGTCTAAGGAGAAAATTTTGAAAATAAATAAATAAAAAAGTTATTTTCCATTTTACAGGTTTTGCATGTGGCTATATTCTAAGAAATTATGAGGGAGATATTCCCATCCTATGCCTTTCGCAAAGATCATTTATGACAGGTAAGAGTTCTAAATATGTTTTCAAAAGGAGAAAAATAAGGAAAAAATATTTTGTCAGAGAAACCGCAAGAGTCAAGCATAAAACTAGGGGTTTTTTCCCCTAAAATTTTTACTTATTATATGTGTTTTATAACAGAAGAATGATCCCTAAGAATAACATCTTGTAAACTCACACAAGATGCCGTTAGATTATAGCTACTTGCTCTGCTGCCATAGATGAATTTGAGAGCAAAGCTCATTTACTTCTTCCCTCAAGCTCTGTCAGCATGATATTTCCTCAACTTGTTGCTGGGTGTACCAGAGGAAAAGCAGCCTGTTTTCAAGGCAGCAGGTGAAACATTCTTATACATCTTGCCGATTGAACAACAGATGCAAAATGCATAGATTGTTTCTGCATTTCCTTTGAAGAATTTAATCCTCTGATAAAAAGGCCATTGATCTGATACAGATACTCTAAACTGCAGTGTTTTATGTGCTGTAATAGAGAATGTAGAGATGCCATATGTGGGTTTGAAGGAAAAGATACAAAAACACCTTTGAAAAGGGAAAAAGAAAAGTACCGTTCACATGCTTCAAAATAAAAAATGAAATCTTGGAAATTAACATTTTTAAAATGAAGATGTAAATGTTATTGAAGTCTAGGGTTTATTTGCTTATTTAAAACTTTGTAAAAAATTAAATAAGACCAAAAATGTTTACATTATTGAGTAGATTCAAAAAGTATACTTCCAAATAGGATCCTTAGGTCCTGTTTACTGCACCTGGTTGACCTAGAAGATTTTATTAAGGATTCTAATGAATCTGTTCTAGTTAAAACACAAGTCATGTATTTTTGGAAGGTATACAATGACAATATGCCTAAAAGGGCAAAGTATAATCTCGCCTCATTTTATTGACCTCATCAGACTGTACAAGAGTGACTAAAAGAAAAATTGATCAAGCCACTCTAAAATTGCCCAGGACACTATAATGACTGTTCATAGCAGTCTTTAGTTTTGTATTGATTGTTTAAGATTCATTTCAGTGATCACGATTGAGAATCTGATCTCAGACACTAAATTTTGGAAAACTGTTCTAAATATTTTATTTAACTTTTCTGGTTTTTTTATCACTCTCAGATTTGTATCTGGCTTTAATAGGAGGCTCCTCTGTCCTTTTTGTATAGCTATACTAATGTCCAGAAGCCCTTAAAGCTTCAACAGTTATGAGACCTAGTAAGTATAAAATATGACCAGAAGAGGTTAAAAAAGAAGAATACAGCTGTAAGCCCATGTAGTTTTAAGAGAATGGGTATCAATGAACCAGTGAATCAATGTCCAGTCACATTAAAAGGTTGTGTGAGGGAATGCATTTAGGTCTGGTGAAAGTACATTAAAAGTCCAACACCTTTTCTTAGCTCTCTCTGTGTGATTCTCTGAGAGTTACAGCTGCTAAATTGGATCAAAGTGCAGCCAAACCATGCTTTGTTTGTCTAAGTCTCAAAGAGAAATTCTTCAATTTCCTTTACTTATAACTGTATGGCCTGGTATTATGAAGCCATTACACTTACAGAACTCTGATAATATTACATTTACTAGCCCACTTTCAAGGACACAAAAGAAATGCTAACTAAAATAAGATGCTCCTAATTATGTATAAAGTTTTGGTTTGTTTTTTTTTTTAGCAACTTATAAGATTAGTAATTTTTCTATTTTGCAGAGAATTTTTGCTTTCTGGCTTCTGTTTTTGTGACTAAAAGATACCTGAATACTATATACTATATAGACCCATCCATTAAACAGCACAGCTGATACAATCTGATACATTCAGAGATCTAAAAATGTCTTCAGATATTCAGAGAAAAAGACAAATAGCCAAAATTTTCTACAGGTGTATAAGAATATATTTACAGAAAATTCAGTCGTATAATAATTCTAGATGACCCACATACAGATTATATTCCATGGTGAACATGAATTTATTGTTAGGAGGTCAATATGCATAGATAGAAGCTAGAAATGTCTTTTTATCAACAATATGGCTTTGAAAAATTTCCTAGTGAAAGGATGCATTGTTTTTTGCACCTCATACATTAGGATAATTCCTTTTCTACAAAGGTGTAGAAATTGTAGGGAATTTGCCTATAATAAGAACATGAATGTCAAGAGCTGAGCTGCTGTCCTAATCCTTGGTTCCTTCATGTGCATGGACACCCAGACCAACTGGGACTCTGTCAAGGTACAGCTAGATCCCTGAGAGGATCAAAGTCTATTTTCAGTAGAAAAAGTACCTCCAAAGCTAAGGAAATTCTGAAACGAAGGTTTCAGTACAATTGTGATTCCTCAAGTTCATTTGTTTTAAATTAAAACCTCCACTAAGAAAATTACTGTGTTTTATCTTTTTCACTAATAGAGGAACTTGAAAATTATACTGGAAGCATTCATCCAAATCATTTCATGTAAATTAGAGACCTGTGCATTCTATATCTGTGAGAATCAGGCTGTGTTTGTTTGTCAGGTGCTCCTAGATTCGTATCATGAAATGCTGTCTATAAACCCTTGTAATGCTTCAAATGAAGCACTGTCAACAGCAAGGCTCACCACAGATGTGTGTTTTAAAATGATTTGGGATTGTCCTAAATAATTTCTTACATAAAAAAATTAAACAAAAAACAAAATCCCAAATGAAAACAAAATAAACAAAAAACATAAATGAATCTGAGGCTGTATTTTTCCCTGTTTGGTTTCTTTGTTTGTTTCTGTTTGATTGGTTTATTTTGGTTTGGGGGACTTTTTACGTTTAGAAGACTGCCTACTTTTGAAAGCAATGCATGCTTTTTGAGAGATAATACTGAGTGCAGCAGTAATGGCAGTTGGGCAGTCTCCAGGCTGATTGGCATTGCTTTGTTTGAAATAATTGATTCCTTATTGAGAGAGTTCCCAAGGGGATATTGTTTTAACTGGTATAGATTTTCAAGGAGTGATAATGGTGACATGGAAGATGGCATACATACAAGAGTAAGAGAAGGATTCAGAGAACTTACTAATGGAAATGTCATAAGAGTAACACAGGTAATGGGAGAGGAAAAGCAGAGAGATGGATTTAGATACCATCTTGCAGATAGCACCCAGTACAGCAAAGCATGTTACACGGGAAAATTGGAGCTTATGTTGCCATAGAGAAAGTGATCACATTAAACATATAGGACATTATTTTAATCTGCCTTGTTACTTTAATGTAAGTAGATCACTGGAGCAGGTCAGATACAGTAGCAGTGGCTTTTCTGAAAATAAAATCCACTCTTCTTGTTCTTTTCACAAGAGATAACTCTTTAGGAGGATGTAATTAGTTTTTTAAAAATTAATTTTAATTTTTTTAGTACGTGATTAAATGCATAATAGCAGTCTGCTAAGCCTTTGTTGAAATTGAACTGTGCCAATTGATCACCATATTCAGTAACTTTAAGACATTAGGAACTTTTTATTGGCAGAAAAAAAAATATAAGGGTTAATTTTCCATAAACAAGCTTTTCTTTTCTGGAGAAAAGAGAGGATTTCCTTAGATATGTTTAAAAGGTTTATAATTCTTTTAGACCACAGTCGGTGTCAACCTGCTGTTGGTGGCTCGCTAGATGGCGAGCACAGCCCAGCCCAGCCCAGCAGTGACAGACCTGGTCACACCGGTGGGCATGGCCTGCCAGGGCCGTGCCAGCAGGCTCTGCTCTTAGGAGGGCATCAGGTCCTCTATGAGTCAACATTTATGTACCAGCTTTAAAAACAGTGGCCTGAAATTGGAGTATGCATTTTACAGACAGTAACTCGAAGTAATCTGGATAGTTTTCCAAGCATGAGGAGCCCTTTTGTTTTACCAGAGCAGCTCTGAGTTTTCACTTAGCTGTAAAAGCTGCCTAGACTCCTAGCACTTTGAGTGTAAACTCATTTGCATATAAAATTATTATTTTCCTCTTGGTCTGATGATGTAATTGACAATGATGACAGTGATTGTAAATGTAATAACTAAGTAATAATCTTGGTGAGAAACTGTGGAGCTACCCTCTGGGTCTGAGTCCAGATAGTACGTGAAACTACTTTGCTTTGCAGGACATTTCATTGTGAAGTGTGTTGTCATTTTAAGTATAGGTTTCAGCTCAGCAACACATTGACCCATGGACATAAATGTCTTGCAAAATCAAAAACATTCAAGCAAAAGAGGAGTGAGTGAACAGCTGAACAAGGTGTTCTGTTACCCCTCATTGAGTGTGCTTTTATCTCTTTCCAATCATGTGGCAAACAGCTACTAAGAAATTTATAGCTAAACAAAGTTTTCATTTTCTGATTGAAAACTCTTTGACCAGTTTGCTTTCAGCCTAACAGCATGGTACAAATATTTGGGATATGACCTCTCTTGGAGCCTTTTATATCACTGTCAGTTTTCATTGTATTCTATCTGAAAGTATTTTTGACATGGTTCACATGAGGGAAACTTGCTGAAGATATGTGGTTTGGCAGGCCTATGAAGGCCACATCTACATTATTCTGTTAAAAGGCCCCAAACACGTGATACTAATTTCCTTAGCTATCCACACCGTCTAAATTTTGGCAGCTGTTACACTGAAGACAAAGCCTTGGGGTTGCTTGACTCCAAAGCCATCTTTCTTTGAGGATTATCGATCAGAATATTCACTATCTGTGCAATATGGTTAGCCTTGAGGAGCAGTGAAAAGTTATGGTGAAAAAGATAAAAGACATATATGCTCAGGACAAGGTGGAAACAACTGCTTTCATGAGACAGAGGAGAAAACTTCTGAAGGTAGAAACAAAAATGCTGCAAGTGGTGCTCAGAAAATAAATTACTGTATAACATATTTTATATATAAAATAAATTACTGTATAACGTATGCCTCCATGTGACCACAAGGAACTATGGCTTACAATGAAGAGCAAGGGAAGTGAAAAGCAGCAGTGAAACAGCTGGCACATTTGCCCACCTGTGGCTGGATATTCTCTTATCACTGTTACACGACCAAGAAGCAGAAAACTTTCTGTGACAACATCATGCTATCCAGCTATGATTAAGCAGAGATGACTACCCAAAGTCAGGGAGCTAGGGTTACAAAATTTAGCAACACTGAATTTGCATCTTCAGAGGGGACTACCTTGACTCTTGTCATCAGACAGCCATAGGATGAGAAACCAGAAGTAAGGCGTAGACAGACTTATTTCACCTAGGCCAGTGAGCCATAAGTCTTCACCTAAAGTTCATACTTTGTCATTAACTAGATGAGGAAGAAGAAATTGCACCTCTCTCCTGTTCAGAAATGCATCCTTGAGAGAAGGAGCATAGCTGCTTCTTTTGCCAAAAGCAAGAATCCTGTGGAACTGTTCGGCACTTGGACAAAGGCCGGATAATTCACAAGATATCTTCACAGAAATACCAAGAAACATTCCCACTGACTACACTTCTATAGAATGTCTGACCATTTCATAAATTCTGTCCACCTCCTAGTATCAGGCATAATTACTGATAAGCTCATCTGGTTACTACCAAAAATAACATATTACTCTGATGTGTGATATTGCCTTCTGATTCTGGCATCAAGGAATTTGCAGGAAATAATAAACCTTAAGCTTCATTGTCTACTATGAGACTTAAGATTTTTCTGCTCTAGGAGCAAAACTTTCTATATTTGTTTTCAAACAAATTTATATATGGTATATTAAACAACCTAAATCCTTCAACAACTGACTACTAGAAGGTAGAGTTTTCTCTTATATCAAGAATGCTTAGTAGTCTTATTTGTTCTTACAAACTGGCAGAAGCTTTCAAGGCAGAACCCTGAATAGTCTTACAAAAAGAAGCTTTAGGCTTTTACTCAGAGATATTAAGATTACAATATTCCCGACTGATGCTAAGCTGTTTGCACAGAGCATGTGCATTGGTGTCTATATGAAGCTGAGGGCTGATGGAGATTTCTCTTGAGGAATACACTTGTTAGCCTAAATCAGTACATTTGTTACTTGCAAAAACCATTATATATAAGGGCAAGGGATAAAGGCCTTGAACATTTGTTTCTTTCCTTTTAGTATATTAGCAGGAATGCTCAGGTAAAACAAAGGGAGGATTATTGAGGAATACATCTGGTGTGAGTAGTGGTGCATCTATTTGCAAGCTGCAGATTGAGATGCAGATGAGCTCGGGGTGGGAGCTGAGACAAGAAGCTGTGAGTTCTCACACTTTGGTTAACAAAGGCCATGAAGAAGATGGTGCCACCCAGGTGGATGGATACTGGGAGGCACAGCAGGAGCTGAGGACTCAAGAGGAAGAGCGAGACTTTTCCCTGGGTAGACTGTGAAGGTATAAAAGCCCAGGGGTTCCTTTGCTGGGGGTTTCCTCCTCGGAGGCACCAGCCCGGGGTGTTTTTGTGTTTCTGCGCTGTGAATAAATGGCTTTATGGAATGAGATATCTCAGACTTTGCTATGGGAAACCTGGGGTTAAACTGCTCAGGAAACCTGGTCTGACTGTGAGTGGGGTGTGCGGGGAGCCAAGAGGGGCACCTGTGGGTTCACTGGTGCTGTGGAGGGGCTTCGGTCCCAGCAGTGAAAGTCTCTGGTGCTGGGAGTGTGACAGAGAATCTCGTGAATGCTCAGACTGGGAAGTTTCCTTAATGCTTCTATCCTCTTACTCTGAAGAGTGAGTTCTCACTGAAGTCTAACAAAAACTCAGATGTGACTTGCACCCTGTATTTATTTCTATTCTAATAGTAGTATACATATTTTGATTGGAGGGAAAAGCATCAGAAGAACTTAAAAAATGAAAGACGAAATTTTATTGTTTGAACAAGTAGCCTGGCAATGTATTGCTCTGTAGCAGCCTAAATTTTACCCTTTTTTGCAACATCTAGCATAATTTATATAAAATTCGTGGTCAGGCTTCATGTTAACCGAAAGAAAATTCTCATAACCTCTTTTTAGTCTAGGGTTATTTGTAGCTTTGTGTTCCCATTTCCTTGTCATTAGTATGGATTGCATGGTATTTTTAAGGTCACTGGATTTTCAAATAACTGAAACACCAGACTCGTAGCTTTGTAAATCCTAATGCTTACAAATTTCCAGCAGTGATCTCCCTTCTAAGCTGAAAGTCTAGTTGATTACACCCCTAATAGTGCATTTAATCTAAAGTATTTGGATCTCAAATCCAACCAAAATCAAGCTGGATTATTTTCAGAGGAACTGTTCAAGTACAGTTTGTGCTGATTGTGTTTCCCTTGATCTTGGTCAACCCTGACTATAAAGTCTATTTAGCAGAGTAATCTGATACCCTTCTACAAGTTAAGTACATGTAGAAGGTTAGGATCCTTACAAAGAAATTATAAAGATCACCTCAAGCTGGCAACACTTGCTCTTCATCAGTGGAGAAAAAAAAAAAGAGCTGACTTATAGTTTTAATTAAAAGAAGAGATATTATATTTATTTGAGCCAATGACTAATGAACAAATTCTCAGCCCAAAAGCTGAAGATTCACCAGGAAGGTGGAATCTTTTCTGCATTATGTTACTGATGCACAAGACCAGAACTTCTGCTTGGCCATCTCCTAAGACAGATACCCACAACAGCTTCTGAAAGCCTCAGAATGTAGGCCCAGAGTATATATAAAACCCCAACAGAGCAGGCTGTGGTCTTTTTGGGGGTGGTTGGAGGGGAAGGGGACCAATTTCAGAACAGATATTCAGTCTCAGATATTCCAGGTAGCAATCCTGACCCACTGGGTGTTCTGGCATTTCCAGTGTATTTTTTTTCTTTCTTTACCTTTTTTTCTTTATTTTTTTTTCCTTCTCTGTTTTACAAGTCTGGTTTGATCACATTAAGGTGAAAATTCAACAACTTTTGCAAAATATTTAGTCCTGTTCCCAGAAATAACACATTCTACCTGGGCCCCATAGAAAAAGGTTTGATGGATTGAAGGAAATATGAAGTTGCACTGAAAGTGTTACATTTCCATTCAAAGGCTGGTAACTAGCAAATAAATGTTGTCTGCTTTACTATCAGTCTATCTGAACACATCTGGAGTGCTCAAATACATTTTAGTTTTGTAGCCTTAATCTTTTACAGTTTATTCGCCTTGAATAGAAACAGCCAAAAAAAGTGATTGAGAATGTGGGATGGAAGGGCCAGGCTTATGTTTCCATTAATTTTTTTCTCTTTCTGAATTTTATAATTTAACCAAAATTACTCAACAAAGAATCAAACCACAAGCGTTTTCTTTGTGTTTTGTAATTACAATCTAGCCAGCATTTGAATGCAGAGAAAGTTTTCCAAAATTCTCAGGGTTTTTTTTGTATCACACACTGGAGAAATTATTGATAGGATCCAGAATAGCAAAAAAAAAATAACTAATAGAACCAACTAGTGTCTAGACTTCTGATTATACCATTAGGCATTATTGTGTGGGGAAAAATTAACAAAAACAGAAGAAAGGAATAAGAATAAAAAGTAATTAAGTAAATACTTCAGGAATGGTGGGGAGGCAGGAATTGGTTTTAAATTTTTTCCTGAGTATACAGTTTGTGAAAAATACACTCTTTAAAAAATAAAGTAGATGGTTATTGACTGCCTTCTTTTCAATTTTTTTTTTCCTCTGGGGTACAGCCACAGGCCATTTAGGTGACAATCAGATCCAGCTGTAGCTGTTCCAGGTGAAGGGAGTAATGCTGTAAATTCTGTATATGAGTCACCTAGGAGTCCCATAAGTTTTTCCTCCATGACAGATGGCTCTCACCTTGGATGTATATGTTTTAATGGAAAGTTTGATATTATGTAGGTGAAATTGTGATTAATTATGACTTTGAATTAGGTAAAATGAGTCAGGTAAAATGCTCTTCCCTACAGCAACTGTTCTAGCAATTTTTAAAACCTCTGTTCCCAAATAAAATACTTCAAGGAAGACTTCAGTCTCTTAGAGAGGTTCTTCCATTTAATTCCTTTCATGACCACCATAAAGAAATCTTAAAATTCACTTACATCCTTTCTTAGAAACAGGTTGTTGGGCTTTTTGTTCATTTTGTTTGGGGTTTTATTTGGTAAGCCCCGTCAGGTCTGTTCTGATATTCACTGGTATCTATCTGAGGACCTTAGGGCTAAGTGGGGCTTTCTTCAGTGGTTAACTAGAAAATATGATTATTCCATTGCATCCATCTGGAATAAATACAGAATCTCTGATCCAAGAAACCTTTTACTGAGATTTCCAAGCCCAGTGTTGTTGCCTTATGGTGACACCCAGTGGAGGAAAGGAACACTCCAGCTTTAAAAATTATTTATTATGCCTATATCTGAGTTTTTGAATTCAAAATGCATTAAAATTGTGTAAACTGTTTTATATCAAATACATATTCACAAGAAACTCATGTTCTTCAGGATTTCGATTGAAAGCAAAAATATGACCAGTGTCAGCCTAAGGTATTTTATTGTTTCCACTTTTGGTAGTAATAGAGGTCGAGCACAGATCAAACTGAAAAATAGCTGCTTCTTCCTCTAAACACCAGGGCTAGAATAATAGTTTTGTCTAAAACTGTTGTAAATCTAGCAATTATATTTGGGTTCTACCTGGAAAAGAAGCATACTCAATTCCAGCAATTGGAATTACTGGTAATTTAAATGTCTGCAGAAATCTGAATCCCCAGCACAAAAAAAAAAAAAAAAAAAAAAAAAAAAAAGTCCTGCTTTCTACTTTCCTTGGTAATTTGACCTATAGATGTAATCCTCTTCAGATGAGACTAGCCAGAAAATTTTCAAATGCTTCTTTTTATTTTCAAAGACTTTTATTTTCAAGGTGCTTTAGTAAGTCTTCTATTGAAAAAAATGTATCTATCTAATTTAATATTCATATAATCATAATTGTCCGGTTCTTTATAGGAAACTGCACTCTCTTTTGTTTAACAAGACCAACAAATTGTGTGGAATCAATGTGATCATATTGTGCCATTCAGTGGCAGTGAGCACAACTGCATAAAGTGCTAGTAACTACTATAGATATCTTTTCTGTTTGTAATTTTAATTCACTGAATTATACATGTTTCTTAGGCTATACTAAAGTTTAATTAAACATCCACTTTCAAAAAGCGAGCCCAGTAATACCAGCAAAGAATTTCCACTGCAGCTTGCTGCAGTAGTTCCAATGCCTCTTCTCATTAATCTGTGTTATAATGAAGTTTATTTTACTTAGGTTAAGCCAGGAATAATTTATTTTTAATTTTAGCAGGGTACATAAAAGCACAATAAACAGTGCCTAAGGTGCTTAAGATGCAAAAGGTGAGGAGCTGATAAAGATTCTGGTTAGAAGAGATCCCTCAAGTTATTTTGCTGCTCCTCTGATCTCATAATTTCTTTGTCTTGGCAACATCTCTCCTGAATACTGTTGTGAAAATTATTTTTAACTTAGCTACCACATTCCAAAAATTCTTCTGTGAGGAATAATGGTTGGTATGACTGTGTAGTCACAAGGGAGTTCAACTGCTAAGAGGTTATCTAAGACTTACAAGAACAATTATTTTGCTTTTGTTAGCTGTGCATGAGTATGGCTGTGCATGAGTATGGGCTTTGCTATTTTGCTATACAATTGACTATGGTATGCTCCCACACTAAAATAGGCCTATAGCTCACAAAAACTGTTTTTATACTGCTAAGGTAGTCAGGATTTGAGTACATTAAATAATATGAAGCACATCTAAGCATTAATATGAATACCTGAAACTATCCCCTTGGAGAAGCTGCTGGCTCTGAGGGTGAGCTGACTTGCATGATGTGGGGGACACTGAGATGTTTGGCTTGAGAACTGAACAGGTATAATATGCATAAGAGGGTAGGCTTAATTTCTTTTTTGCAGCACTAGCACCCTCTCATCTGATTCCACATTGCAAAGAAACTTTCTGTCAGAGAAAATACTTGATCTTGGGGAAAATATATTTCCACCATAAGAGATTCTGTTAAAAGGGAGAGCAATATTTTTTCCTTGAAAGACATGGAAGAGAAAAGGGATAGGACTAGAGATCAGGGATGTAGTCTGTACTGTCAGAAGGCAGAGCTCCTAGTCTCGTTAGTCCTTCAGGACACACCACGTGTCCAGAGTCTTCAAAAGCTCCTTTGTAGTGGTTTCCTCACGGACTGAGGAGAGAAAGATGCTATAGAACTCATTCCTTTCCAAGCCTGGCCTCGTATCTGGTTCTGGGATCACCATCCCTAGATCCTACAGCAATATATTTACCTTTTGTGGAGTTTTTTGAAGACAGGTGCTAAGTAAGATCTGTTTTCTGACTGTTGCATAGTCTTAATTCAGTGGGACCCTGAGGGTTCAGCATGTCTGTAAATCAGGCCATTCTGTTTTTCAATTGCATTTCTGTCAGAAAGCTCTTTGCACACTCGTAATTCAAAAACTTCTTTCCCAAACCAAAATTATGCTGGGGAACTGGATGAGTCATGGGACTGGAAACTGAATATGAAGCCTTTCATCTCTAGATCATAAGTTCAAATATGCTCTGGGTCACTAAAACTTTGCTGTGTACTGACTTTTCAGCTCTGTAAGACTCAATGCATACATGAATGACAGATTTCCATTCTTGAGGACTGTGGTGAAATTGCACCAGGAGGAAAAAAAAACCCACACTAAAATAAATTGCATTTCTGAAAAAATGCACATGCGTGTATGTGTTATTTACCTTTAATTTTTAAATTTACCTTATTTACCTTTTTAATTTTTTTCTTTATTTTCTCTTTTGTTTCTTTTTTCCAGCAAAGATAAATGAAGCTGTCCTGTGAATCAGAAAAATGTATATATCCCTATCTGAGTTATAATAAAAGATACAGCATGAAGTTTCTCAACTTTGTAGACTGTGGGGTGAAAAAGCATCAGAGAGAGTCTGACCAAAGGAGACCTGACAAACCACGGCAGTTAAGTTCAGTTAAGGCTGTGTTATTTTTTTCTTATGTGTGGGATCTTTTCTGTGGTTGGGGTATTTTTTAATCATGGATGGAATAAAAATGAAACCTGGAAGTTGATTAGGAGAGGTATTTATTGCAGTTTTCCATCATTTTAAATTTTTAAACATTTATTTACACATTATCAGTCCTTGCAGACTATTTTTGTGAAGGTTAATCATTATAGATGCATTTCTTTCAGTTCCCCTTTTCTAAAACACTGAAAAAGGGAATGAAGATCTAAGATGGAGAACAAGAAGTCAGGACACAAAATTTATGATCTCATTCAACTTCAAGACGTTATCAGTCTGGAGGAGAAATTTAATCTTGAACATAAATTGCATTTCCTAAAAAAACATAATCTTGCCTTAAGACACCAAATGCACTGATTACAGAGAATGTCTGTGTTTACACATTTGTACAGACCATGCTGACTGTATTAGTGTCCTAGGAAACAAACTATGTGCAGCATACAGACCTGCTCCAAGCACTAAGCAGAAAAAGAAAAAGAAATTTTGAAATCAGACCCTCTGATCTCTAAATCCCTTCAAATTCCTGAAGCACATTAGCTTTACTACTGCATGATGTGTGCGGTAGTATTTCCCCTAATGAAATCTGACTAAAAGTTTAAATGAGTTTAATGCATGAAATATATAAATAAAATATGGCCTTGATTAAATTTAGACTTGATACATAACTTAAATGGGTAGCACAAGAGCAGCTTCAGTATCATGTGTCCAGGCTATTTTTGGCTACACTTTATTAAAAAAGGGATGAATTTTAACATTCCACATACTTTGCAAGGAAAAGACAATATAGAAGAGTATATAAAGAGAAGCTGCATATAAACAATAAGCTAAAATTCAGTTTAAAAAAAACAGATCCTTTTTTCCTTCTTGTTTTAAAATGCTCTAGAAGGGATTGCTATGTCAAAGTGGATGATGTAATGTTTCTCCACCCACTTTAAAATAAAGTCTGTCTGGGGCTGTCTATGACATCCAGATGACAAACTTAGTCCAAACATCCCTAGAAGTAGTATCAGTATAAGCTTTGTCATATTACTTCACTAATGTGTCTGAACCATGACCTGTAGGAGTCCATTCATGGGGAAGAAGGTATTTCACCTTCTGTACCCACTAAATCTTTGTCTTCTTTCCAACATCAAAATAAGGTTATCCATGCAGTCTTCTGTCACAGCCTCTGAGAGCTGACTGTCAACTCATGCAATTTTACAGTGGTTCCAAAGAAGGTGCTGTTTCACTGTTATGCCTGAAGCCTCAGTGGTACCACCATTGCTGATTTATAACCAGCTAAGATACTGCACCCAAAATTCCTCCAACAGACAACTTTGTGCTTTAAGAAAATCTGTATTGCCAATTTAACTTCGCAATTCCCATCTCATGTATTAGCTTTATATTTAGGTTATAATCAGCAACAAATTTCCATGAAAGAAAACATCTCAAAGGAAGGAGAACAGGATTTTCTGGGAAAGGAAAAAAGGTATCCAACACTAATGTATATTCTCTGTTAGTCATGCAGATATTTGGCGATCACAGTCTCGTATTTGAGAGTCATTTACTACTCTCGTGAAAGCCTTTTTTTTAGCAAGTTTTTCTCAGCAAGTTCCCTTTTGGTCTCCATCAATTGTAAGCTCTGTGTGGACAGAACCCAATTATTGCTCACCCCAGTTCTCTGTTTGTCCTGTAGACAAACACTGGTTTTCAGTAAGAGACTCACCTCTGAAATCAGTAGAATTGAACCTGTGAATAGCACTTGCTACTCACTGAGGAGCATAGAAAGATTTACAAAGCAAATGTTGCCTGCCAAAAGCAGCATTGCAAATTTTTACCTAATGAGTCCTCGAAGGTATTCTTTACTCTGCTTAGGATCTTTGCAGTAGGGCTTGCACCCTACACACAGTAGAAATGGAGAGAGCAATCCCCTAATGATGGTAGACTTCTGCAGCAAGAAAGTGAACTCATATGCAGATGGCAGATGTTGTTCCCAGGCACATGTCATAAAGGAAGCAGATAAAAGATATTGTATCCCACAACAGTGTCAAGCCAAAACTGCTCAGACAATCCCTTTAGGAGGAAAGATCATATTATACCAGCTTCTGCATTCTTACATTCAGCAGCAAAAGAATAATTGTGTATTGAAGAAGATTTGGATTTTTTTTTCCTTAAAACCTGAAGTACTGTACTCCTATGCACTAATTTCAGTAGGACACATTAGAAGAAATACACAAAAAATTGCACATTCACAGAAGGCTGCCTTTCAAAATTTTGCTTCTTTTCAATAAGAGACAGTTCTTAAAACTGGAAATATTCCTAACTAACACCTATAGAAACATTCTTCAGGTTATAGCTTCATAGTAAAACTTTACCTTAAAAAATTGCATACCCTAAACAGCTTGATCTTTTTTTTCTGCTTCTTTTTTCTTTTTTTTTTAAAGCTCACTTTGGATTCTGCCACTTCTGAAATGATGAACACTGTAAAATTGGATTTGAAACCACAGCATTAAATGCTTAAAATCTGATCCTTCTGTTGGGACCTGGGATAAATTAAGCTGATGTACATTATTTTTAAAGAAAGGAAAAAATATGGGAAGCGGGTTTTGAAGCCTGAAGGCAGAGAACAAAACAAGTTATGCAGGTGATATAAACCATCTTATTTTCATTTTTTAAATAGTTTTCTTCTTCCCTATGGTCACTTAGACTGGAAATAATTGTCTAAAAAATACATTTCAATATGATATCTAAAATGCCTTATATATATGTGATATGAAATGACAGCAACTTAGCTACTGACTAAAATGCACCTTTATTTCCCTCTACGTTTGTTTGATTTCTAGCACACAGTGACTAGTAAAGTATGCATGTCTGATGGAGATGAACCAGGTGCAAGTAGGTTGGTAAATGAATTAGGTGAGGTATTTAAAAATAATTCTCATGCAACTATATTAAACACAGGATAAAATTAGCTGGGATTTAAATACAAATTTTAAAAATTTCAACCAAAATGTTTAAAAAAATCCCATATGGCACTAGCTGTAATAATTTTCTTGATTAAATATTTGAAGGTAAATTTTTTATTATCAGCAACTGGCTCTTTCATAAATTAATATTTAGAAATATCAAAATAGTGAACAGTAAGGCAGAACCAGGTTGTCTGGGGCTCTTCATCCCTTATTCCAAATTAACAATCTAATCTACCAAAATTAAGTTAATTCAACAAAGAAAAACCACTTTATTTACAGATTCTATTCAGATATTCAGGATGACTGTAGAATGTTTAATAAATTCAACATCACAATAGGAGTACTTTTCCTTCTTAGAACAGGGGACAGAAAAATAGCTTGTTAAATCTGTTGCCTTGCAGAAAGGCTGTAAAAAAGCACATTCCTTTGCCTATATCCTCTTGCAACTATGAATAGCTTAATATTTCCCGGCTATTCCAAATCCCTTCAATGTGCATGATGCGCTGACTATAGCAAACCCATAAGCACAGAAGATGCCCATCTCAGACATTCCACCATGCTCTTTATGGTGATATTTTGTTCACATTTTGAAGACTCATGCATGTCCTAGCCAATAGAAATTGTTTATAACCAGAAAGTCTTGAGAAGAGCAAAAGATAGAACATTCAATGAGGTTGTTACTGTTCAGAGCTATGTTAGCAACTGAGAAAATCAAAAGCTTTTATGTATGTAAAAAGCCAAAAATAGGTAGGAGAACATGTAAGACTAACTATAGGCTGCAAATCTTTCTAACCCTGTAAGACAATAGGTGAAACACATCAGTATTCAGATGGTGAATGTCTAAGGATTGTGTCTAAGTGGGACATAACACATCAGTTTTGTACAAAGATAACAGAGTCAGAGATGTTGTTCTAGTTCTCACTGATCTGTGTAAAATGATTTGTGCCCCTAGTCTGGTCTCAATTCCACAGTCAACAGGGTTAGTGGTTTTAACACCATTTTGCTGCCCCAGACTTACCAGAGCTGAATGAGAGGAGGGCAATCTTGGAAGAAGAAGGAAGAGAGAGAGGAAGATGAGTGAATGGCCAGGGTCAGTAACCTGGCAAATGGTTGAACAAGGTGGAACAGTCACTTCCTCTGGCTGGAGATGTTAGTCTGACCTCAATTTCTATAAAAAATTTTATTCCAATAATATGATTTCCAATGAAATTTCATATCTATCTATTAAGCTTTATCTCTTCCATCACATGTTTTTATAAAATCCAAACCTACTTTATACAACAGAAGTCAGAAAATAAATTTAGCAAAAAGTTTTCATTTTTTTTCTTTAAAAACAAGGTTAAAAAAAACCTTCCCCAAATAATTACCACTTTGCTTGTTTTGTATTGCTGTATCTAAACACCAGAATATAACTAAATTGTTTGTGGTTTTAACATTTTGTCTATGCTCCCAATAATCACTGAAGTAATTTTTGCCTGCAGCTATTTCTGGTAGTTCTATAATCTATGGGAAGTCAAACAGCTGTGAAAGTCCTTTTGAAATGTTTCTAACTTTCTATCATTAGGAAGTGCTGTGTATTTTCCTTTCTTACAGAAGAAAATTATCATTCCCTCCAGCCTCCTCTTTTTGTTCAAAAATCCTTTGGAGTAACAGCAATTTAAAGGGCAACTAATAAAATCTAAGATCATGAATAAATCAAAACAAAAAAGCCCACACTGTGTCTGTGCTGAAAAAATTGTAGGAGATTTGAAATTTCCTACTTTGTCAATCTTTTTGAAGGTCAAAATTGCAAAGCAATTGAGTCATGTTGTTGCTGTTGGATTTGCATGTGCCCAACAGCAAAATCTTACCTCATGGGCAACTGCTGCCCTATCCTAGAGTTTCATGGACCTAAAGAGAAAAATTAGGGTTTGATTGAAAAAAAAAAAAAAAAGTCTATTTTTGAAGTAATTTTATCCAAATAAATGACCCAAGATGTATATGCATTCTGCAGCATCTCACTCTGCCTTGCTTCACCATTTGTCCCTATCAGATTTCTTGCAGTTCCCTAGGATCTACCCTTGCCTCTTTGTACATCAGTGCAGCTCAAGTTCAAGTTAATCACTGTTCACTACATCTATGAGCAAATGGATAGTGAAAGTCAGCGTAAGCCTCTCCTTAGTTTTTATATTCCAAAGGAAACTCCACAAAATGACTTGCTGTGCTGCCATTTGTCACATCTTATTACCTTGGCTACACTGTGGTAACTTACAGCAAGGATGTGGATAACAGCAACCACATGTAATGCTACACAGTACCATCTTGTCTGCTAAGGAAATTTAACAAGGCACGATTTCCAGAGATCAAGATCTTTTTTGTAATTGCAGATTTTAATGCCTGGAAGACAGAAGTGGGGAGCCTTTAACCCATTAACAATCATCTTGTGTGCTTCAAAGGGTTCACTGCTACTAAGTCTCATGTCCATATATGCAATCTGTTTGATATGGCAAATTAACAGTTAAAAGTGGAAGAAAATATGAAGCCTGATCTTGCTCTTCTGCTCATTGAGATCAATGAGCAAACCTGTGCACTTCACTGAAAAACCAAGATCTCATCAGTCTTAAATCTAGCTGATCTGTAAACCTGAAGTAGCCATTGTTGCTTCAGGTCTTTGAATCGTGGAGCTGATATGATATGAATGCACTATAAACAATACATGATTCCAGAGTAAGAAGGATCCTCATATTAATTAAATTTCCCTTAGCGCTAAGGATCATCCGATCCTTACATTAGCTCTTCCTCGGCTACGTAGCAAAGATGTGACATTAGGCATCATAAGTAACTAAAGTCCCCCCAACCTCTGTCTTCTAAGGTTGTTAATTAATAAGAAACTTGGTTGTTAGAAACTAAATAAAATTGGGAGGATTATATTTTTTTAAGTACTCTAAAATTGGCCATACTATTGTTACTGATGTATAGAGAGTGTTAAAAAGACAGCTCCTTGAACATGGAAAGACATACATTGTAGCTGACTGGCAGCTTGAGAAGGAAATTACATGAAAACAGTTACTACTAACTGCTATTCACAATTTCCTGTTGTACATATAATTTTTCTTGAATATAAAACCAGACTAGTTTTGTTATAAACCATATCTTTTTTTGCAAAGCGTGAAGTAATGAGTTTCACTGCAAACGAGTTTAGTTTTACACGTATGAGCTATGGAGAGTCTGTCACCAGTAACTGGTCCTGTTTTCAGGCTCTACAGTCACTCAGATTCCTAGACTTGTCTAATATTTGTCTCACCAAAAGCATCACGAAGTAAACAACAGTACTGCAGATGTGACTTGAAACTTATATAGAGATAATTAGTACAGTTCTTAAAGCCTTTTTGTGCTGTTCTTTTTAAAATTTTATTTGGTATTACAGGAAATCTCAAAGAGTTAGAGCTTAGAAAATGAAATTTTGAAACTGAATCCACAAATCAGGGATTTGAGTTTTCAGAATATAAAAGAATTCAGTTACTGTGTTCTTATGTCAACACAATTGTTCATCTCAGCCAGTGCAGCATTTCCAGAACATGAGTGACTCAATTTCACTCATGTTCTCTCATGGAAATTTTACAGTTTTCTGATTTCTCTGTAAGAGAACTTTTTTTTTTCCTTTCTTCCTGCTCAGTTAATCCATATAAATATTGACTACATTAATAACATGGACATAATTCTCACTTTTGAAAATTGCTTCCCCACTCTGCCTTAGGCAATTCAGAAAGTTATCAACATTTTTGAGTACCTTTTATCCCTCAGCTAATCAGTTTTCACTTTATTTAGATAACTCATACAAAGAAGGAGAAATTAAAATAGATCAAAGCTGTACCATGTGAAGGGATATGTTGGTAGGTGAGTAAATGGTACGACAGACTTAGTGTGCCAAAAATTTCCTTCCTACATATTTAGAAAATTTTTTTTCCTCTCTTGGACATCAACTTCTCTTTTGAAGTGATGCTTTATTTGCTTTTTCTTCCCAAGCTCCTATAATTTAATAGAGGACAGCAGAGAATACTTTAATCTGTGGATAATGTTCCATAATTTATGTTGCATGAGGAGCATATTAACTTATGTTGTCGTCACTATTTGGTACACTGGGTCTGCTTCTGCCTGATGTGGATTAAAGTTTAGTTTTGAAGTATTTTAGAGAACTCTTCACAGACCTTTGGAAGTTTTTCTGGTTTTTATCCTAACTTTGCAAGAATTCTTAGTTCTTTTGCCCAGAGAACTGTCTCCTGTGATGCCATTTTGTTATTGTACTAGTTATGTCTGGGAGAGAGTTAATTTTCTTTATAGCAGCACACATAGTGTAGGTTCAGGATTTTTTGCAAACAGAGTAGACAGCATGTCACTGTTTCAAGTACTGCTGAGCAGTGCTCACACAGCATCAAGGCCTTTCCTGCCCCTCACACCACCCCACCAGCGAGGAGGCTGGGTGTGCACAAGGGGTTGGGAGGGGACACAGCCAGGACAGCTGACTATAGGGATATTCCATCCACATGTTGTTGTGCCCAGCAATAAAAGCTGAGAGAAAGAGGAGGGAATGAAAGAATTATGGTGTTTGTTTTCCCAGGAAACCATTAGGCATGATGGAACCCTGTTTTCCGGGAGGTGGCTGAACATCTCCCTGTTGATGAAGGTGGTGGGTGAATTCCTTATTTTGTTTTACTTTTGGATGCAGCTTTTGCTTTATCTATTAAACTGTCTTTGTCTCAACCGATGAATTTTCTCCTTCTGCCCTTCCAATTCTCTCTTCCATACCACTGTGGGGAACATGAGCAAGTGGCTGCATGGAGCTTGTCTGCCTAACAGTGATGACCAACAACAGTTGCTCACATGTGATGATCATGCAAGTAAGAGAAAAATAAAACGGCTCATGAATGGTATAAGTGCATCTGTCTGAAGCTGATACTTCTCCCAAGTATAGTAAAAGATTCCCATCATAACATTTATTGCTTTACTGAAATAGCGTTTTTCCAAAGTGAGGAAACTTGCAAAGCGAAGAAACACCACCAGTTACCCAAGGGCACAGTCTCTATCATGAAAGATTAATGAAAGATTCATTCTATCATGAAAGATTCAAGTTGATGTACCAGGTATTATTCAAGTACTTTGAACTGAGTCCTCTAGGATGTTCAATGTAAGGATTCTACCTGCTTTGATATAGGCAACCCATTGTTTCTCCTGCATCACAAAAGGAGAGGGAACATGTCACCATCACTTTGGAACACATGAAATTCCAGATGAATGTCAGTCAATGGCTTGACTCATAAGAAAAATGTAACTGTGAATTCAGTAAGGTCTTCAGAAAACTAATCCTAACTCCACCCTGTCTGCGTGCAATAGGTCAGCAGTAGTCCTCTTTCTTTATTTCGTTCATCAGCATGTTAACCATTGCAGTATTTACAATACAAAGGGCTTGCTTTTCAAATCATGTCACTCTGCATTACATTCTAGAGTCATACTTTAATTATATTCAGATTCAGATTTCAGGAGAAGACAATGCAAATGAATGGAAGTTGTAGAATTTTTTTTTAAGGTCACCAGATTGTTGATTTGAGCAGAAAGCACTTCACCTTTCTATAACTTCTATATATTTCATTATTGTTGGGTAAATATAGTTTAAAGTATTAGGTTGTTAATAATTTATTTAATCTATTTAGATTGCACGGAAGTACATTTTCAGTAATTCAAAATAGAAGATATTATATCTGTCAATTTCCATTTCTGCATTAATTAAGGCTTTTCATTGTATTTTTAATGCAGGATAATTGATGGAAATTGAGGAACTGACAAAGCAAAAGAGGGAAGTCTGATAACATCAGTAAATTTCAGTAGTCTCGAATCTTACTCCTCTGTAAACTTAAGTGATCTCTTGAAAAAGAATTTTGTGTGTGAGTAAATTTGGAGATTAATTGCTTATTCTGACAGAAGTACGAGTTTAGTACTATATTGGACATACTAAATATTATATTTTAATAATGACATTATAAATTATAAATTATGAAGAACATGTCACAAGCTGTAGCCTAAATAACAAGAGCTTGCAAAGATATTTCTCAGATGGAAGTTCTCTGGGACTTCATGTTTCTTATTATCTAATAAGGCTGGATATCTGGAGTAGCTAATCTAAGGTCATGTTTCTTTGGGTTATTTGTTTTGCTTTTATCTAATGTAGGGTGAACTAAGTTCATTAGTAAAATGAACTAATTTGTAAACCCTCCTAGTTGTGTAGAGTCAAAACTGAGAATTCCCAATATATGCTGTAATTTTCAGTCAGTATAGCTCTTTGAGTTATCAAGAAGAAGCCTTTGAATTATTCTATGCTACCAAAAACATCTTTCACACAGTATAAACTTCATTCTACACAGTATAAAATTGTTTTCATATACAAATAATTTCTATTGACGTGGCCAACCTAAGCCTGGAAGAAAGGGAAAAATATCATTGTATGCTTTTATTTGTGTTTTTCTGTGGCATAAATCATAATAATAGTAGAAAGCTCTTCTTTCACATGAAACTGGATGTGGTTTCTTCAGTAAGGCAAAAAAGAAGTTAAGCCCCTCTTAAGTGCTGTTAATTAGAAACAGGGACATTACAAGAAAGGACAATTTAAGAATTCAAATGAGTGATAAATCCCAAACAACCCTACGCAGTTTTTGTTTATGCAACAATATTGTAAATAGGAATCTGACACCATCAGTGTTACATTTCACAAGTTATCTGATAAACCAAAACAGGAGACACATTGACACACTGGGTAGTCCTGTCAGTCACTGCTAACTAGTACACAAATAGCTCCACAGGATATCCAGACTATTCAGATATATGATTTAATCTGGTGAGAAGGAAGCTTTTTTTAAATTAATCTTCTAAATAAGTATTTTTAAAGAAACATTTCAGTCCATTAAGCTAGGCCTCAAATTTAAGTCTGAGTAGATCACTGAAATTTTTCTAACCAAATTTTAATAATATACAGACATCCACATAACTTTTGTTTTGCTTTAACTTTCAAAAGTAACTTTCTAGGAAAAAAAATCTGCAGAAAAAAATCCAGAAGGAGAAAGCAACCCTTCTACCTATGGTTCTTGGGAGAAAAGTAAAAAAATAATAAAAAGAACGAAAGAAAAATGTGAGCTGTTTAGTGGTGTGAATGGATCTCAAATACTGTTACCAAATGGAATTGTAGGGGAAAGGTATTACATGTAAGATGACAGCATGTCCACAGGGTCAGGAAAGTAATTAAATTTATTAAATTCTTTTCAAAGTGAACCTTGAACTTTCATGGTTCCCTTTTTGCTCTGTATTGTATTTGCTTTGGTTTATTGGATGTTCTTACATCTATTGTCCTTCATCCACTAAACATTTTTTTTTTTGCTTTTGCTGTTTAATCTTAATAGCTGTATAAATTATTTAGGGTTTGGCGCTCAGTGTTTCTGGATAGTAACAAAGGTCTTTTAAAAGGATTTCTGGGTGTGGTTTGTGTTTTTCAAGGAAAGCTTGGAACTCTCAGTAAGCAACTATTGCTTAATCTAAATTAAAAACCAAAATTAGCCCTAATAGTAACTGAATGGTATCCAGAAATCAATGTGTTTCAGACTCTATAGTTAAGTAATGTTAGGGAAGAAAATGAGTAGATTAATTTCAAAACTACACCCTTAATTTACATTTGTTACATTTAGTCACCAAATTGAAAATAAGGCACTTTCCACTGAGATTAACATTTTGGTTTTTCACTTGTTTTTGTTTATTTGGTTTGTTTTTCCATATCTTCCCAGTAAAATTTGAGAAATAATGTTGTAATTTTAGTAATTCGTATGTCCTGAATATTAAAATATACAATTCTTAATTTATTCCTTTACACTAACCAAAATACAAAATTTAGCACTTTATAATTACCAAAAGGTTACTCCATTTTCTTTGTAATACAGGATATTGCACATACTGAGGATAATAAAATCTTCTTTAAATTGTGTTTCCACAGGTTAATTTCCCCAGGTGAAACTAAATTATTTTTCTTTTTCTTTTATTTTTTTTAAATGAAGCAATATTGTAACTCTCTCTTGAGAAATGGTTAGATAAATTGAAGTAATTAAAATCTTTATCTCTTCTCTGAACAACCTTTTCTTTCACGTAATCAAAAAACAATCAGTAATTAGAATTCTATATCTAAATTAGATTACAGTACTTCAAATCCTGTCATCCATTGCTTCATTCTCCTCCATAATGCTGTTAAGTAGTAATAATTATACTAAAAGTCTGCTTGCAAATTCCACAGGGCATTAGCCATAGCATATGGTTTTGAGTTTGGGTAGACTATTCCCTCATTTCAAATTGAAGTGCTATATGGTATGCATTTAGAGCAAATATTACCGCCTTGAGTACAAAACATATCTATCATTTATAGCCAGAAATTGCATAAAGACCCTTTCCATAATACATTTTTTATTATTCCGTAAGAGTGAGTAGTAATTTCACAGTCTAATAAAACAGCAGTGATATTCCTCACATATGTATGACCCAACAATGTTGAACATGTTCTTTCCCTGGTATCAGCTGAAATTAATTTGAATCTCTCATTAACAAGAACACCACCGCAAACCAAATCCATAATGTTAAAAATTGGTTTTCTAGCAAAAAAAGATTTCTTCCCAAGTCATGATTAATATTCCTGGTTTGGTGTTTTTGTTTTTTTTTTTTTAAGTCTGAATGAATTTAATAACTAACCATTGCTCTGGAACTTATTGATTATGTAGGTTCTTCATAACCAAACTATAAAAACCTAACAAATATTAGTTTTAATCAAAGCCACCTTTTATCTACTTTTCTATTCTTCAAATTTCAGTAACGCATACTTTGGAAAGGAATGTGGATGTTTATTGAAACAAGAAGTTTTGTTGCTTTAGTGTTTTCACTTTGAGTCATCTTGATTGTTTTTGCATTACAAACTAAAATAGGTCATAGGACAATGTTGGTTGCCCAAGTGAACAAGAGAACAAAAAGAAGCAAATCACTGATTCTGCACTGTGATCTGACTATGGATGATCACTGAGGTCACAGTCAGTGCTGGCCCATGAATCTGTAGAGCACAGCATCAATATTGTTTTCAGTCTGATCAGTTAAATGTCATAAAAGCTGATATGTGAGAAAGTGTGAAGGTCAGCAGTGTTTCAGAAGTCAATGAACTAGATAATAGCTGGGGAGAAAAAAAATCCTAGTTAAAACTTTACTAGGAAAGGCCTGGAGACTTGTAGCACAACCAGAGACAGTAAATCCTTCAATCGATTTGGGTCACAGTTGTGTTCTACATTCTGTACAGAAACCATATGCAAACAGTTGTGTATCTTTACAACTATAACCTCACACCTTATCTTCCCAACCCAGCTCTTTTAAAGTAACTAGTCAACTGTTGAGTAGATGCATCGTAATTTTGCTTGAGGGGATTAGGAAGGAGAGATCAGAAAAGTATATTGTGAAGTCTTGCATCAGAGTTGAAGGGAAAGAGTGCTGACATTTTAACAAAAATGTCTTTTGTCCAGAGTCCTTAGAAGCTGGAGAGCAGTCAGCAGGAAAAAATGGACCTAATTGCTTTATCACCCTCTGAAGACTGAGATGATCTCACTGAAGTCAATTCATTGGAATGGTAGAAAACCATGGAGAACAAGCCTTGAAAAAGCTTTTTTTCTTCAAATTTTCCAGTGTAACACTATATTTTGGGCAGAGATGTTAATAACAATAACATGAAAAGAGCTGCTGCTATATTATCTGCTGTCTTCTCAAAAGCTATATTAAGCCATTTCTCTGGGAACTTGATTCATCTGACTGAGATGTATTTCTTTATGCAAATCAGTGAGGACAGGCAGGAACAGCTAGGCCAAATTCATTCTATCATAAAATAGAGGTGTAGTCTCAAATTTCTGGTTTTAGTCTGCTAATTAGTGCAGTGCTTAATATTATTAACTCAGGTATAGAAGTTGGCTAAGTGTCCACAGCCACCAACACACTCTCTTTTAGGAGGTCACAATATTTTTTGGTGATTCGTATGCATATAAAGGAAATCCCTCTTGTTTCTTTTCCTTCTTTAGTCTGCAGTCTGTGCCCAAGTAAAGAGCAAGAGAGACACCAAGGATGATACCTTCTCTCAAAGCTGATAATGGAATGAAGAATCCATTCCTGTTTTTCTGATTAAGTTTTCTAGGTAAATCATATTTCCATATCTATTGTCATCATTCTAAGCTTCTATCACTTTGCTGTAGTTTTTCTAGTAATTCTTTTTAAATGCTCATAGGAGAACATTTCTATTACTCTTGCAAAGTGGCTTTGGGCTGAAGTAGGTAGTCTCCTGCTATGCTTCTCCATAAATTTCAAAGGAATTTTTAATGCATCAGCAATGCAGCAGTGAATATTTTGTGTGCTGTTAATTGCCCACATTTTTATAACTACCACATGACTTATTTGACAGATATCTGCCTCGCTGAGGGCTTAAAAGAAATGTGTTATTTAATAAGTTTGTTGCATTCCTTTCTGATGTGTAAAATTTGCTTATTACAAAAGAGAAAGAAGAATATGAACTGAGAATTGAGAAGTCTCATTTTTAAAGTCACATATTTCATTCTGGAACCTACACATGCCAGTGTGAGTATGAGTAAATGTACTTACTGGTGCACAAATATTTTAAAATCCTAAAGTAATGGGGTTTAAGACAATGGGTTTGAAATATTGTACGAACTTTAATTCAAAGTGCTTGGTATTTATAAGCTAGATTTACCTTAGCCCTACAAAAATTTCTTAATTAAATTAACTTAATCAGCCAAACTCAAGCTGTGAAGTTCTTTTGGACAGATGTGCTACTTAATTACATTCTGATTTACTATATTAACTTGATGTCATATACTGTAACAAAGGTCTTAAGCTATTTTTTAATTAAACAGAAAAATATGCAGACATGAAATTGGTTGTGTAGAATCAGATCTGTTTAATTTAACTTCATGGCTTTGTCACATCATTTTCCTTCTTTGAAGCATGCTGAGTATGTGTAGTTTTCCTTCTATAACAGGGGTGATTCGTAATAATAGAGTGAGGGAGATGGCTTTTGGACTGTTTCTTCCCTCAGCTCTGTCTGTCTTCACATCATCACATTTCCAGGAAGAAGAATTGGCTGAAAAATGACTCTGAGTAAGCCCCTCTTAGTGCTTTTTCAGTGTAAAACTTAAAAGTGACATTATGGTATCAGGCAGCTGCCTTTTCTTTTTGCCTTTTTTTTCCTCCCCGCCAGATGCAAGGGCAATGATATGAAACTGAAAGAAACCACAGCTCAATCGTCTGCCTTCCACTTAATTTTTCATACAAATTTAAGGTCAGGCTGTGGCCTGGTAACCAGTGAGGTGTATGTAACATTAGAACAGTAATACTCTGAAACTGATTATGAGGAGAAACCAGGAAGAATGGACAGAAGCCTGCTCTTGGTTAAACTAAAACTAGATCAACTCTGTTACTGTATGAAGTAATGGACCTCTTCAGATTTATACTATTAATAAGAAAATGCAAAATCCACCAGTGGGTAACAGTGACACAGTTATGTTACTTTCAAGAAAATTATCTTTTTTGTTCATGTGTATGTGTTTCATATACTTTACATATTATATATAAGTCGTGTGTATAAAGGACATCTCTTCATGTATCAGAGCATCCCAATGTGACATTGGCTGCTGCATATTTCTGACTAGGTAACAAACTCTTTGCTTATAGTAGAAAACTTGTTATTTACACAAACAAAAGTATCAGTAGAGGAACACTTTAAAAGCTTCCATTGGTTTTTACCTTTATTTGGTTATTAGAACACCTCCTTGTGCTAGTTCTTTGTGAAAACATTTACATCTCTCTAATTTAAGAAAATACATGTCCGGGCAAAATATTCTTGTGAGTGTTTTCTTCAGATTTTTCTGTATTGTTAGGAAAATATTCTATCTAGTTTTATTGCAGTTCAATAGATCAATTCTGAGCTAAAGTTGTAGGGAGGTTTACAGGCTGGTGGGGAACCCTCACTGGTAATATTAAGATCCATGGTGCACATTGCAGTGTGAAATTAAATGCAGTGAAATTTTTTTTCTTTAAATGTTTGTCTTTTATCCTTGTACCAGGCAGGCCAAAATTTCTGCAAATGTGAAAACCATACTTCCATTTTCCAAAAGTCCAGCTGGTAAAATCACCCTTCCAAATAGTAGTCAATTCTTTCTTATTCTAATGACAGAGAGAAAAAGGGTCCTATTATTCTGCATAGTTTTGATTCATTTTCAAGACTTATCTCTGAAAAAATTCTTGTGCTTCAGTGTTAGTATGAACTGCATAATAATGATTTCTATCTGGTTCTTGAGCAACCAGTGGTGGGGGGATATGATTTTAAAATTGTTAAATGGATAAAAAGTGAAAAAGTAGATCATATTAAAGGAAACATTTTGGATTTCTGCTAAATCACTTCAGAAAAATCTTCTGATTAAGGCAGAGAGCATCTAAATAGAATAATGTTCGGTGCTATATTTTCTGATTTTTTCACCCCTTCATTCACCATATCTTGAATAAAATTTATTTTACATTGCTGCCTGTTTACAATGCCATTGGAGGCAGATGAAACCCTAAAAGGTCAAAGCAGACCTCAAAGAAGGGACCTTGATAATATGCAAGATAAATTTATAACTGAGTAATAGAGTCTCATATTTATTCAAGCCAGTTGCAGCAAGGTTCATTTGACAGACAAAATTTACAATGAAGTTAAAGACAGTGAAAAACATAACCAGCTGGAAAAGTACCATGATTTTCTGGTGACTTCTCTAAATGAGTGTTCTGAAAGCAGAAAACTGCCAGTGTTAGATAACATTCATTCCTCTCTCAATGGTCAAAGCAATAGTGGTTTTATTGCAACCATATTCTCAGCTTGACTTAGTAAAACCTCAACGTTGCTGAAATAATTTTGAATTTTACCATTAATTTCTGTGAGGTTTTCAGTTCCCCTTTTAGGCTTTTAGTACAGTGAGAATGTTGTTGACATTCATGAAAGGTGAAGATATTGGTAAAAAAAAAATAACCCTTACATTGCAGAAATTCAATAAAATAATGCATCACAGATGAACAGAATAGCTTTAAAAGAGTGAATTTCCTGTTTAGATATTAAAGGGAGATCTATCATTTCCAGCACTTTAAGCAATACTGCATATAAACTTTATAAATGTATAGCACATTCAGCTTGTGAAAGTAGTGTATTTTACATGAAAATAAAAAGTGCTGACATGTAATTGCTCACTAATATTTTCAGATGAATTCTTGCTGTTGTACACTTTTTTTCAGTTCTGCTTGATAACTTTCTTGTTCATCACTGAATGTCCAGGAATGCAACCAAAAAATTGTATCTGCTACTCGTAATTTTCTCAATCAAACTCTAAACTCTTTCCTTAACATTTTCAACAATTCTAGCATGTGGTACTTGAGATAATCCTGAACTCAGTATGTTTTCCTGATGGCTAGATTTGCCTGTCACTAGTGTTTGCTTACCAGCGGTATCATATGAATGAGGTGAATTTTCATTGGAAGAAGCATATTGAAAACGTGTGTGTATTCTGCTTTGTTAAATCTGTGTAAAGTTCCCCCCCCACCCCCCAATGCAATAGTTTTTACTTTCTTTTAATCTTGCAAAGAAATGTAAAAGTGGAATAGCTGACCCCATGTTCAAAGTCGTTGTCAGAGACAATGAAGTCATAGGCTTCTGTTTTTAATAATGTCTTGCAAAACACAAAGCATCATTAATCATATTCAGAGGATAAAAGACACACAGATTTCCTAGTCTCAAACTTTTCTGAAGCATTGAAGATTTCAGTGTTGTAGATTCACATAGATAACATCCCTCTGCACAGAAAAGGAAATCAGCAAAGGAAATGTGAAACAAAGCCAGTTTTATTTCAGTATATAAAAACTGAGACTGTCTTTTATGCAAAACAAAATAGACAAGAATGGCTATTCTGTAATAGCAGTTCAACAACAGATGACATCTGTAAACAGATTCTCTTATTCCCCCTTTTGGGATGGATTCAGATAAAGTACACCTAGGAACATAAATACAATATATACAATATATATATATTGTGTATATATATATATATGTCTGTATATATATATACACACATAGTATGTATATAATATGTGTCTATACAATAAATAAGACAGATAATAATCATGCTGTTGCAATATTAACTTTCTTACTTCCTTCCCAAATATATCCACGGCCAATCTTTTGTTTTGAGTTTAGATGAATGGCAGAAGCAAAACTGGATTACAAATTCCTGTAAATATTACTGTCCTATCCAATGGCCCAGACTTTCACAGCAAGCCGAATTCTGCAAAATCCAATTGCCTTAAAATTTGAATCACTTTTGTCTGGAAATACACTCTTAGTTCATCTGCACATTCTGACCTCAGGAAAATAATTTTGCTCTAAAAGGAGGGAAATATAATAGTATAGTTGAAATTTGGCCCTCTCCAACATAGCATGTGCCAAGCTGGAAAGAAAAAATAGCCATGATGATGTGTTTAGAGATGTTCATTCAGCGAAGTGTTTGAGAACAGGCTTCACTCTGGCTTAAGTTTAAACATGTGCTTAAAATGCTATGTTGAGTTAGGACTATGTTGTCAATGTGCATGCAAGCTGACAATAAGAAAGGAAATGTATAATGCATGCATAATAATGCTACGCTTGCATTTGTCTGATAAGCAAGAAAGACTCTAACTTGCCTACAGTTACAGATCATGTTGTCCCAGACAAAGGGAGGAACTAATCTCAGGGTAGTCTTCAGGGGGAAATCCAGCCTCTGTGAAAGCCGTGTGAGACTTAAAACAGATTTCAGAACAACCAGTATTTCCTTTCAGAGTGACACCACTTTGCACTAGGATAGATTTATTCAATGAAAGATTTCTCTCCACTTGAGACAGCTAGAGAATGCAGTGTAATGCTTTGCAGAGTAATTGGGTGGAATAGAGAGGAGGGTCACTGGAAGTCATCAACAAATGGGTGAAATAATCAGTATCAGTTTTTCTAGGAAAAAGCCTCAGAGAAATTTCCACAAATTAAATTGTCCCACCCCATCAGCCAGAAACTGAGACCTCAAAACTCTCAGCTCAGCACCAGCAGATCCCATAGACACCAGTGCTCCACACATCCACTCACTGTTAGAGCTGTCAATTTAATCCACCTTTTGGGCTTGTCTTTATGCACTGAAGTAGTCAATGAACTTTATGATCTATTACTAGGTCAATTTGTATAATAATATCTTCTCAAGGTACTCTACATCATTTGATGTAATAGATAAATTGCCAGATTTGTAAGATATGCAAGGTTATATTTGGAAGAAACAACCAATAATATGTTTCAATAAGATAGTTATATCACCCCTAACAAGAGAGATGAAATGCAAAAACAACCAGATCATCATTCTATCTTGTCTATGTAGCATTTTTTTAAACTAAATTATATTGAAGTTTTGGCTCAAACTCTCCCTTCTCACTGAATAAATGAAGATAAAAAATTATTTTGCAGGGTTACAGCATCAAATTGATAATGAAGAGATCTTCAGATGTGATCCAGATTCAACAGAAGACTTTGGGTGTTCAGAGAATAAGAAATCTGTTTGTGAAAGGTGAGTTTCTGGGAAGCTCAAAATGTTCATGGATGTATCGAGGAACTGACTAACTGGGGAGACTAAAACAGGGATGGCAAATACTTTAAACCGTAAGCCTGTCACTTTGTCTCAAGTTTTTCTTTTCTGGAATTTCAAAAAGTTTTTAGGACATACAACAAATTGTTTCTAAGTCAAAATATCAGTTTTCATTTGAAAATTTGGAACTTTTGGAGAGAGATGGGGGTCGGAGTAGTTTTGCTTGCATTCGATTTTTGTTAATTTTATAAGAAAAAACTCTGGAAAAATCTCTTTCCATTTTATCCAAAGTAACATTATGCTCTTACATTTTTTTTGACTAATCTACCACACAGGAGGCCATTTCTTTGTATCTTATATTTTTACCCACGACCATCTTTGTGATTTTATTTGCCTTGGTGCCAAAGTGCTCAAAATCGTTTTAATGTCAAATACCAACTCACATGAAATCATGTAAGTTGCTATATCAAGACTGGAAATCATCAATCACTATTTTTTTCTCATCAAAATTACATCCCTGTGGGCTGAGTAACACATCCCAGTGTGTATGTAAATATAATGGTGTTTTGCATTTGTGTGGATATTTGTGCACAAGGTGTCGCATAAACAAGGCCAAAGACTGATGTACATTCTAACTGAAAAAGTGAATATGAACCAGTTTTCTATATTGGTATCCAACTGTGCTGTAAGGAAAAATGTTGATTATTCATGGATTGTCCTTAATCAGTATTTTATTCCTTCTGGATTCTATTGGCTATCTTTGAGTCTTTTAGATGACAAAGATGACAAAGATGACAAAAACGTTGGATTTAAGCCAAACTATGAGTATTTATTGAGTATAATCAAAGCACAAATGAAGAGGTCATGGCAGGATTTTTTTCTTTGTTATCTTTAAATTGCAGCTTTTTTCATAAAGCTATATTACAGCAGGTCCAAATAATAAGGATATGATGTATTTGTGAACTCTTTTTCATCCAAATGAGTTTAAACAATATCATGTGTAAAACAAGAAAAACAAAACAAATAAACACCCCACTCCCACCCAAAAAAAACCCTTAAAAATAATTAACCACTCCATGCCTCACCTGGAAGGAGGTGATAATGCCTCCATAGCCAAAGCATTGGAAATACAGAGATGACTTCGTGAATGTGGAGCAATAGGGTTGTCATTCACAAAATTGTCATATTTTAAGGAGGGATTGTGGAAGGGAGTGAAATCACAGAACCTCATTGCTTCCCTAAGTTGAAGTACTATTTCAGTTCATTGTCCACTTCCAAACACTGAAAGTAACTGAGATTCAGTTCATGAACAGTATATTCCAATATGTCATAATCTTGTCTAGAATTGACACAGCCAACAGTGTTCGTTAGGGACAATACCTGACTTTACTATGAGAGAAAAAGCAAGGAGAGTGAATATCTCTGAAGTTTCAGAGTTTATGTTCTTTTGAGGTTACCTGCACTTTCCTTTTTCACATAATAAAAAAGCATGTTTCTAACAACGTTTTTGTGGTTTTACTGGATATAAATGTGACAGAGTTGTTTGCTGAGCACATGGCACAAAGGTCAGCCTTAGTCCATTACCTTTTTTTTTATGAATTCTTGATTACTGCTTGCTGATTTGTTTAACCCTGAACCACATAAATCAGTAAATCTTTCTGAGAACTGAACCATTCAGTAATGCAGTGTTGAACATCTGTCTCTACAAAAACTGTAAATTTATTTTTTAAAGAGCTAATAAATATGATTTCATGCCTTTTAGTTTTCAGCTGTTTCTAGGTTCTAGAGTGTAATGAATTAGTAACTCTTGAAACCCACTGTAAGGGAATAAGCTACTAAATGCAAGTAATATTTCTGAATAATAGACTTCTACCTTACAGAAGTATTAAAATGTATTTTTAGCATGGAGATCAACAAATTTTTGAGGCTCTGAATTGTGCTGTACCTCATCCTGACAGAGCTTCTAGCTGGTATAAATAGAAATGCCCACAGTTACTACAGTGAACCATCTTTCCACAGCTGATATTTATCTCTACGGCTGTGTTTTGAATATCAGTTTTCTCTATACTCTCATACCATTAATTACATACCAGATTTCCTAAAGAAACATGATAATAGATGAGAAATAAATAGCAAGTGAAAGACCATAACTGAAAGAGTTGTCCAGACTTTTATAATCAGTAGAGAGAAACAATCACATCCAAACTGTGAAACATTTCATCGCAGGGGCAGTACTTGAAACAAGCTGATAAATCCTGCTGTGAAATCCTTTTTCATTCTTCAGATGGTAAGAGACAAGAATGACTAGCCCAGATCTACCCCAGGGCCTGAAATGTGGCCAGCTACAGTTAGATAATGCGGATTTCTCAGTCTGTGTTGAGAATCCACCACCTCAACTCAGTGTAGAAAAAGTGTAACTCTTCACTGGAAGCAGGGAGAGGACTAACACAAATCATTTTTCTTTGCCTCAGTCCTCTGGCAGTAACATTCAGTTTTTTACTCAGGCTCATTCTACAAAATACATTTGTTTTATTTTTACTACTAAATATCCTTTAAACATGACAAGAGTAATTCCAAACATTATTCTTAATTTCTTTCTGACACCATTTGGAGACTACTTTTAAAGTATGACGGTATATCTAAGGAATTTTGTAATTTCTCCTTATATTATTGTAGGTGTCAGTGTTTTGGTCTTGGCTGGGTTAATGGACTTAGCCATGCCTCCCAATATTCAGGAGCATTAACCTGAATTTGCTGTCTTTGTTTTCCCAGAGGTGAGACATCAATTAGATGCATTCTAGTCAGAATAAGAAGGTGATTTAAGGCATTAGCACTTCCTTTCCAAAGTGGGAGCACCTGCTGAGTGCTCAGTGGTAAACGTCAAATGGAGAAAAAGCTCAAAATATTTGCTGGGTAGGTACTTTGAGTATCTACCTATCCTGGCCTGTCCATTAGGCTTAACTGCAATTAGAGTGTGAGTAGCTATCACTGTCCTTAATTCGCTAAGAAAACATGAATTCTAATTAGCTTCAGGCAAAATTAGAAGTCTCCCCAGAGAGATTCTAGGTCCACGTGGAAGTTCCCAGTGGGATACAGCCTGAACATCCTCCAGCCTCGTAGCAGGAGATGTTAAAGCCTCATAGCAAGCTGGAGACAGAGCTTTATTAGAAACATCTCTTTTAACCCACTGCTGTGTCTTCAGTACCACAAATAACAGCACATGGAGTCCATTTTTTTATAAATTCTGGGTATGGCTTGTAAAAAATCCAAGGGATATTTTATGCTAACAGCAACATTATGGGCTCTGTCTTCTCACGCTTTACTGAGGCCTAATGTGGCAAAATTCCCATGGTCTTTGATAGGTGATTTGCCTTTGTAAACTGAGCAAATTAGTTACTCAAATGACTAATTTAAATTTTCAGATTATCCATAAAAGCATTTTCACTGCATTATTCTAAACGGTTTTAAGGGGTGGTTATGAACTACTGATGTTTTTGTTAGCATGTTCACCATTTATTTTTTGGTTTGAACTGCACAAAAGCACTACTTGAGGTTTTGTGATATGATTGTTATGCTAATTTGATAACAGCATCTCTGTTCATTGTTGAGTCCCTACCCTGCTTTCCTGTGCAAAATGCTTAACAAACAATTCTGAGTTTAAGTTTGTTTTACTGAAGAATGCTGAAATCTTTCATTGCCTGTGATTTTAGCTGCAGTGATTAGCGATTTAATGGTTCTCTAAATTTAATGATTCAGCTAATGTAGTATTTTATGCTAGATTTGGAATTAAACTGTTTTCCCTTCTTTGGCGAGGTCCAGAGCTCTTCTCTTAATTTTTAATCTGGAAGTATCAGAGCACAGACCTCAGTGCTGGGGGACCCATGTTAGGCTCAATGTGTATATTCAAATTCTTGAGACCACAGAGAGGGCACAAGGCACTTGCACTCCCCATCCCAAGTCACTTCTGCCTTGGAAGGACAAGAAGAAATCATGTAAAAAAAGTCACCGTGTGAGCAGGACAGTGGAAGCAAGCTAAACAGTGAAGGAGAAGGTGGGAAAGGCAGTGAATTGGCAGGGAACATGTCTTCTATAAAGATTACGCTTTGTGCTATGACTACTTCATATTTATTCTGTCATCTTCAAAAGAAGTTTTGCACAAAGTCTTCACTCTTCTTAAATGTCAGTTGTTGCAAGTTTAGCAAAAAATTTAAATGTCCATCTACTCTTCTCAACTATCCTATTAAACTATTTCTGCTCCTCAGTTTCCCCCATAAGCTGCTGTTTTATGTATTCCTCCTAGTTTCATAGACATGGGAGGATGTGATGGTGAAGTCACCTGAGGTATTTCCTCAGTTATGTTCTTAGTTTTGGCTCTCTTCAGAACTCAGAAAGGATGATTCTGTTAATTCAATACATCTTTTAACCTAAACCAATCACCCACATAATGATCAAGATCTTCTACTTTTAATGTAGGACCTCAGATTAAGTCCTTCCTCATCTCCAGAGCTTCTGGATCACCACTGAAACTCTGGTCTGATGATAGAAGTTGGGAGGCATTTATGAATCCTGGGCCACTTTTATATCATTATTCCGATATGAAGAAAGGGAACAAGTAAATACAAGGGAAGGTGAGGCAAGGTAAGGCAAGGCAAAGGATGGGCGATTTTTTTCCAACATAATAAATACCTGATAAGAAACTGAACTTAGTGTTAAAGAGCAAATAGAGAGAGAGAAAGCTAAGAATCAATAATCTGTAGTTTTCCAGAACCCGTGTTTGTTTGCAGCTTTTTATCCTAATCCATGTAACATTTTTAGAAATATTTACTCCATGAAGACTGACAGTACTATAAAAGTAATAATTATTAGTAATAATAATAATACAAAAGTATAAAAGGGGAAATTTTAGAAACATACAAAGAGGGATGAATTTAGATAACCTATCAAGCCCCTGCCAGATCTAGTTTATTCTGTCTGATTTCTTCACCTAGTTAATAGAAAAATGAGTTCAAAGAACAAAAATTCAAGAAACTGGTCAATACCTTTTTAGGTCAAGTGCTCTATGAATTGTCAATCTAGACACTAAGATCATTATTTGCTGCTACACATTTAAAATCTGACCAGCAACAGTTGTCAATATTTTGTAGGGAAATATTAATGTTGTACCAGCCAAAGGGAAGGGGAAAATTAATTGGTTTTTTACTACTCCTTCTCTTCTTTTTGTTTTGGACAGAGACTTTGATGTAACACAGTGTTTGGAATGCTTAAGGTAGTCTAGGCAGAGATAGATGAATGAGGCAAGCAAAGGTGGATGATAAATGCAATTTATTTCCTGACCACATATGTGGTACATACTTCTTTAAGATCAATCTGGCAGCACCCCAGATATTTACTATTCATCAGTATGTTGCGCTGTTGGATGATTGTACTTTTGTTTTCATTCTCCTGTTAGTAAAATTAGAGACTGGTCAATTCTGTAAGCAGTATTCCAGGCTTTTGTATAATTTAGCAATTGTGCTATGGCAATGAAAAGCCTTTGCAGAATTCTTATAAATATTCACTCAAGTAATGCTTTTAACCTGGTGAACAATATCACTTGTTTCAAAACAAAGAAAAACTCAGGTCTGTTCTCCTTTTGGGTAGAAGGAACTGATGCAATTGTCTTGATCACAACCCAGAAAAAAAATTGCATCATTAACTCTGGGCCCTCTCTTTCAAGCCATTCTCATTCCTTGTTTAGGATGCATAACTGCATAGCCAGCCCTATGCAGGGTGCCCTTACTGTCAGGAATGCAACTGGCTACAGAAGTTCTATATTGGTTCTTCAAGGACCTGCAGAACTCAAGGTAAAATGTACAATAAGCTGTAAAGTGACCAGCATCCTTTAAATGTTATGGGAAAACAACAGGATTATGTGCATGAACAACACCAGAAATTAGTTTTTCATGGATGGAAAAAACTTCCCCAGAGGCAAGAGAAACTAAATAATATAGAGCAAAGTACAGTAATTCTGGAATAAGAACACATAACCAAATCATTTCCTTACGTATATTTTTTGTTCGAACCTAATTTATGTTTTGAAGGACTGCCAAAATAGTCCAACTTGTCTCTCCATAAAGTTCTGTGTGATTCTTTTTGGAGTGGGTGTGGAAAGGGGAGTCAAATGAGGCATGCTATCAGGTAACATATATAGTTTACAGTGTTTTGAAATCGTGGTGCCTTTATCTGACTAATGGAATTTTGCCAAGTATTGACATTAAAAGCAGGAGGAATTTAAATAAGATTGTCTCCTGGCCTGCCAGAGGATGGTTCTTTATGACCTCACCCCAAACCTTCAGCCCCAGTATTTTCCTTGAAAAATATTTTGGCTTCTCTCCATCTAAAACTTTTGCTGATCCACTATACTTGGCACATTAATTTTTTCTGATTATTTTGGCAGGCATTAGACTTTGCCTAAGCCTACCATAGGGAAAAAACAAAGAAAGCAAGCATGGGTATGCTTGACATGGGGTAATTTGTTCCTTTACTTTTGTATTACTGATAGTAAGTACCACTCCATTTACCATATATAAGGTGTAAGATAAATTTATAGGAAAGAGATTATACTTTTCAATTTATAAAATCTGACCATCTACTTGCTGTTGGATGCTAAGAGCAATTGTTCCAAGCTGCAGTATTCACATCACTAGTAGTCTACACATACTTAATAAAGTTTCCCTGGCACTGAAAGGAGAACTTGAGCCTGAAAGAATATTCAGGAAAAGTAAGTATGTTTGGCTCTTAGTTTTCAGGTTTGTCACACAGGAGGAGACCTCTCGTGGCAAACAGAGGAACCACCATCCAGCAAGAACCTTACAACTAGAAAAAAATGGATTTTAACCAAGCCAAGTACAAAAGGAAATAAGGCCCAAGTAAGGAAAACAGTTTAAAAATTTTCATAATATTTTAATAATATATCTTGTTTTAACAATAGAATGCTATGCAATAAAAATAAACAATAATTAGGTGAAAATCTGGGATGAGGGGACTGAGGAAGAAAGAGAAAATTTGGTGAAAGCTATCTAAAGTTTCCATTGAACTAACAGGAAGGCCCTATAGCAAGATTTAACAATTTTGATTTCCTAGTCATTGCCAGTATGTTTGGGATACAGTGCTGTAGTCAACAAATTCTAAAGGGAGCTTTATGCCAGAGCTGGGCTGGTAATCCCTCCAGAGCAGCCATTCCAAATGCATGTAGTATAAGGCATCTCTTGTGCATCCTGCTGATGCACATAAAACACATAAAACAAGATAAGACCAAGCAAGTAAAAGCAGTTTAAACAAAGCAATCTATTACTTGTGGCCTGATTTCAAACTGCCTTATTCAAATAAGGAAATTGCAGTTTAAACATCATCAGTGGGGGAAACAACCAAATATATCCTGAAATGCGGTGAGAAATAACATACATTACAGCATGCACAATTATTTTGAAGCCCATCATTTTCAACTAGTAGAAGATAGACTTTTATTTATGTGTGTGTCTAAAATTGGTGTTGATGATACCAGTTTTATGTTATTCACTGAGAAAATAACTGCCTTGGCCAAATTCTATTAAAACAAGTTCCTCTAGCTTTAAAGCAATACTCTTGCCAACAGAAGTTCTAAGTAGGAATTCCTGTTTAGCCAACTAAGAGCTTTTCTTAGAGAAACCACGGCTTATAATGCATTTCTCAGCAGTGTAACTTGTAAATTTAGATGGAAGCCAGAAAGTATGAATGAGATCTTAGAATAGCCAGTAGTCCTCAAGGTTAGAGAAATTTTCCTGAAGAGCCAGGTTTATGCATTTTTTGAAACTTAATATTCTAGAGAAAAACACAGACTGAGTGATGACTTTGATGTGAAACATTTCCCGCTTCCCTAACATATTACTTCACCCTGGCTTAGTGAGTTGTTTGGTCTTTAAAGTACTCCCATTGAAACTATTTTGCCCTTATTAAATATTCATTAACTGGTTTTTGGAGAGCTCCATGCCACACAGCAGACATATTCATTGCTCTGAACCATGTAGTGTTAGGCCATGAACATTAATGAATGTGCTACAACTCAGATGGGTGTTTACTGGCTTTCTCTCCCTTTCCTTACTTTGGAAATTCTTTCTTTTGACATGTCTTCAGGTAGAACAAGAGAAAAAAACCCCTACAGTTAAAACCTCAGAATATTTCTGTGATTCTTTTCCAGCTAGCTGCAGCAAATTCCATCCAAGTCCATTCCCTATTCTAGGGAAGAGTGGCAAAAAATTAGAAAGTGTATTATTCCGTCCTCTTGATGATTTTTCAGCAGCTTCTGTCATTCAGATTTTTTTTCCAGATAAAGACAATAAGATCATGCCTGGTTTATTCATAATAGCCAATTTCCTAACTTTTCTGTCTTTTCACTATTGTAGGAAGCTGCAGGAAGATGTCGCTTTCTGAGTTTTGGTTCTAGTCTATCCAGATTTGATAGGAGTGCTCTTATTTCATAAGAACTGTCTTCTAGAGCAGGCCCACCGGGGCATATGGGTGGCAGAAATTCTGTATCATGACTCCTGGTGTATCATTGTGAGCATGATCACCTCTGTGTTGGAAATGGTGGGGAAGTTCTGCAAACAACCAGCAGCAGAAACACAGACAACCAAATTCAGCCAGGGCAACAAAACTGAGATTGGCTTCAAGTATCTGAAATTTGGACTTGTGGAACTAAACTGTGAAATTGTTGCCTTTGCTATTTTATGGCTGTAGCTGCTGCATTACTTACTCACTTTAGAAAATATTACCCTGAATCTCCAAACAGGGTGTCCAGATATTACTGGAATATAAATAAACCCCAATTATTTTGGTGTATATTAATTCTCAAATAGGGTAGCCAAAATGCAGTCATTTTTATTAGTGCTCTGCTAGTATTGTGGGGGTTTTTTAGTAGTTTAGGGTGATTTTCTCTCTCTCTTGTGACTGATGAGTTTCTTAAAGGCAATACGAAGAAAAGTTATATGACTGTCATAAGAACTTCTATACTCTGACTGTGGACTAGGCAGTGTGTCTCACTATAACAAAAAGCAAAGAACTAACCCTTTTAAAAATGAGATTATAAGTGATGTCTTGCTCTAGGAAAATAAACACTAAAAAAAGCTTTTGTAGATATTTTCCATGAAGTTATTGTGGATAATTATCAGCATCCTTAAGAAAGCCAAAATATAAAATCTTGGAAAGGTGCATATATTTCATGTTACCAAATGTACTTTGATGTCTCAGTAGGAAATACAATTAACATAACTCAACTTATGAATCATCTTTCAAGTTGTTTATACTTATTTCTTCCTACTCTTTTTTCCCCTTTAATTATTTATTCAATATTCCCACAGAGAAGTAGATGAGGGGGAAAGAATTATTTATATAATGGAAACCACATACTGCATAATGAAACATTTCATAAAGAGCATACACACTCTTGTCCTTCATAAGTGTTCACAAAGAATGGTTTTATCCTCCATGAGGCAGGTTTATCCAAAGTAAACAATGTCTTTCTTGAGGAGTGTTATGTTGACATGTTTGTGAAAAATGCACGCAGTATGCAAGAGAGACATTACCCTGGATTACAACTAAAAGCCAATAAGGATGGATATTTTTACAAGATATGGGGAAAATGGTTGCATTGAGGATATAATTCACAGTAAGCTTATTAAATGGAAATCTTTATCTTTAAGAAAAAAATGGAACATGTTGCTATTAATCTTTATTTAATAGGGGGTACTATAATAGCATTATGATAAGTGAACTGTTTGACTTCGTTGTAGAACCAGTTGGGAATTTTTCAAATAAATATTTTTTCATACCCCTGCTTCTCATTGAGAACTAAATCACATAATTCTACATAGTGCTTCACTCTGTCATACGGGTGAATCTGTAAAATCTCTTCATCTCAATTCTCTGATATACCCTTTTATTTCATAGTGGCTCACTTGCCCAGCAGTCATGTTCAGTGTGTTTGGAAGCAAATTCTTATTTAGGAGGTATTTTTTCCTCAGGATAATTATTACTCTGTAGTTATTAAATGTGAAATCTTAGAGGAAAGTAGTAATTCTGTCTGAAAAGCCATAAGTTAAGAATTGATTAGATCTTTTCACATTTGAAAAATGCATCTTTGGAATGAAAATGCTTCACAGAGTTGTGTTAATTATGTAGAAAATACATATCAAAATAATGCAAAATATAAAAATGGTTTTGTCAAAATATGGTCCTTTCTTTCAGGACAATTTTTTTTGTTTGAGTGATCTCCATGTTGAAACTTTCTATCTTGTGATGGAACACACAAGGCAAATTCAAATAAAATGTTTTGACTGAACAAAAACATAACTTACCCAATCCTAGCCATTCCATTTGTAGACTATATAGAATCACTGAGAGTTTGTTCTTGTAACAGTCATCATTTGCCAAATGGCATTTTAATTCTCCTGCAAGCTTTCAGTTAGGTGTATATGCATATGCATTTCCATATGCATTTCTGTTATAGTATAGATATATACTCATAACCATTTAATTGGGGGGAGGGGGTGTCAAAAATGTAATTTTGCTTTCCATACTCTTTTCTGAAAGAATTACCTTTTCACCACTTCCGAGATTATCTTGTTTTGGATAGACAAATATCAGGGACTCTTACTAGTGAGCTAGGCAGAAACTAGGCATTCAAACACCTCTGAATGGAGGTGGCTTCACAACAGGACTTCACAAATCTCTTTGTATCTCATTTTCTGCAGTTACCCATAGGCAGTGAACATGTGTTTACAGCTCCTGGTTCTGGTGCAGTCCTCAGCTAACAGCAAAACTCCATGCTGGGACAAATTCAGGTGTGAAGTCATTGCCCTCACTTGCTCTCTAGAATTCCCCTGAAATGCCCTTTCTGGACTTGCTCTCTAGCAAACAGCCACAGAGTACTCCAAATTCCGAGTGATCTGCAAAATCAGGCATCCTGGGATGTGATTTGTATCATTTGACTCTATGTATCATTTGATTAAATTATTTGTACAGTACAATTGTTAATTTATTTCTAGGCTAAAGTTCTGGTCAGACAGTTCCTTAAAATTATAATGAAAAAAATTTATCAGTTTTTTATGCCACCAATTCTCTGCTCCTTAGAATTGGTGTTTAGTCTATTATTTAAGAACTTTGCCCATCTTTGAGAAAATCTAGACATTTGGAGATGCCAAGCCATCTATTAGATACTATTTTGTTCAAATATAGATTGTCTTTCTACTATTTTTTCCCTGAACCTATAAATATTCAGAAAGTTTATGGTGGGAGATCTCTTAAGACATGTAAGCAATACACTTCATGAGATGAATTGGCATAATTCAAATGGAAAGAAACAAATGTCCCAAGGAGAAACTTTTGGAGTAGGATCAGAATCCAGCCACAGGTTGTTTGGAACGAACTCCTAATCATGATGGGATTTATCATGGTATAAATTACTATAATTTACTGTCAGAGTACAAACCTGAGCAAAATATAGTAAATGTATGTAATTATAAAATTTAAAATTCTGATGAACCCCCAAGGTGATAGAATAAAAGGGTTTGGGTTTTTTAACCTAGTCTCTTCACTGAATACAGCATCGGACTTGTTCCCTCATGCAGGTCACAATAGAAAAGGATTGCACTAAGACCTTCACAGTGGTTTCTTCTTCTTTGTTTCATGTACAAAAAAGCTAAGATTTCTCAAAGGAATTAAAAGCATGAGAAGCCCATCTGTTAAACAGAAATGCTTATGGTGCTGTCCACATGGGAATGAATTCTACTTGATACAAATAATCATGAAGCTGTTGTAATTAACAAGATCTTTAGTCAAATTAAAAAGTGAGAACATTCACTTACTAGATTATATTTTTACAAGCTGCAATTTAGAATAATTTCATATGACATAGCATAAGACTTTGACTTCAATAATGCTTTTGATTATTTTTATTGAAAACTAACATCTCTAGGTTTATTAAAAATAAAAAAAAGACTCATATCACGTGGTTAAAACTTAATTTGTTGAATTCTTTAGGGTTTAATACCTTCTTCAACCGTACTTTGGAAAGATATCATATAATGCTAATATCCAATGGATGAACCTTCAAGAAATGATGACTGAGTGCACCACGCTGGATGTACTACCCCATGGACATCACTTTTCATGTTTTGATATTTCAAAATGTAAGGGCTTTTAGAAAAAACAAGTCCTTCCCAAGTCAAGTGTGTTTCCTTAATAATTTTGTGTAGCTGCCTGGGAAAGAAACTCAAAAATTAGCTTCAGTTCTTTTCTTTTTCAAATTGAAAGTCTACCCAACCTTAAAAAAAATCAAAGTACTGTTATGAAGTGTTGTCATAATGGTTTTCATTTACAGCCAAATGCCCTTTCAAGCTTTGTTTATTACTTTTAAAATCTCCCAAATTGATTGTTTGCTTGTGTGCATACATAGGAATTTCTGTATATAGTTTGGAGGTGTTTTCTGCAGGGGAAGGTTAAACGTTTCCAACATTTTCATGAACTACCATCAGATGTCTTCCAGATCACTACTGGTTCCCAGAGCACAGATTGAGGAATACTGTGTTAAAGGAGACATTTCCTTTTCCCATTGACTGTGGAGGGATTCTGAAGGGATTTGGCACCTCAGGCTAAGGTTAACCTTTGTGAACACCATCTGTAGTTTAATTTTAGTCACGTATTTTGGGGGATGGTGTTATGTGATCACAAATGATTAACATTCATGGGTAGGCAGTCCTTAAGCAAACAGGGCTCATTCTAAGAAAGAAATACAGCACAGGGGGCCAGTAAAGGCTGTTACACAATACTTGCACCATTATTAAGATGTTATTGAGGTCTTTGTGAGACCACAGGTAAAAGTTGCAAAGATGACTAAGGCTGGGAAATGACTACATTTTCTCTTTGGGTACAAGAAGCACTGTTTGGTCTGTGTTCTTGAACCTTTTACATTTTGCTTCTGGAGACTCCCTGGGCATCCTCAGATCTTTGGGAGGGGCTATACCAGGGACCTGGGCTGTGAACAGACCTACATATTAGCAACTGAACTGTCATGTTTCTGATAAAAAAGTGGCATTATAATGACTACTTTACAGTAGCTGTGCTGGGTATTTCTCACAGATAGAGGTATTGTAAGGCTGTAATTATGGGTTTTAGGAACTTACAATAATTTTCCAGAGAGCTTCCATCTACTGTGCTAGTGCTAGCTTTCAAACCAGAAAGATGAGGAACTAAACCAAATACATCTGAATAAATAGAAGGCACTTGCACCAATCTTCCTGCTCTTTTCGCATGACACTCTAGGGGAGCTTCAAAAGCACAATAGCAGAGCTGGAATTGTATTCAGCTCAATAAAAGTATCACAGGCCACCAATTATTGTATTAAAATTCAATATCATTTGAAGAAGGAAGTAAAAATTTTAAAGTAGGTCTGAGAAGAGCTAAAATTCACTATTCACAGGGGACTTTTCTCCATGAAATAGAAGGTTATACTCCTTTTACACATGGAGTGGGTTTATTGTGTAACCAAAAGAGAGAAGCACTTAAAAACTCAGCATGATATGAGTAAGTGGTCAACAGTTGACATGTATAACATATTTAATTTTTCTTTCAACTTTTCCCCCTTCCCCCCACCCTGGATTTTTATGCTAAGTTCTGAAATACTCAAACAGTTACTCTGCTGTTTCAAATTCTCACTTCATCTAGTCAGTAGCCAAAAAGCATGATGTGAACTACCAATACGAAAATTTCAAATAAAACAATGGGTTTGGACTGTGTTTTCATCTCTGTTAGAACGCTAGAAGTAAAATGCATTTTTTAAGTATTTTTGACAGATTTTTCTTACAAAAATAAAAGCTTGTATTTTCTTAGGCAGTGTAGTATGCCATGTACAAAGACCCATATATCATCTACATCACAAAACATTTTAAAAATTAATAATTCCTGTGTATGAATGCACAAATGATATTAATCCTTAACTGACTATATCCATACATGCATATGTGAGCATGTAGCTGACATACAGAATAATATAACAAATGACATAATGTATGGTACACAAATCAGACTTTTTTATATTAATGGGTTTGACATATTCAAAGCTGCTTAAAAGGAAAATGAAGGGAAACAAACTTTCGTTAGCTGCAGAAGAACTCACCCTAAAGATATATGAGGAAGATAGGTATGAAGTGTTGAAGTATAACTCTGCCACAGTTTATCAGGGTTCAAGTTCTGAGCTACAAAAACAGAAGGAAGAGACAAGCCCTACTGGGCTTCAAGATCTTTAACCAACAACACTGCACTGCTGAAGCTTAGAAAGATTGAGTCATCCCCTATAACTCACTAAGGAAATACCATGTTTGCAGTGATTATGGACATTAAAGCAGGTAAAAGAAGAAAAAAACAAATATGATCTTTTGAACTTTTCAGCAAAATACGTGATTGCTGCTGGGCTCCTGTTTCTTCTCATAATGACTTCTGTTTTTAGAGGCTGCCTCATCTCTAATCTGTCCAGCTAGCGTGTCAGAGTCAAGACAGATGGACCAGGTTATCAGTGGCCAATATGGTCAGCATAACATACTCTTTGTATATATCACCTGACACTATATTTTTTTGATTTCTCTGAAATCTGGACATGTGCTATATCATAGTTTCAAGACACATCATGTGGGAAAAATCAATAAATAACTAGAAACCAAATCACTATTATTTAAAATTATCTAAAATTTCTAAAATACAAAACAAAACAAACCAGTGTAAATTGTAAAATATTAGCTAATGTATACGGTTTTAATATAAGTACAAATGGCTTATCTGAAGGGCTTCTGAGCAATTAAAAGAATGGAAAGTTTTATTATGAGATGATGACAAGAAGGAAAGTACTATCATTCTGACTCAGCTCATAGGGAATCTGAAGCCCTGAAACCAAAGGAAAAAGGCAAGCTAGCCTGTAATATTACTTCCATAATTGCTTTTATATGTACCAAAGCCACAGGCTGTTCCATTGACATTATATCATACTCAAAGGTGTTTCATTAGAGTAAAAGAGCTTCCATCTATGAGACACTATTTTCCTAGCTTTAAACACATGTGCAACGTTTACATGCATGAGTAGGCTTACTGGTCTTCTTGGTACAATTCATACAGGCCAGGATGGGGTCCTGAGCAGTGATGTTTTCTCCTGTGACTACTTTTTAAGTATATTTTATGCATGCTGTAACAATTCCCACTTCCACAGCATTTTCTTCATGTAAGTACAGCAAAGGAGCAAAGACATGATTGTTTTAGTTTCTTTCAGGTAGGAGAAAATATTTTATTTGAATGACAGAAAAAAACCCCAGAATTCTGCCCAACTTTTCCTCAGCTAATGTCATTTTGGTTCATATGTGCACATTTAAACTCTATCAATAAACAGATGAAGAAAAGCAATGATTAAGTATTTGTGAAACATAAAGCAGACATTTGAAGGAGAGTCATTAAAGACAAAGACAATTAGTCAGACTGAAAAAACAAAACACTGAGATATGTATGTCTAGCCTAGATACATACAGTAGCTGCAGTCTGGAAGTATTTATCCTTGGATTACGTTTTATCTATTAATAACATTTGAAAAATTATCCTTATCCCAAGTTATTTTCATGAGGCAAATGTGAAAATGTAAAAGTTTGCACAGAGTCTCAAATGCAAACAGGAACTATGTACATGAAGAGCCCTCCATATGTTACAGTCTCTGGAATAAGGTAGTTCCTAAGAAATAATATTCCTTAAAATTAAGAAAAAAATTCTCTTGTCCATCCTAAACAATAGATAAATTTTGGATTTGTTTTATTTTATTTGCTGAGACTAGCTTTGTGTAGAGATGAAGGGCATTTAAAAGGAACAATTACATGCGCAGAATAACCTAAAATGATGTGCCCTAAAAAGGCATTCATATCTCAATCCAAAGCCCATTAAAAACAACCAGTGTTCTCTCACTCATCTGACTGCATTTTGAATCAGAGCCCTAGCCAAAAAAGTGCAAAATCATGCAGAGCTAACTGCTGGTAGATTATTTCCTTTTAACTGAATCATATGAAACTGCATGATCAGATTGACAGTGAGAGCATAATAATGAGTGGTGAGGGAGAAAATCCCAGAAGAGCATGTAATGTGGCAAGTCACGTTCTTTAAAAGATCAAAACCAAAGGAAAGTGCATAAATCAATAGGCAGCCTCAGTTTCAGCTCTGGCTGTTAATGCAGGTTTTATTGCAACTCTTTTCTGTGACTTTCAATAAAAAAAAAAAATCTGCTGAATTATCAGCAGTATTTGATACATACACTGGCCTCAGTACAGAGCACCTTCTGAAAGAAATATGATCACCCCTGAGCAATTTCAACTACTGAATCTTTTACTGCATTTTAAAAGAAAAAATTGTTCTATGTAATTCAATCATTTCTCCACTTCTTTATTTTCCCTTTTTTCCTTTTTTTTTTCATCTCCTTTAGTGTCAGAGTTTAAAATGTTATTGGTTCCTAAATCAAAAGCATACATATTGTTCATAAGATAGGACACATAAAAGGAAGCCCGCAGATGCAGAACAGTAGCAATATGAAATATATAGCTTTTGCATTAATATTGAGATTTTAGCTTCTTAATCATTGTTCCTATAAACCCATTCTCGATACAATAATGAAAATGAGGTAGAGATGTATGCCTTTCAACATCTTTGAGGGAGGGAAAGTATTCTGTTAACCTAAGTATGTTTCCAATCTATTTCCCTGGCAAATTGTCCTCTGCTTTCGCATCTGTAGCCTCTATAGAAGGATACTTTCTTTTTGCTGTGTGAGCAGCTTGAACAGAACAGAATATCATCCCTATAGGAAACCTTTAGTGCTTCTTGAGGAACAGACAAGGAAAACACTTATTCATCATAAACAGGGTTGACCTGCCAGCACCGTGGGAGACACAGAAAAGCACTGTCAGCCCTCAAGTGGCCCTTTCAGCTTTTTCCTATATGTGGTCAGCTGTCAGCTTCTCAGCAGTGCTACAGTTAAGGAGCAGGACCAGCAGCAGTGTGAATTTGATGGCAAGCCAAGTGAAATGAAGGGTAAAAATTTCTCTTATCTTTATTTAGAGATGTAACATTACTAAATCCTGAGGAAACAAGTAGTTGTGTGGAATATTTGAGCAAACTGATGTAGTGGAAGGTGTGCCCTTGTGTAAGGGGAGGTTGGAACTGGGTGATCTTTAAGATCCCTTCCAACCCAAACCTTTCTATGATTCTATGATTTACAAATGGACCTATTAAATATACACAGATAAATCTCTCCAAATATACATCTCTAGCTGTAATAAATAACCATCAATAAAACCCTTTGAGAAAATTTCCTCCTCTAGCAGCTTTGAGATTTTTTATGTGTAGATTAGTGTGTGCAACTAAATGCAAGGCTAGGATAGGTAAGAGAGTTAAGAGAGGGCCAAGAGCCAGCAAGGCTGTTTTGCTGATTTATCGAGGGAATCATAGCAGCTAACAACAGCCAGCAGGAAAATAAGTGCACAAAACAATTCAGTAGTGAAAGCTACCTCAGATGTAACTGTTTTTCTTCAATGAGCAGGATGAGTTTAATACAACTTTTACAAACCAGAAGGCTAGAGTTTACAGCTGTAGTAAATGACACTTTGAAATAATATGTACTGGTGAGACAAACATGAGTTTGTCCAGTAACTCTGCTCTCGCTGCTACAGCCTAAATTAAACCGTGTTATTGTTACAGGATGATTTAGCCTCCCTGTTCTGGAAAGCTGTTACTGGTTTTCATTTAAAGAAGTCGCTAGAAGAAAGACACAAGTGGAAGATTGCAAGTGAACGGTGTGAGCCAAGTGTTTTTAGCAGAAAATAGTGTACACACAGTTTATGAGCTGGGGTTTGAACTTGGATAGAAAATCATAGCTATACACTCTGAAAAAATGACTGAAATAAAACGTTCTACAGCTTAAACACCTGGATTTTGGTTTTAAATTGGACGATAACAGTAAACATTTTTCAGCAGGGGTGCTAGCTGAAAGAGATGTAGATAGGGAAAATACCTGATTAGACAGCACCTATTCTTTAGGAAACAGATTTTTTGAGGAGTTGGGGTCTTGTTTGGTTGGTTTTTGTTAACAAACAGAAAAAAAATCAAAGATAATTCACTGTGTAGTTTCTCTGTCTCCAGATGGAATTTAAAAAATTTGTTTGTGCAGTCTTTTAAACTTAGGAGAAGTATTACATGTAATACATGAATTATTCATAANCTAACCTAACATGTTGCAAACCAGTCTTCAAGACTTTCCATTAAGTGATAACAAAAATAATAACGCATCTCTAAAACAGTGTGAAATCCCATTTTATTCAGAATGGGAGACATTAAATAAGATATAGAAATACAGTTGTTATAACTGTGACAATCCCAAGACAAAGAAAGAATTGTGAGCCTGAACTGTTCAACTTTTTCAAAATTTATCTGTTAATCAAATAAAATTCCCTTTCTCACATTTATGTTTCATTATTACATTAAGAGTAGCGACCCATAGAAAAAGTGTCCAGGTTTTTCTAATATGAAAATATTATGAGAAATCCACTTTTAATCATGATATAAAACCAAAGATCATGTCATCACATCTACTCCTGTGTTTTTGTTTCCTCTAATGATTAAAATCACATACCTTACCTGTATTCTAGAAAATGTCTGGAACTGTGAGAAAATCCTACATATAGTCCCAAAATGCTTGTCAGGCAGAAGCCTGATGAAACAAACTTTAGCGACAATTCACATTTTAAAATCAGTGTAAAAATGCTTTTGTCTTTGGTGAGATCAAGATTTCATGTTCTGTATCTCCATTCAATTAATATACAAAATGTTTTGCTTTTTTTTTGAAAAAAACCCACCATTATTGTGAGTGTAAAACTATAAAACTATAATTGTCATTTCTTTCTTTTAACTTGTTTGAATGCAAAGGTGTATGTTGTTTTACTGCAATGAATGAAGCTCTTTAATTAAATAATTGCAGTTCAAATTTTACAAACACGTTGGCTTACATAATTACCTTGCAATGCTCCTTCAGAACACAAGAGTGAAAACCAGCTAGAATTGCTAATTTTAAAGTAAAAGTCATTCAAAAATACAAACATTAAAATGCAAATAACTACATTCAACTTCCAAAGCAAAAGGATTTTTTTTGTATATACAGTGATACCATAGAAAAGCTTATGTAGAAAATGCCATAGCTTGCATTTGCTTAGGGATTCAGGTGAAGTTAAGTTTCAGTTTCATTGCTTAATGAAAACCTGCTTTTTATGAGGTGATTATTTTTTCAGCACAGGATAAAACCATTACCTAACATATCTACCATACATAAAGTACTAAGAAAAACAGCATTTCATTTAACTGATATGTTCATTTTAGTCCAAATACTTGAGTAATGAATAGTTATGAATTTATGACCAGCCTCCTACCACAACAAAAAAGGTTACTGCACATGATTAAACTATTAATTAATTTCCTTCCAGTTTAGTTGCATACTTCTGCACCACACATGGACGCACAACAAATTAGACAGTGTTTCCAGTGATTACAAATGGGAAACCTTCAATTTTTTTTTTTCATTGTGTCTAAAATAAAAAAATCCTGTTTAACACAATTAAAAATACATAGTTCTGTTACTTCTCATGACATTTGAATTACTGGAGACATTCTGCTTTCCTCTTCTAATGAGGTGCATTAGTCAAGAGCTAAAGGACCTTTGACCCTAGGATCAAGTGCTTACCCTGCAGGGACTGAGCTCTGTATATGGGATTATGGGTTGACAGGAGGCAGCTGGAAGAAATACCTAAGAATTCACACTTAAAAGTAATCCCTGAAAATTGAATGTAGGTATGTGGAAATAGCAATTATGTTCTCTAGTGAAGTTCTCTAGTGAAAAGCCTTATAAAAACTTAACTAGGGTTCTGGGACGCCATCAATGGCTGTACTAGTGAATGAAACAATCAAGCATGTTTAACACTACACTCAACAGGGACTTAAGTTTTGTGAATGAGCTTAATGGCCAGTTGATTTTATTGCTGACTCTTTTCCTTTGCTAATGATGTCCTGTGTTGCATACTAGTAAAATGCCACAGGATTTACCCATTATCTAACAGTGAAAAACCAAATGGTTTATTTGTGAAGGTTTTTCAGAAGAAAGTGGTGACAAATACTTATAACTCCTTGAGACACATGTATTGATGGATATGTACACGTGGTAGAATAAGAACGTGGCTCACATTTTCTGTGCACAAGAGAGATTACTTATTAAAAACAAAATCCTGATATTCTGTATATTTAGTAATTTCAATTTAAAATATAAAAAATCTAGCTACCTTTTTTGGAGTTTTTCTGCCTTTTTACACTCATTCCCATTTTATGACTAGACATATACCATTTTCAAACACTTAATATCATGTCTGACTAGCTTCCAGCAACATTCTAGCTTCTTATGGACTGATAAAGTAAAATATTTTTTGGCCCAAATTAAAAAATATTAATGAAAAAAAATCTTTGAAGAGTTTTAAATTTCTCAGGATTTTAATTAAAATGACCATGTGATCTTTATTAAATTTTCAAGTAAAAAATTTCCTCTGGGGAAAGAAACTCAAGAACTCTAGTCTTTACATAAGTTGACATAAAATGCATCTATCTGCATCTTGAAACTAATACAGTCTTCCATATCCTTTTTTTTTTTTCAGCTTGGACATATCACTGCCATGACATGGCATCTTTGTGTGTTTCCAATGAACTAATCTGAGGCTTTTGCCCCTGTTCTGTACTTGGAAATTCTCACACTGCTTTAGAATACATTAATTGCTAAAGGTTTTAGGAGGAAGTCAAAAGTGTAGCCAAGCCTGACACGAGACAGGAACATATCTTTGCTGTCCCTCTGTTCCACCACGAGGACAGACGTAAGCAGGCTGCAGTTGACTTTCTGCTCTAACAGGCTGTCCTGCACTGAGATGGTTTTTCAGTCCTACCGTGCAATCTGCTGATGATATAGGATGAAGCAATAAATCCCGCCTGAGCAGCTACTACCTAAAGAAGTGACCACAAAATGAACATGGTATATCAGTTAATTTGGTAGTTTGTATGTCTGCTTACATTAATGGTCTGTTAACTCAAATTTGAATCAGACTCTTTAAAAAATAATATTACATTACTGATATCCAAAAGTCACCAAGGGTCCTGGGGAGATCCTTCAGAGACTACACAGCCTTAATCTTCCCTCCAGTTTTTGGGGGAAGAGATGGTGCAAAACCAATCTCTCTAAGTCAAGGCAACAAGAAGTTACAGGAGAAAGTTTGCTTTCTTGCAGTACATTTTGGTCTTTTGTGTTCAAGTGCTGTAAGGCTGATGTGAGTATGAGGTTATCTTGACAGTTTCACTGGATGTTCAGACATGAACACCATGAATTAGTGCTGTTTCTCATGGAAGAGTATATAATTTTTCAGATATTGTATATGCTTTGGAGTTGCCATTTAAAAAATGCAACTGTTTTAAAAACACAATCAGGATTTTGCCACAAATGATAAATTACTATCTAAAGCTAAGTGAACTTGTTCTGTGATAATCCTTTAAGATCAACAGCTGCCTGGCTGTCTGGCTTACACTGGCTAAAGAAAACTAAATACAAATATATATTGTTCATTATTATAATTGCAGACAAAGGAAGCAAATCTGTCCTTCTTTCTGGAAAACAAAATAAATTTGTGGCAAGGAGCAGATTTATTTACAACTGAAGCAATCACAAGGATAGCAATAAAATAAATCCTGTAAACAGTGCAATTATTCTGTTTATTGTAAACTTGGCATTGCATTTGGAATGAACTCCTGAGAGAGTTCCCTTCCCTTCCACAACTAGTGAGATGGATGTTTCTGCACATAAAATGAAAGCCTCTGTCTTTGTGTAGTGCATGTATGTTTGGGTGTGGGTGGGTGTACCTCAGTTCCCAGTACAGAAACAAGTGGGTTAAAAAGCAATGAATTTAAACTAAGTAAACAAAATGTTCCACAGAAGAAATTCGTATGGAAACTCATAAATATATAGCTATATTTAATCTGCAAAACAAGACAATTTCAGGTAAGTTTTTACTAAAAATAAGCATCACAAGTGTGGGATATTCAGAGTATTGACTGTATGAGTATTGAGGCAACCCATTTTTCTTTAGTTGCACCTATATAAATACTAGAGTGTGTAAAAATAACCCAAGAAAGAGTGATAGAAAGAAGAAAAACATTACAATAATTACAAATTATCTTTATTGCCCTCTCAATGTGTGAGGCACAGATGGACCAACTGTGCTCAAGAAACAATCGGAGTTCATAAATATGAACATACTGAAAAGAAAGTTGAATGGGCATTTCATCCATCCTTCAGCATTCTCTTGTGAGATATTATATGTTTCTCCTTCAGTTTCCTGCAGCTTTGAATGTGATTCTGATGATAGTAAGTGGGAAGGATATAGCTGCAGGATTGTTTAATGGAAAAAATAACTCAGAATTATTATAGATTTTTTTAGCCTAAAGCAGGCAGCAGCAACTGCTTATGCTGGAGGAAGTCAGCATAAGCCAGTCATGTTGTCAGAAACCCGCTTTGATCCAGAAGCAGAAGTGCATGAGCTTTTCTGCAGCAATCCAATCTCTAACAGGGATCAAAATACTAATAATACAGGAATATTGTGGAGGAATTTCTAAGTTATTATTTTGTTGTTTGATGGTCCAAGTATCCTGGTCAATTAGAAATATATATCAAAAATATTTTTTCATCTCTGGCACCAGCTCAATGACAAGAACCATTAGACAAATTTTAAAAATATCAAAAGTTTTTTTATTTTGTCTGATAGCTTTCAAATTATGCTTCCAAATATTTAGAAATACATACAAATATATTAATGAATTAAACACTGGAATTGCCACTTCTCCTTTCATTTCTTCTTTTGGTAGACAGAGGTGTGTATCTCAAACTCAGATATCACCTCTGTTGATTGGCATGATCGCAAAAATCAGGTAATAGAAACTCATCTACTGAGATGAGGTCCAAAAGCTGTAACCTCTATCTGAGTTAAAGCAACTTTTAGGAGTGCATTCAAGAATCCATCACATCTGTGAGAAAATTGTCCCAGTTGCTATTTGTCTTCTTAAAAACATTTGTATTTCTAGCTAGTTAAATAGAATGTGTTTTCACATAGTGAAAACAGTGATGGCTGGAAATTGCAATTACGCTTGAGGCAATGAAATTGTATGGGTGTCAGTAAAAAAAACATAATATTTGAGATTGTGCTACTATCCTAGGCAGCTACATCTCTTTGTGTATTACCAGTTACCAGATTGAGCTCTTTGAGTGTAAAAGATTTACAACAAGAACATTCCTCTTCTATATGGGCCCAAGAAGAAAAGAACTCTGATCCCAGCTTCACTGCTCCATGGAAATCCAAATAAAAATATATTCACAACAGGAATAAGGAATAATGAGAAAGAGACATTGATATCCCCAGCAGTATTGCAAAAATAAAGAGGGATGCCAACTATTTTCTACTTTACCTTAGTATTCTATATGTGCTTGAAAATTACATGTTTCCTCTGTAAATATAAATGAATCAATTTTTCTTCAGTTTTTCATGATTTCTACCCCCTTGGTTTGCCTTTTAGGACTGATGTAAGTGCAGCTGTGGTTTTTTAAGAGGTGTTTATACCGTTTCTTGCACACAGCTCATCCATCACTCTCTGCTCAGATACAGCAAGAATTCAAAATACAGCCTGACTGGCACAGCCTTTTGCCTTTCATGAAGTGGCTTGGCTGGACCTGGAGCATCAGTGTGTCACCAACAGTGCATTCCTGGGATGAATGTTGTGGCTTCTCCCATCTTCCAGAACATGCCAAAGATCAGAAATACTAATGCTTACTTATGCTGTAGTGAAAGCAGAGATTCATGCTGGAATAACACCACTTCATATATACCACAGGTCATACAGAGGCTCTGTTTCAGGTGTCATCTTTGGTACAAAATATTTTTATTTGCTCGAACTTATTGTTCCTAACTCTTCCAAAGGTAACAGTCTCTGCTAACATATAAACTGTTTTTCTTAAATATACGAGACCATCTCTCTGATTAAATCCTGGATTCAGATATTTCACGAAAAATATATATTATGAGTTGTTTTCATCTGCTGCTCAAGAAGCCAGCTGTGTCCAGAGTGGTGTCTGTGACTGCTTTACTTTTATCAACTCCTGCTTTATGCTGATTGGGAGCTACAGTTTTAGTTTGTATCTAAAATGACAATTCACGAAAGTATCCCTTCATCTTTGTGAAGTTTGAAATGTGCATATATATATGTGGTACCAAATTCATATTATCAGTGTGATGAGACATATTCTGTCCACTGAAGTTATTGGATATTAAAATCAACCCAGAAGCATTCCACAAGGAACACTACATTTCACAATTTCACACCTGCATGCTTCATAGCAAGAAAAAGGCAAAACTACCTTTATTTCCTCCTCTCTTTCTAACCTAGGTTTACATTAGTAGTGAGAAACAAAGAAATAAACAGTAAGTAAAAAGTTTGATCAGTTAACAATATAGAATTGGAAAATATGATTTTAAAAAATATACTTTTCATTAATTTGAGATAATTGCAATGATAGCATAATTAAAAAAAAAAAAAAAAGGAAAAAGAAAAAAAAAAAAAAAATCAGTCTTAAGTTCCTTTTAATAACTAGTGAGAAGCTTAATGGGTGTACCAGACACAAGTCAAGGGAAGTGTAAGCTCCAGATTGTTTTTCTAGGGATGGAATTTCATGTTTAGTTCAGTACTGGATGAGCTTTATTTCACCTCTGCTCACAAAGGTGACAATTTCATAAGCACTCCATTTGGAAGTTAGATTGTCAATGCATCTTGATGTTTTAAACTTACATACTGGGCCTCAAGTGCTCCCTCCAAAATAGGAAAATTGTGGATGGCAGTCTTAAATAGAAAAATATAATTTTTTTTTAAAAATCAGAACTCAGACAAGGTAAGTGCAAATTAGAGACGAACAAGTGTTACAAGATTTTCTGTTCTCTAGCAAATGACTTGAGTCTGTTGAAGCTCAGACCAAGAAGTCTGGAGTTTGAAATCTAACCCTAAGTGCTCCAGCATAATTCCAGGATATTAATAAATATGCTTGTTGTCACACAGGAAGTGTCTGAACAGAATCCTCTATCTAGATAAGACTAATTAGAAACAATGGCAATATTTATGACAAAGTCACGAAAATAAGTTCGGAAAAAAATCTAGAATGTGGCTTAATTATGTGGCATTTACTTTATTGTGATCTTATCACAGAATAAGTATGGGATAGTGTTTCCTGCATTCACATGAGCAAAGTTGGTATGCTTTACACTGCTGGTGTGAACCAGACATTACAAAGTAACCTGAACAGGTACCTTTAGAGAGGAAAGAAAAGTAGAAAAAATCCTCTTTTTTTTGAGTGATCGATTAAATTTAAGGTAATCAACTAACTTCACATCAAAGAAATATTTTGCATTGTGTTACCATGGTGCTTTTTATTCAAGAGCTTGGAAAGCTGGATTTATTATATCAACAAGCTGTAGAGCTTGAGGAGAAAACTGTCTGAGAAACAGGCCTAGCATGCCTCTTCCCCAGCTGTTATCTCTGAACCAAAGCACTTCAAATAATGATAGTTGTGTTACTCCTGAGCACTAAATGTGCGGTAATACCTTGAAAAATCATTTCAACAGAGTATCTTGCCAAGTGGTTTGTGCATTGTCTAAATTAAGCAGTGAAATGCAATCCACGTTCTCTTGGTCTCAGAGTTAGTGAGCTTTGAAAAATGTTCTAAAGAACAAAAAAGGAAAGAGGTAACAGATATTTTATAATGTTCAAAGAAAGAACACCCATAAAAGAAGAGGCTACTACAAAGCTGATTGAGCTATAAATCTGCAAGTAATAACATGACAATTAATTTCAGGGCTTGACAACAAATCATCCTAAGTAGAGGAGAAATGCAAAAACTTTTGCATTTGGCCTGTGGAAAACAATTTAAGCATATAGAATAGCAGAGACGACACAGAACAAGAATAAATATATTAGGATTTGGGGGAGGTTTTTCTTTGATTTAAGGATTTAATCTTCTCTGCTCTGTATACATCTTAAAACATATCTTCATTAAGGAGCATTAAAAACTTCAGGGATATTATATTCCATATTCTTGAATTTAAGACTTAAAATTTTTTCTAGAGTGCTGTAGAATAAATCTGTGGCCTACTTAATATCTGGCACTAACCTATATAAGTGTTTAAACAATTTCTTCTTGAAAGAAAAGGCAATCACAAACCAGAATATGCCTTTGAAATTTACTTACATATATTCAGATTTAATCACTTGTCTCCAATTGCTTTATGTCACTTTCTACATAAAGTTTCAGAATATTTCTAAATTTTGAAGAGGTGCTGAACTATATCTATATCTTGGCTACCTTAGGATTTAAAATTTTACAGAAACATGTGTGTTTGTCCTATAGGATGGAAATGGTTCAGCATCATGGTTTCAGTATACATGCCACTTGAATTTGTTGCCCAGCAAAAACCTTCCTGTAATCCTACCCAGGATTGCCAACATTCAGCCAGTTTACCAGTAGGGAGGGTTTTGGTTGTTTGGTTTTTTACATTGTCAAATATATATATTTTTTAAATATAC
>VXBC01003214.1:217877-252503 GCA_013399945.1 Ploceus nigricollis
TATATATATATGTCTGTATATAAATCCATTACTTCTGCCAGCAGCTCTGCCACAAGTACTACTGTGTTTTTTGTTGCCTATATCTGGGAAACATAAATATGAAATTACAGGAAGATAATCACTAGAGAACAAAACGCTAGATATCTTTCCTGGCACTGACAGCTGGGCATGTCATTTGCCATGGTTATGGGTCAGAAAGACAGAAACAGAATTGTCTGAGACTCAGCTGGATGCATCAGTGTGAACTCTGAAACTACAGATCTCTCCAGCATTTCTCTTAATTCCAGCCAACTTTGTAGACAACTAGTCTTGGGGCGAACCAGGTTGGGCAATTTTGATGAGATGTTTCTTTATATAGACTAGATCCTATGGGACATCATTTTTCCTTTTAGTGTTGCTTTCACATTTTGGGGGTTGTTTCATGAGAAGGTATTTTATGAAGATGGGTAGAATCAAAAGACTCTTGTTCCCTTCTCTTGTTCCTTTCTTTCCTTTATCCTTAACTTTCTTTATTGATCTTTTATCTTAGGGGTTTTATTACACATTAACTAGATTTTTGCTTCTAAATAAATACTTATTTAAGAAAAAAAAGTAGGAAAATAAATCTTTGGGCGATTATTTACTGTCTAAGTCTGTATCATTTCCCTTACCTCTCTTCACATAGATTGTTGATTTCACTCAATCAAATTAGAAAAGTTGCATTTGATTCACTCTGTTCCAGCTGAGTTATATTTGACACATAGACTTGAGAAAAAAAATGTTGTTTTGAAGTTATTACTGCTGCTTCTGATCATCTGAGCACAGCTTGGGGCCTGCCTGCCTATGACATAAATTAAAATAGTCTGAAGATCTCTGTGGAGCTGACAGTAGTAACCTTAAATAACTTCCTTCACTGTTGTTGCAAAAGAGAGACAGCCTCCTTGATCAGCTTTGTGTTGACTAGAAAGTCACCTTACTTCAAAGGCAAGGCATGGGAAGATTGCTGTAAATCATTGCAGCAGCTGAAAGGAGGTGTATGAAAAGATATACTTGCAAATTTTCTTAAGCTATACCTTCTATAATTATTCTTACACATGTATGCTACTCAATATATGTATCTGAATCACAGTTTCAGGGAGGAAAACCTTTCTAGTTTGCTAGTAATGTCTAGATTTGTTGATCTGGATTCCTGGTTTATGATTTTCTCACAGCATATATCATCTACTATATGATGGGTACTCAACTACAACTAGAACTTTATCTGTGTAGATACATTTATTTTCCTTGAAACGCACAGAGATCCTCTTTCTCCCACCTTTCTTGATCAAACTGAGATGTCTGAGCAAAGAAAGCAGGGAAAGAAGTCATCAGAAGACTTAAGGGTATCTTCAGTTTTGGCATAAGGCAACATTTCTTTCTGAGAACAAATAACTGTTGCTCCTGACCCAGTGCTGGAACCCTAGCCTCTTGTCTGCTGTGTCTTCTATACTTGGTTCTATTAGCACGTTTTTTAACCTTTGACTAGTTTTCCCTAGCTGGGAAATTGAAGATATATAAGCAAAGATAGACTGGATAATCAAATGCATAGCTATAGTGCATAATCTTAAGTATTCAGTCTATATATGAAAAGCTGTTATTTCACCTGTCCTTAGGTGAGGCAGTAGTTTTTGTAAGACCCCCCTCTTTTGCTGCGAGACACTGACAAAACAAGTGTATGTTATTGTTTGAGGGGACTCTGAGAGGTAAGGAATCATAAAATGAATCTAGCAAAATAATAGTGTCATGTGCATTATTGCAAGAGTCAAAGCACAGGATCAAAGGCTCAGGAAAAAACAAAGTTTGACAAAAAAGAATCAGTTGGGAGTAAGGGTCACAGCCAAACAGGAACAAAGGAATAAAGAGCAGAAGAAAACATCTGCAAGCCTTGCTTGTGGGGAGAGAGAAGGAAGTAGGAAGAGGGAGGAACTTTCCACATGCTTGCCCTCAAAGGTTTGCATACATTTGTGTACTCCAAACTGTTTGAACCTGATTTATAAAATAGTTAAAATAGCTGAATTTCAGAGATAATGAACATCACAGATGACCTCTCCAGAGGGATTTCCCATCTCTTTATGGATAGGGGGAAGAGAACTTGCTCAACACATGAACATAAAGACCCTTAGGAACTTTAAACACCTAACTCTCATAACTTTTGTGGGATATGTTATATATATGCAGGCCTGTGAAAGTCTTCTTATTTCCTTTCTAGCTTCTCATCTCAATCTCTCTATGTGGCTCCACAAAACAGAGAGGGCAGGACTGCAAAAGAGAGATCCAGAGAAGGCAGATTCATGTGGAGCGAACAGCACCAGACTTGCATTTACACCTGGCAGAGGTTCGGAGTAATGTTCCAACCTGGACAATGACTGAGCACTCAGACAGAGCCTTATTGCCTTACTGCCCATAATCATCTTGGGATGGGCTGCAGAAAGCCACTGCAAACTTAGGGACGCATTAATTGATACCAGTAGTCACTCCTGCAACCACCTTTCATTCTCATGACTTAAAGCCAGAAAGATATCTTCTCCTTAGTAAATCAGCGGTCACGATTCAATAAAACCATTGCTTTCATAAAACTAACTTCAGATAAGCAAGGCCAACTTTCCTAGGCTTCCTCTATAGCCAGGGATGTGAAAAATGTTGGTTAGAATTTTTCTTTAATATCTGTGTTTATGAGGAGACAGTAATTTTCCATTAATATGAAAGTTCCCTGTGTAGAAATATTCTTTTTATCAATGTAGAATATTGTTGCTTCCTTATCTTGCCACACTCATTTCCTGCAGAAGATGTTAGTAGCTGTAGATTGGTACATCTCTGTGGACAGAGGTATTATGTAACTCACCTTTTACCCTTGGCATTTGGTAATGCATCAGGAAAACATCCTTTATGTGTGTTCTTGCACACAAGGAGTTAGGATACACAGAAAATGTTTAGCAGGTAGAAATAGGGCAGAAAATATTCCATGAAAGGAATTGTTCTTAACACTCCCTCTTGCATGATTAATATGTTTTTTACAGTGCATTTTTTGCTACTTCTAATATTTACTTGGATATATTTTTGTTCAGCTGCTCCTGAAATAATACTATACTTCTATTTATGACTAATGTGATATTTAAAGTAGTGCCATTTACTCATCAAAGACCTGATTCTGCAATATTCTCACCCCTGTAAATTTTTGGACTTGTTTAATTCTTCACTATATGAGTCTTCTGCAATGTAAATACTCATAACTGCTTTCAATGCTTTCCAGTGTTTTGTAAACAAAGGTGAAAGAGTAAAACTGGAAAATGATCTTTCAAAGATGTGACATTAAACACAAAATAAGACCTTTTCTTCAGACTCTGACTCAGACTCGTGAAACTTATTTTGCATCCAACACGGCATAAATGTGTGTTGGATGTGGTCATCAAAGTAATAATGGAAGAGTAAACTATCCTATGAAATTGGGGAACATTTTTTTCCAAACTAGGACTGATGAACTTTTTTGAGAAAAAATGAAAAAAAGCTTTATACTGGGAAAGACTGAAAAGTGAAACAGATTTGTCATGGGCAGTGGAAGATTTTTAATCCCTTGAAAACTGAATCTTCAGTTCGATGACTGCACAACATGTCTTAGACCAAATTAATTTTGACCCAGAAACAATTTGATTTTTGTAGTGTGTTAACATTGTCTAAGGGCCAAATTCCCACCCAGATGCTCAGTGACTCCCCATCCCAGCATGAAGTGAGGAGAAACCAGAATTAAAACTTGCACGTGGAAATAACGACAGTAATTACTGGGCAAAACTAGCTCAGCTTGGGGAAGACCAATTTAAATTTAAAATTTTGCCAGTTAAAATAGATTAGGGTAGTGAGAAGTAAAAGCAAACATTAAAACAACTTTCCTTCCCAGTCTCCAAGGCTCAGCTTTGCTTCTTCACTCCCAACTCCTCTACATACCCCAACAGTAACACAGGATGGATGAGGAGATGAGGGTCAGTATGTAACAATTCCTCTCTTCTGCTCCTTCCCTATCACATCTCTACCCTGGTCCAGCATGAATTCTCCACTTGAGTTTCAGCTCCTGCAGTATCTCTGCCCAGTTCATTGCACAGATTGCAATGGATAGCTGCTCCGGTTGCCAGAGAATCTCCACACCCATACCCTCTTTCTCCTCTTCCTCTGATCTTGGTGTTCCCTGCAACAAGAAGACTTGTTCTTCAGTCTTTTGTTACCTCATCTCCTCTCTCCGCCCAGGAATTTTGCCTTTTCCCAAGTGTTTTCTCGGAGGTACCATCAGTTTCACTGCTGGGCTCAGCTGTGCTGTGCAAAGGGTTTGGCACAAGGGAGAGGCTGCCCTCGTTCCACAGAGGTCTCCTCTGCAGCCCCCCACTGCCAGCAACTGCATGTCTACAGACAACACAGTTTTTAACATGAGAAGGGGGCAAAATCAAGATCCAGTGGCTGGTAGTCAAGTTTTTATGACATTAAAATTTTGTCTTTGTTAATAATATGCACCAAGTGTTCTCATCAAAGCAAATTCCAACTACCAATGAGTCACTGCTTCCACCCAGAACTTGCAACTACTTGCACAACTGATCTGAAGCCTCTTCAGAATCTGAAAAATAGAAACCATATTTTATGGAAGACAAAGTCAAAAGTGAAAATTAGTCTCTGAAATTGAATACAAATCCCACTTTAAGGCTTGTAAATATTTCAGATTCATGTGGTTTTGTCTGAACAACAGTTCACTGTAAATATCACCTATTTGGAAAAGCCACATAGTTTCAGTTTCTGCATTTTAATATCTTTCATAAAAATTTCTGCAGAGAATTTGACTTACTGTTTGAAATATACACAGAGAAATTCAAACACAAACATTTTATGACAGTTAAAATATGTACCTGTATATTTGGAATATATCAACAACATACTGTGTCATGTTGTCTTTGAATAGTGTAATATGAAGATGCAGCCTGGCTCTCCTTAATCATGGTAACACTGTTTTATATATATGCTAATTAAAAATCCTGTGTAATGCATATATGGAAAATAGGCTTTTTGAGACATGCAGCGTCATTTCTGCATTGCAAATCGTCTCACACAGGTAGAATTACCACTAACCTCTGCTTTTCATGACAGCAGGCTCAGCTTCATCTTCTACTTGAAAAATTATAATAACATTTATCCAAATATCCTTGCAATAAGCTGTCAGACATATTAGGGGACATGTCCTTTTATTAATTTCTACTGAAGCTTAAGAAACTACCATGGAAGGGTAAAAGGAGACCAAACAAGAGTGAAAATTATTTTAATGATCTAGCAAGCAGACTCCCATCTTAAGAAGTCGCCCTCCTGTTCCACCAATATTTGCCAGATTCTTCAAGGATTCATTGGAACAAAAATTGGAGGTTTGTAATATTTTACCTAGCAGAATTGCCTTTGATGGCCTTGAGTTAAATGATGACTTTGTGATGCCTTCTAATGAGGTTTTCAATATTAAACAAACTCTGCTTCAGTTTAAGTCCTGTGCCCAGAGATAGAAAGCCACTTCTTACCTCCTGTGATCCAAGCAAAGTAAAACTCATTGGGCAAATTCTCAAGGAAGAAGGAATAAAAAATAGATCGAGTACAGATAGGATGGTTTCTATTCCACCTTGGAAAACCTTATTCATATAATTTGTTTAGAAAGGTGAGAGGACAATACAGACGATGTATCTGTGGAATAAGTCAGAAGAAATGTGATAACTGGGAACTTTACTTAAAATTCAAAGAAAAGTTAAAGTGATACATCATGACTACTAAAGCTAACAGAAAATCTGTTGTGTTGTATGATGTGCAAAAGCAATGTGTTCTATATGAATAACATATTTAAAACCAAAAAAACTTAGCCATCTGACAGTATATATTTTATATAATTCTTCCCTTTCCACCATATTTGGCATATAATTTTTTTTTTCATGTGTTTGTCTGCCTAGGCTGCATACAGAAGATCTCCTCAGGAGATACCTCGGCAATAATCATCGAATCAAGTATTTTTTCCCCATGCCTCCTGAACTTTGCAGAAGGGCAGCTGATAGACAAATAACTAACCAGATCCAGAGAGATGTCAATTTCTTCTCCTCCAGGATTCACAGGGAAAAATATATAACCTGTGGTTAACTTCCTTCTACCATGATTTTCCCACTACAAATATATTTGCGACTAGAGTTTGGTATTAGTAAAAGCTAGATGCTGACATCACTTCTGTGGTAAACACTAAATGGAAGAAGTCTTTGAGTATGAATCCCATACAACACAGCATCAGCAACAACAAAAAATGCACGTACTTAAGTGGAAAAATATGTTTCCCAATACATGAAAACTGTATCAAGGCTGCAAGCTGAAAAAGGTGTAGACCAATGAAAAGAAGGATGTAGCTGAGAAAATTGAATCAGCACAGCATCAAAAAAGACTAGTTTATGACAGCCAGGTAGTTGAGTAGAATGAGAATATCAAATGGGAAATGAATATGGAAGTTTTCTTCTGAATGAGAACTAAAAGTGAGGAAACAGAGGAAGTCATAAATCTGTTGACCTACCAAAATAATTTTACAGAGTTGTTTTTGCCAATCATTCTGCATAAAATTATGGACAGTTTCTGCTTTGAGATGTCACAAGCTGAACATTCTGGAAAAAAAATTACACTAGATAACTTTTGTATTAATCCATAACATCGTACAAAACCAAGGAAGACAACTTAAAGATTTTTGGGTTAAATAAATCATTGCATGGGAGGGCTCTAATACTATATCAGGGCTATGTGAAAGGAGCATTCAAATTGTCATGCAACAACTTTACTAACATCCATGAAACAGAGACAACAGTCGAGAGCCAGCTTTCATATTAACAAAAGGAAAGCAGAGATTTATAAAGCCCTGAAGAGTTAAAACAAGCTTGATTTTGCTTTGACGTACTAGAGGAATGCAACAGAACTATTTTATATAAAAACAAAGAGCTCTAAAGTCAAACTGGAAAGTAACAGCAACACTTTAAATATGCATATTGGATGCCAAAAAGGAATGGACGTGGAGAAGTTAAAATAAATAAAATGTCTTCTGTAGCAAGCTATTGCAGTTTATAGAATTCTTGCCTCTGACAACTTCCCAAGGACCCCCATCTGAATACTGACACACAGAATAAATGGAAAGTAGCCCTTGTTATCCCGGGCTGTGGTTTACAGCAGAATCAATAAAACTAAAGGACAATAGAAATGTGATTACCCCATTAATCCACAGGACCAAATTCAACAGCCAAATATCCTCTTTGTAAACATCCTAATGAATTTTCAGGACAATCAAAACTGTTAGGGTTGATTTCAGGATGAATTAGTTTTTGGAGAAATTTTGAGACCTTTCACTAAGTGTCACCTATTTTGGATGCTTACTGTCTGGTGCTGAAGTGAAGAGAGGGACAGATTTGGTTTTGTTTCATTTAAGGCAGATAATAAACCATGTTTCTTCTTTTAAAGAGAGATAAATTTCTTCCCAGGGTAATAAAAATTCTCTGTGAACTTTGATCTTCCTCTTAGAGAGTGTCAACAGATGCAAGCTTATAAAAATGTGAGTCAAGATAGAGTTATACAGTAGTAATCTGTCACTGGTTCTTTGCTACATTCTTTCTTTTTTTTCTGTAAATTGTATATTTGCACTATAAGTGTGCTGGGTACAGGGCCCAAGATCTTTCCTTACACTTCTGTAAATCAGAGTGGAGAAGTGATTATAAAACTAGGAAACTAACATCAGAACTTCATGCCTCATCTCCATGTTTGACTCAGGAACACCTCGCATACACACACACACACACAGAGATGTGCATGAATAATGAGTAATTGCTGTAAGAAGCAAGCAAGTGACCTTTTCTCTTTTCTCAATCTAATAGCAGAAGACCTTGAGAACTTGGTCTACAGAAAAATAAGGCATAAATCTGCTAGGCAGCTATGAATACATGCAATATAATGCCTTTTTAAGGACTTGGGAAATTCTTTTCATTGTTCTGACCTCAAGAGAGTCAGAATTGTTATCTCCGGGCAATGGAACAAGACTGTGGTCTTGGGTTTTGAACAAGAAAGAGCTTCTATGATGAAGCAGACAAGACTTGGACAGCATAGATTTCTCCTGAGCTAAAATGTGTATCAAGCTCTTGGCTATTCCCATAAGGCTCATTAATGATGGAGACTCCTGGAAGTTTTCGGAAATTTCATGTCTTGAAGGCCTCCACCTATAGTCTATTAAATTTCTAATATGAGGAGAGCTCCATCCCACTGTCATCAACCCTAATTATGATTCTAAGGCAATATCAACAAAGAAGAAAATAAAAAATTATCACTTATACAGGCTTATTTATGTAGTCTTTGAAGGAAGTAACTGCATCTGCAACTGCATCTCTGTTTGGATACATGCCACAGGAAATTGTGTCAAAGAAAATGGAATATTCTGGTCAGTCCCCTTCTGCAAATGTTCTCTTTTTGTAGACATAGAGGAGGTTACAACACTATCAGCTCTGCTGGCATGACTAAGATTGATATAGATGGGGAGGTAAGTCCCAGAAGTCACAGTAAAACCTTTTTTAATTGTACATGTAGTTTACATATCTAGTGAGACTTTTCTCCACTTTATCATGCAGCCATCCCCTTGGACTGGCTCAGAATATTCTCTTTCCATACAGCAGGGTTATCTTTGAGCCCCTGAATGTCCTCATTTTTTCTTCCTTTCTTATGATTGTTGGACAGAACAAAAGGATTTGAGCCACTGTTATTTTGTTACCACTAAAAGATTGTTCTCACTTAAAAAGCATACATGGCACAGACTTGGGAGGAGGAGAGATAAAATTCCTACCTGCAGTTTAAATATCCTGTTAAAGGAAGAAACATTATTGGTATTTAGTAGGAGTATCATCTGATGTAAATAACTTTGTAGCTAACTATTGACTCTTTATACTCCTTTTCTGATGCTGGAAATGAAATAGACCCACTCTGAATTGCTTTTGTTATTCTGCTATTGTTCTGATAGGTAGATGCCATTCAGTTGCATATTGGACACTATCACCCATCTGGGTGCTGCTTATTTGAACAACAATATAACAATGGCAAATTGAAGTATAAATATGTTCTTTGATACATATCTAAACTTGAAATGAAGATTAATTTGGATAGTGATTAACAATTTTTACCAAGAACGAGAAAGCAAGGTGGGTGGACATATTTCTATGCAGCCTCTAGGGAGGGAAGTAACCCTATGCTATCCCAGTGTTTCTAGGTACATCTGTGATATCTCTCAGCACTCTATATTTCAGGAAGTCAGCCTGTTTATGAAGTTATTGTAAGGTAGCAGCGGGCATAAGTAAAACACTGCTAATATAGTACTTGGCCAAAAGTAGCCTCCCCTGTAGGAGTTTGTTTATAAATTGCTTTGGTCCACTTGACAAGGTCAAATCCATTCTCTTAATGATGAATCTCATCTGTTCTGGTGCAGAAAGAAATGTTTTCTTTCACTTCTACGTGTGGTAAGAGCTCATTCATCTCTGTATGTTCTAAAGGGAAATCTAGCTACATCAGAGAGAGAAGGAGTATTCAGAGGGCAACTGATGGCCAGGAAGATATATTGAATTCACTTTCCTGAGACAGACATTCAAATGGTAACAAGTGATAGAAAACAGCTCTATATTTCAGCATGATGTGTGCTCTTTCTCTTATGATTAAACCCCCTGTGGGCCATCTGCATTTAATGGGTTAGAACTACTTTGTAGCTGCAGTTTTTTCCTTCCATGGCTCTTATTTATTTGAGATGAGACCAAACTGCACTCTAAAAGTGCAGCATGTATGAAACACTGCCAAAAGAATGAGAACAAAAAGCCAAATTTATGGGCCAGTGTTGTTTTAAGCATTTAACAGTATAAATAGAAAGTGTAGATAAATGTGGACATGTAAGCGGCTCTGTTTATCTCAGTTACATATTTGCCCAAATTCCAGAAGAGAATTAGTCAAATTAGTTTATACAAGGATTAATGCCTCTGCACTAATGATTTAGCATATGCATAGAACTGTTTTTACACTGAAACTAACAGTCTTCTTAATACACAACTCCCTAAAAACAAAAAGCATTGCTCAGTCTATCCTTGTCTCTCTAATTCTGTAAAAAAAATCAGACACAAATACAGAAACCATTGTAGTAAATCTGATGTAAATCACTAAGTTAATACTTTCTGTAGTTTAAAAATAGCTGAATGGACTACCTTATAAAAAAAATCATATAAACTAAGTAATGTTGTTCCAGGACAATTCAATTTATCATAGTAAATCTATTAAGTGTTTATTAGGGATCACATCCTACTCCCAAGTGAGATCACTGGCAAGATTCCTGTTAACTTCAATTAGGATTTGATCATAAGGAGATTTTTGGGTAAAGAACATTTCATTCCTGCTTGCCAACACTGATATTTCTGGCCCTAAATATTCAATAAACTCCCTGCCAATGAGTGTTTTTTCCTCTTTGCTCATTGTATATACTACTTGAGCATTTGCTAAATAATACTCACTAACTGATCTCTATCACAGACCTTTTTCTAAAAGGCCTCCAAAATAATTTAGTATTTTATTTACCTATGTGTTTAAGTAATATCTGATAGGTTTTTCCGTATATAAATATGTATTTCATTATATACTAAAATGTTGATAACAAGTAATGAGGAAAACCATTCTTAGTACACTAGAAGAGTTGTTTCTCCAATATCACTTTGAAAGAAAAATACAATTAGCATGTTTTATATTGTTATTTTCCATTAAAGAAAGCTGTTTTCCATTTTTAATGATTAAACCAAAATCATTTCAGTAAACACACCTGCGTAAACAGAGTCTTACAATGATTCAGATACTTCTGTCTGTCTTTGAGCATGCTGTTTGACAAAGCTTCATTTTAGTGATGCCTTTTTCTTTTTGATGGACAAAAATATTATGAAAGTGTTAGCTAGGACTTTGTCCCACCTACAAGGAGTTTGTTAATTATAATCGCACTGTATTCAACCAAAACCAAGAAAATTAAAGTTTTGGGTTTTAATTTAAAAAAAGGCTCTACACAACTTAGTCATTCCTCTCCATATCAATAAAGTGCTCACTCACAGAGCAGTAATAGTATCAAAAATCAAATCTTTTGCAATTACTGAATTAAAGCAGAAGACTTTGTCTCACTGTAATGATAGTGAGACTAAAGTAAATTGCAGTCAGTACGCATAAATGGATTTTCTCACAGGAGTAAGAGGCAGGGAGGATCAAGCTTATTTAAATTATTTTTCATAATTAGAGAATGCAGAACCCAGTTTCTGAGAGATGAAGCAGACAGCTATTAGATTATGGAGGGTTGCTATAGTTAGAACTAGAGCATAGAAAAGCACTCCTGTAACAACATTTTGTGAACCATCAAGTTCCACTCTATCAGCCAGTCAGAAATTATGATTTTTGACCTGATCCTATAACCTACATTTTTTGTAATTATGTTTTTCATGCTAACATCAATTACTTTAACAAATATTATTTCCTATCCATTGATGTATTTATTAGTCTAGTGTACTAGTTATTCCTACGGGAATAATCACTGGTATGAAGTTGGGCAGTATGAGTTAAGCTGAAGTTGAGCTGTTGAGTGTGAACCCTCAGAAGTATAAGGGCTCACAAACCCCTATTCTTTGAGAAGATTTTGAAGATTTTCCTATTTGGTTTTGTCTTTTTTTCCTTATATTATATGTCTTATGTGGACTGCTTGAAAAGATTTTATGAGGAATTATGTAAATTTTATGCTGTTATTTAAACAGATTAAAAATAACTGGCAGGAACAAGACAATATCTCAAATTTATTTTATGTGGTAGTGTTGTGATATATTCATTCATTTGCATGCCACAGCCATATCAGTTTTCATGAGCATGTGGTGCAAAGGAGAATGGCGGTGCTTCAGGAATTTTGTGGACTCACTGTTTCAACCGTCACTGTGTTTTTGCTTTAATGTTCTGTCCTCCTGTTGCTTCAAAAATGCAGAGGAAAACAAATCTTGAAATTCATTATTAGAGATGCTTCTCCACAAAACTGCTCTTGATTTCACAAGATTGTCTTTATTGCCAATGACAGTCATACACCTACCAACCCTACCTCTTCAAGACTTACTCTTGATTCTTTATATCCCTCCTTAAACCCATACTGGAAAGGTGGCAATAGAATGAGCCTTATGTTGCCAGGTCCTGGTGAGATTCAGGAGTGGTTTAGGCAAAGAGGGAAGGGAGGTTTTCTCTGGGTTTAGGTTTCCCCCTTACTTCAGCATTGTACTCTGACGCTCCTCCCAGAAGATTATTCTGTCCCCAGCCATCAAACTCCCGTTCACTGCACACTACTTCATCATTCTAATGCCAGCCAAATCTAAAAAGATCACTGCAGACGAATAAGTAAGCATTCTGGGAATGAGTGAGCCACTCATTATTTGGATAGGAAAGTGCTGTGGGAATGTGTTGGCTTTTGGCTAGGGTAGAGTTAACTTTCTTCACAGTGGCTGCTGTGGCTCTGTGTTTTGGATTTGTGCTGAACACAGCTGATAACATAGAGATGGCTTTGTTATTACTGAGCAGTGCTTACACATAGCCAAGGCCTTTTCTGCTTTTCATACCGCTACCTTGGCATGGAAGTTGAGGTGCCTGGCAGCTTGGGAGGTAACCCCAACAGACCAAAGGGATGTACCATACAACATGGCATCATGATCAGTATGTAAAGTGGGGGCAAGAAGGAGAGACATTTGGAGTGATGGCCTTTGTCTTCTGAAGTCACTGTTACTGTGATAGGGCCCTGCTCTCCCAGAGATGGCTGAACACCTGGCTGCTCATGGAAAGAAGTGAATTATTTCCTTGTTTTGCTTTGCTTGTGTGCATGGCATTTGCTTTCCCTATTAAACTATCTTTATCTCCATCCACGAGTTTTCCAGCTCTCACCCTTCTGAATCTCTCCCCAGTCTCTCTGATGTGGGAGTGAGCGAGCAGCTGCGTGGGGCTTGGCTGCTGGCTGGGCTTAAACTGCTACAGGAAAGAAATGTTTCTTACAGAAAGAACTTCCCCTGAAAATATTTTGAAACTAAGAAAAATTAGTGGTTTTAATGGATTCTAACTCTGATCAGCCTGATTTAACTCTGATTTTGAAATAGCACAGATGTTAGAATAGATAGTAGAAATTTATCAATAAAACAACCCTTGTAATTTTGGAAAAAAGCCTGTAATATTTAATTGTTTGCAAAACAAAATAATTTACTTCTATCATGCTAAACTATCTCATTAAATGCACAATATAGGTTATATTTGTTAATTTTTTTACTTCAGGGACTTATCATAAAGTTCAAAGTCAAAATAAAATGCCTTTAACATATAGAACTGGATTTTTTCAACACTTCGTTGTACAAAATATTATGGCAGTAAAGAAGTGAAATGAGAAATGTAGTTCATTTCAACTTATTCTCAGCAACAGAAGATGCTTTCATTGATATGCTCCGGTGGTATGTAACACTGTTAAAATGTAGGTAGAATTTTTGTCAAACTTTTCTGACCATTTTTGTCATAAGAAGGCTATCTTTAGCTGCTAAATGCAGTGTTGTCCATTACTTACGAGTCTGTAAAAATCATAATATAAATAAATTTCTATTTCATAAGTAAATTTACATTTGTTCAGAAATTTTTTAAAACACTGGCTTAAGATTTTCAAAATTGATGAATCAATCACAGGAGAAAACACAGTGCATCAATAATTAGAACAATATTTCACTTTCTCTTTTAACAGGATAGGGACTCTTTTCCCAAAAGTTCTATAAATTTACTTCTCAGCATAGCATGATGATCACATATCTCAAACATTAGTTAACATGCTTGGCAGGAAGGCTATGTAAATCACCTCTTTTTGTTTTTAGTGCATTTTCCACATGTTCAAGAATCAGTGAAAAGATTAGTTGCTTAAGAGAAGAAATCATTAAGTGATAAAATCAAAGCACAAGAACACAAATCCTGTCAAATGTGAGAGTATAATCCAGTAGAAAATAAAATCATTTCCCTTTCATAGAAACTTGCTTAAACTTGTATATTGAAATGTCTCTTTTCTAGAATTTTCTTAGAAAAAGAGAACACTACAAATAGCCCTATCAGGTCTCTTTGCACTATTTGTGGAATAAGGAGCTACTCATCCTGGTTAAAAAATCTGAGTCTGGCCTTAAGCCAGCATGGGCCAGATTCTGCCATCCTTAGTAGAGCTGAATAGTACCTTAAACTGGGCCTGATTATGAACCGATTACTCATGTTGTGCTGAGAGGCTTTTTTTTTGCATGAATGGGGCCATTGTGAATAAACATTTACAAGTGATTCACAATTTGGCCTATGTGAGTAGTCTCACTCCCATCAATGCCACTACTCACGGAGTAAAGCACTACTAAATAAAACTGGCAGAATGTGACCCTGTTGTAGTACTTGACATCTAACACGAAGATACTTTTTCATTAGCTAAATGAAACGCTGCAACCAACAGGCTATCATTCATTCTTCGAGACGAGGCTGATGCAAGAGCATGACAAGCTTAATGCAGGCCTGCAACTTATCACACCTCAGGTTTAATGAGGGGTTGAATACCTATTTATTTAATGTATAAAGTTATGCTAGCAACAAGTAACAAAAATTTTCCATTGCTAGATTTGAGGATGAAAAATTAATTAGAATTGAATCCCTTCCACTTAATTAAAATCGGCAGGAACACAACGTGGTCTTTTATTTTCCCCTTTAATTTTGGAAACTTCAAGCACCTAAAATTGTTGTAATATTTTGAAAATGGATATTTATTCTGTAATAAATCTGAAATTGCAATAAATTCCTAGGAATTGTTACATTTTACTCCTGACATAAAAAAACTTGTACAAATTATTTTGGGGGGATTTCAGAAGAAAACAATAGCGAATTCTGCTATGAAAATAAACAAGTAAATTGAAAGAGGCAACAACAAAATGGATTGGATATTGCCAGCTAAACTTTTCCTTCTTTGTCCACTAATGAAACCCTAACAAAAAGTTCTGGAAATCGCTTTGGCATGGTCTAAATATTATACCTTAAAAATAATTATGTGGAAACTGAGTAAAATTTTTTAAAAAATTAACTGAAAACAGTTTGCTAAAAAATCCATTGTACTTCCACTTTCATCCTCCTACACGTTGCAAAAGTGTCTATACAAAACTAATGCCTCTACCTGTACCAATAAAATTCTTTTTTTTTTTTTTTGCTTTAAAACATAAGTCTAGTTTTACTGCTGTCTAAACAGACCATAAAAAATGGAAAAGATAACTTCTAGCCAGAATACTCTTTTCCAGCTCCTCAGGCCAAAGTAGAAGCTAATTTTCAGAAGGAGAATCAAATCAGGAAACCACAAATTGGAATATATGTATGTGTTAAAATCTGAGTTTATTACTAGTGGAAAATAGGACAACCTTCCTTTCAGCTGTGTAAGACTCTGCCGTAAAAATCCCATTTTTAGTTGATCCTGATGGTTTCAAAGTCAAGTCTTTTATTCCCTTGAAAGACTACAGAATGAGTCCATCTCCTATTTTTGTTTCAAGTTTAGCCCCCGTGAGTGGGAGAAGAGAAAATCTGGGTGTTTCTGTGTGTTTGTTTTTGTGAGTACTGGTAGTTCTGCAGTTGCTGTGGTGAAATCTGCTTCCCGATCTTCCCTTCTTCCCCCATGCGCCCTCTGTTCCTAACTAATGGCCAGAGAGAAAAGCAAGAATGAGCAGGGGGTGCCCCGAGAGTTGTATCCTGTTCTAATCACAGCCATGCAAGTCCTTCTTTATTTCAATTAATTTACTTTGCCTTTATGAACCTGAGAGACTGACTGTTGCTTTCAAAGAGGCTGACATTTCACTCATCTGAAGGAGCTTGGAATGTGACAGGGGAAAGGGAGGAGAAGTAAATCAAAGCAGATATCAATTCTCCAGATGTAAAGTATTTTTCTTCTCCTCTATTTTTTTCCACCAGAAATGTCAGAAAGTCTGCTGACATTTTAATTCCTTTGTGATAGGCTGGGAGCTGAGAGCCAAGTCCTGCTGCCATTGCAGTCAAAAAGATTTTTCCCATCTACTTTAAGGGTAGCAAACTAGTCTTATATGCTGGAAAGCATATAACCAAAGTTTTAACAAAATGTAACTAAAACTAAATGAACATGAACATCATCTTAAGATCGGATACAAACTGAAACTGACAAGCCTTGTTGGACTTTTTTGTTTCAATTTGACCGTAGAGTAGCAAAACCCAAATGGACTGTACTGGAAGTTATACCTCAGTGTTGTGTTGTTTGGGGTTTTTCCCTAATCTGAATTCTGTTAAAAGTGTAAGAGTACTATTCCATGTTGTCTATTTGTCACCGAAGCTTCATGACATCCTATCTGTAATCTTTAAGATTTAATTAAAATACACTAGTTGACACATAATCTGTGCACATCTTTGCATACTCTATAAAGCACTGTGATCCTACTTTTAGCCTTATATGTGACCCAAAAAAACCTCATTATCTTTAATAGAAATACACTCAGATCCATAAGATAAAGTAGTACCTTCTATTCTTGTTATGTTAGCTGTTCATTGATATAAATTCAACAAGCTCATCATGCATTTAGCAAAACAGCAGAGCTGGTTCAGAGCAGCAGCACAGTGCTGAGAACTCAGTCTACAAACTCTACCTACAATATGAATGGTCATACATTTCCTTCTTTGCGTGGTGTGCTTAGAGATTTACATCATGGGTTCAGTATAATAAATTTATTTTCTTTTACCAGGTTGTTCCTTTATGAAGTATTCATTTATAAAGCAGGAATTTTTTATACAGGACTGCTAAAAACCATGGAGTAGACACATTTGCTTAGTAGTTTTATTTTTTTTTTCAGGTTCTATAATCATATTTCATCAACTGGTACAACAAAACATATATAAAAAGCAAAACAAAGAGGGCTTGTTGGGCTTGATGCATGGTAAATCTATTTAGTTTATTCTTGGTTTATTGTTAAATATTATATTGCATTTCTTTAAGCAGACATCGTGTATATTGTGACTTCTAGCATTCCACACACAGCAGCTTATTGTTGTTCCCTTTAAATATGGGAAATAAAAATGGTTTTAGTTTGCTTTAAAAAAAAAAAAAAAGAAATTGAGAGAGGGTACTGCTATATTACATGGCCCAAGAAATATTGGCAGCATGCTCTTTGGCTTTCATCCGTAGAACTGCAATGCTGGAGGACCTCCTTTCAAACTCTGGCTTGGTTTCAAAAGCATGTCCATTGGTTGCCCCAGAAAGCAATGAGTCAGTGAAAAAATTATTGAGGGGCATGTGGCTAAATTGGTTCTGGTGGTTTGAAAAGCCTGTGTAGCCAGAATCTGTCCGCGGTGAATGGGAGTAAGGTGTCATACAGGAGGATGTATCTCGTGGCAGCATGCAGGACGTAACCACAGAACCACTGGCCGCATTCCCTGCCCACAGATTGTTCTGAATCTGGAACATATAAAATGAACACAATTAAACTTAGATAGTTCATCTTTTGTTTTCTGCAATGCTTGGTTTGCTTTACTTCAGGTATAATTAGTTCCCCTCTGAAACAAGCAACAAGTGTTTAACAAGTTCTCTGCAATCATGTCAGAAAATAGTGAAAAGATCACATGAGACAAAATATGAGATCATTCACTTAAGAGCAAGGGCTGATGAGTCATGTTCCTTTGCCATCCATTTGTCCTGTGGCTCCATATATGATGTCTAGTGTTGAACCTCAGGATGCCATCAACCCAGACAGTCAATAAAATTAATGGAAACACACAACTGACATCAGAGAAAAAGTGTCAAAAGAGTGTATAAGATCATAGATATTTTCAACATAAATGCTTCTCCTCATTAGAATTCCCACTGTAATGGTAGGAAAAGGGTGAACAAAACAAACCAATTTGGATTTCTCACGTGATAAAGCCCAACAACTATCTGAAAAATTTAATAAGAAGCCTTGTGTAATTACTTTAAAACAAATGAAACCCTAAAACACAGGAATTACTGATAATACATTCACGACCTTTTCTTAAATTTGTTTCAAAGATAGATTTGACATAAAATTTCTTTTCATTACTTTTTATGTGAAATTATACTTTGAGGGCATTTCTGTTTCAGCATTCAGCTTTAACAAGATGCCTTGTGCATCCATGGAAAACATTGCATAACAGCCTAGGACACAAACTTTGTGGTTACCAGCAATGTCTGGAGTAACCATGTATTCAAGCTTTGATGTATAATCCTTTCTATACTTGGCAGTTGCTTAAAGCTCCATTTTGAGTCTCAGGCCTTCTACCATCTATGTATAGATGCTATTTATAGATAGGTATTTTTCACTTGTTTGTTACAAGATGAACAGACAGGAAGATTTTTAAGACCTAACATAAGTCAGCTCTTGTTGTTATCTCAGACTGCATGGTCTTTCATTCCTGCTCTATTCACTCTGATTTGATCAAACTTCACACTCAGCAACTGCCCTTCTGTTTTTCCAAACTCTCTACTCTCTCTCTATCAATACTACTTGCATATGATATAATTTCTGACATATTCAAACTTCCTCAGTCATTCCTCTTTTGCACACACCATTATAAAACATACAGCTTTGTATGTCTCTCCACTTTTACCTATATACCTTTCCTGAATGCTGATTTTTCAATGTACAAATAGCATCAGGCAAGACATTTTTAGCCCCCATTCACAGTACAGATCTTGTCAGCCAGTAACTATATCCTTTCCTATTTGTTTTCCTTTACTAAATTTGCCTTCACTAAAAATCTGTTTTCTGTTCAGTGTATCTTTGCCCTGATGCACTGCGATTGAGGCCACGCGTCTTTGTTCTCTGTGATGTGTTGGAGTAAGTCAATTACTCTTCAGTTAGCACTGAAAAGTGAATTCCCACTTCAAACTTAATTTTAAATTCACATTCCAAATCCACAGACAAAGGAATTTTGACTTTAAGATATAAAGGTTATCTCTCTAGCTGACTGATTTTTTCTGTCAAAGTAGAGGTCAGAGGAAGTAATGAATTATGACAGACACACATACGCACACACAGAATGAAAACATGTTTCTAAGGCTGATGAGCTGTGTTTTCTCCCATTATCCTATCACTTTGCAACAGCACATACCAAACCACCAACAAGCTAAAGCAATAAATTATGGTTCGCTGAACTCCTCTAGCTGAGATCTAGTGCAGATAGGAAGGATGAAATAGTCTTATTTTAAAAGTTAATATTTTAAACAGTTGTATGAGCAAGGTCATCAGGAGCTGACAAACTAATCTGGGCTCCTTGGGAATTCCAGCAGCAAAAAAAATAATCCAGTAAATGCTCCATTTTGGTTTCCTCTGAAAGCCTGGGGAAAAATCATGGTAGCAACACATCTCCCCAAATTCTGGATCTGCTCAACTTGTTTACACAGACATGCATGTGTGCAGTTATAGTTCCACACACACTCATGTGCCTTTCCACGTATACCCACATAGCTGGGCACACCTCAGGCTTCTGCTCCTGCATATTTTAGGTGGTCTGCTGGGAGACAATGGAGGAAGTAAGGTCACTGAGGAAGGATATGGAAGATTTTTCCCTCTTCTTGTGGGCCTCCTGAAGTCTATATGAGGAAATCTAAAAAAATTTTCTGAACTTTCCATTTGCTTCCTCTCATAATCACTTTTCAGAAGACTCAAACGTCAGCCCATGGGAGACTCTCTACAGTTTGACATGATTCCCAGCTGCCTTATTACTCCTTGATTAACCTACCTGAGCCAGTTTTGACTTATAATCAGACAAATTTCCCCAGGGAGAAACTAGTTAACCTATGCATGTCTAATACACGAGCTATTTCTGAAGGACCTCATAATCTCCAAAGCTAACTTACATGCAACAAAGTCTTATTTATCTGACTTACTGAAATTTCTTTCTAAGAAATGCTATGCCAAATGCTGCAGTCACCTAGGCAGCACAGATATAATTATAGGAGGAATTTAAAAAAAAAAAAAGTTTAAATACAAACATGAACAAGTTTGCCTTTAATAGAGTCATGATGGGAAATCTTCAAAAGGTTCAGAGGCTCAGTTAGAAAGTGCCCAATAACCTATGTGGTCTGGAGGAATCACAAAATCACTCTTTCTTTCCATATTTTGAGTAGTTTGGTTTGCAGTAAACTAACTTTAGTACCACCAATTTTCCTGATATTTTTATTCTAGACAAATCTCTTTCAATTTAGGTTCAGTGAGATTGCACAGGTGTAAATAAGAACAGAATTCAGCTGCAAATCCTAAAATATGCCAATGTCTTTTTCAAGAAATATGTGAACAAGCTATTAATTTCTAAAACTTTTAAAGGAGTGCACTAGATTTCTTCCTTAGAGAAAGGAATCCAGATTATTAAACTTAACTTCAGGAATGCCACAAGATTCTAGGAGAGCTTTACATCTTCTCTCATGAGGCAGTTATGCCTTCCAAAACAATGTTCCATTTATATCAATTTTCTATTCATTTTAGTTGGTTGAGTGTCTTCATATTTGGTATTAAATTTTCATTTCTTTACAAGGATTTACAACAAAAATATCTTGTAGTGAAATTTAGGTGCTGAAGGTATTCCTGTATTAAAAATAAATACAGTAATCATTCACAATAAGTCAAAATGATCAGACCTTCTTCTGGTATGTTAGAAGGAAAAGCAACATTATGTACATGAATTTAAAGAAAATATTTTTCCTCTTAAAATCTTGTGTGATCCATGAACTATATAAAAGGCAATTCAGAGACTGTGAATGAGGCCATACATACAGCACATCTCTGGTTTCTGTTAACATCACAAACAACTTGAGCTTTGCTCTTGTGGTTACCATGAAATTACCAGAGCCCTTCAATATATTTACCTACTGTATGTTTTATGCACACATACACATGCACACACACCCTTCCTGATAGAAAAAGAAATAGGATTTCATAGCTGTGACAAGAACATAACTGGAGAGTTATGGTTGTTAACATGGTTATGATATAATTTCCTAGGCACATGACCTTCTGTTAGACACTGCAGAGGAAAATGAGCTGAGGTAATTGGTCATCCCGCTTGGTGTCACTGCTTTTTTCTGTTAAACTTTCAAACTCCCTGAGCTCCAGCCTTTTTCCGCAGCCCCTGGAGAAATCACCTAAACTCAAATATCAAATTTTTCTGGGAGTTTTACTGTCACTTCCCTAGCTTTGTTCTCCCATCACCAAACCCTTGACTCGTGTTATTTCAGCCGCCTGCCTATCCAGACTAGAGACTGTCTCTGTTTTAGTGCGCATGTTTTAGTGCTTCACATGGGAAACAAAACTCTAATCTCTTTTAAGATCTCTAGATATCAAGAGATGTTATTATTATATTACATAATAAATGTTATATGCTGAATGTTATTATAATTACTCTAGTAAGTAATTAGAAACTACACATTTCTTCTGTGGAAAACAAGAGTGACACTAAATGAAGAGTTAAGAATTTATGTAATTATAGAAAACATGTGAATGTCAGATTAATTTGCTAAATTTTTGTCACTCCTCTCCTCGCACTACCAGAAAATATCAAATCTGTGCTAGCACAAGGAGCTACTTTCAGGAGATTAAATGCAATAGCTGTTAAACTGCTCAAAACTACTAGTTGACAACTTGTATCTGTTGCCCATTCCTAGTCCATCAGCACAATTAATTTGGTCTGTAACTTTCCACATTTTTTTTTTCTGGGTGCCTCTTTAGAACATCCAAAATACAGGTAGAAATTTGCCTGTGTTTCCAAAGCTTGTAGATTCTCAGAATAATTTAAACTTAAAAGAGCCTCTGGGATTATTTTTCTAAACCCTTGCTTGCAGCTACTCTCGAATTTAGATAAGGTTCAAACCCCATCCAGATATTTTGACTCGCTCCAGCTGCAGGGGTTCATTAATTTCTATGGGAAATTTGTCCCAATGCTTCTCCATTCTCACTGTATTTTTACATTAATATCTAGACAGAGCACTTCTCGGTGTTTAATTTGTGATCATTTTGTAGGAGCTGTTGGATGAGTGCACATGTGAAGATCACCTGTGCTGTATCAGGCTCATGTATGAGAGAGATGCAGCATACAATTTTCAGATATAAATAAAATGCTAATTAGCACATTTTAGTAAGAGACTTAATGATACAGATTTAAAATACATGATAGACCCCTTCACTCCACATTTGGCTTACACAAGGTGAACAAAATAAAAATCTGACCATTAGATTCCATGCTTAGACAAGTTTGCTAAGCTTCAAAATAATATAGGATTTTAAAATTCATCAAGCTTTCATTCTTGTATGGGATGTTTTGTAAACTGGAAATTCTCCCTACTGCAATCTCAAGGCCGCTTACAATATGGATTAATTATATTTCAACTCTATAATACAGTTCAACACAACATTTCATATTTTGGAAAATACTATTAAAAATTTTGTGTATCTTAGGGAAAAAAAATTGCCATGTAATTAAGACCCAGTAAAGTCACTCACACTTAAAGAAATAACATGTTTCACAAAAAAGCCCCACAGAGCAACAAACTGAATGTTGAGACTATGAGAAGGACCACATACAGTGGTGGTTTATTACCAAGAAAAAATAAAAGTGCAGTGCATAAGCTACTTCGTGTGGAACAGACACCACCCAGAAAGATTTGAAGTGTCACTCCATTCTTGTTGGAAGATCAGCCACAGCAGGGCAAGTGAGCACACATGCAGCAAGACACACAGCATGCAGGTGGGGGCTCAGCCCAAGCTCCACACTGTCACAGCTCGGCAGCATGAGTGCACAATAAAACTTCTTTGAAGCCAGATCAGGGATGCCTGCCACATCCACTCATGCTCAATCAGCTTACCCATAGCCTTAATGAACTATTGTGATTAACTGTCATTTATGTGCCTACTACAGTTAAAAGAAATTTTAAGTCATATAACATGTGGCATCTAATACATTCCATGTGAGCATTTAATTGCAGCATGTAACTTTGATTATTGCTAATGAGGATTAGCCATATGTACCAAGGCTAGAGCAAATGATAATGATGATCCAAGGACTTAGTACTTAACACATGTATGCTGATACCATTTCTACTCTCTTTGATTGCCAACACATCATGGGATGCCACGCTGTTCAACATATTAATTTAATTTATCGTTCTAGTGGATGGAATGCAAACTTCAGTCTCTTCCTTCTATTTATGAGATTTCATCATTTTCCTTTCTTTCTCCACCTTCTATAACATTCCTGTTCCCATACTTTTGAAAAGCTTTTGTTGTCTTAGGATTCCCACCTGCACTAGATTGGGCTTTTTCAACTGAAAAAAAAGATTAAATTCTATCCTATCCAAGCCTTGCCTGTATTTTCAAGAAAATTTTTTAAATACCCAAATATTTTACATGTGATATTACGAGGGAAAGTAGAGTGGTGTGACAAAATTAATCCTTTTAAAAGGATTAGAAGAATTAGAAGAAAAATTACAAAAAATGAACATGATTAAAGAACAAGTAAGGAGGAAAGAGCCTAGATGGGAGAAAAATATTGACCTTTTTTATCTGCTTTTCAATGGTACAAGTTAATGTTTATTTACATACTGATGCACTTATTTATAAAGATAACATCTTTATCAATTTGATTCATACAGGGAAATCAGGGAGTCTTGTGTGATAATAGTATAGGCTCTTGTGTGCATAAATAAGGAGGGGGTAAAATGAAATTTTGTCTCAGGTTTTCTTGTTAGTTCGCATAGGTAATCATTGAATCTGATGACATCAAGTACCTGTGCAACAGGAGCTTTCCCACTAACATAGGGTGGCAGAGGGAGTCAAATAAAGACCAATAAGGTAAGAGAAGAACAAAGCTAAAGAGCATTTTTATTGCTCCTCTTCCGACATATTTATACATCTGTAGATAACTACAGATGACTGCAGGTGAACCAGGTATCAGAAGAAAAAAATGTTGACAGATCATCTTACTTATTTTATACCTTACATTTTAGGAATAAAAATTTTAATTTTATTAAACAGCTGTAAAGGGAACCCATGTCTGGCATAAAAGTTCCTTTGGTTAAGTTTCCTAAACACAAATGTCTAATACTTACCTGACCACGGCTGCCTAAAATGAAGGATGGATCCTTCTTTTAAATACTGTTCATCAACATTTCAACAGTGTCTCAGATATCCTGAGACATATTTAATAACACTCTACACTCTATTTAAGTGACCAAATTAAGTATGGCTTGTTTACTAACATTCACTGTGGTGAAATGAAGTAAAATTCCCCATGAAGGGAATTTGCATTCATTTCCCCACTGATGTTAAGATGTTCCATCTTCACTTTCCTATTATCAGTAGGATATTGATAGTTAAGCTAAAAATGTCTAGGCTATATGTTTTCCTGAGTGCACCTAAGATGACTTAGACTACAATGTGTTGCATCTGCAAGAAAACCTTGAAGTTCGAACACTGAAACTAATGAAACTAAAAACTTTTACTAAAATGAATGAAAATCACTGTGAATGAAATTTTCCTAGAAAAATCTGATTTTCAGCATAATGTTGTTAAAGCCTTGAAAAAAACACCTGAATCACAGATGATTTTTCAAGAATATTGTACCAACTGCCCTCCTCTGTAACCCAGATTTTGACAGTATAATTAATGGAAGATATATGTATGCAGAATTTGGCCAGTTTAGGAGATATTCAATTTCATGGCATGTAGACAAGTAACTAAAAAAACTCCAAACAAACAAATAAACAAAAAATCTAAAGTCAGTATACTGTAAAAATAATTAAAGTTAGACTGAAAGAGCAAAGCAAAGAATTATGATCTACCAAAAAAATGTAAATTGTCATTATTGTGAAGATAAAGATGTGGAATTGAATAGCAAAATTAGACTGGATTATAGAGACAGGTGTTGGACCAGATCACCTTCAGAGGTCACTTCCAACCTCAAGCTTTCTCTGATTAAGAGCCAACCTACTGTCTGAAATGAGTTGAAAGATTCATTTTCTCACAAGGGAAACTTTTCAGGTTTATGAAGTCGCACAATACATAGCAGCATTATATTCTTAATTTGTATTTGATGAAGATAATTGGTGAAGAGACTAAGCAGAAGTCTCCACGACATCCTCTGTTGACTGCAAGAGACTGATGCTTCTGTTGGAGTGCAACCAAGATGTCTTTTCTCAACATATCCATGGCTGGACTCAAAACAGAAAATCTGCAGGCTGCAAATCCTTATAATGCACACCAGAAATTCGTATTTGTTCCTGCTCTTTCTACCATAAAGCTGTAAACTTCTCTGCTTGATTTCATCCTTTTTCAATATTCAACCTATATTTTCTTCCAGCAACAGGGAGTCTGTTTTTCTCCATGTTGCTTCTTAAATAAGCTCTAGTGCTCTGTGTTCCACAATCCACAAGAAAAAATAATTTATTTAAAAGTGTATCTAAAAATTATTTATTTAAAAGTATGGTAAAGCTTGTCTAATATTTACCTATTTCATTGTCACAAGAGAAGTGCCTGTGGTGGTGGTGGTGGTGGTATGGGAATAAAAGTAAAGGAAAAAAGGATATTTGTTTTCTTTTCTTACATTAACTACAATGAAATAAAGGAATTCTTGGGGAAAACAATATATAACATTAAAATTAAAAAAATTTAAATACATTTTCTGCCTGAGTTGTGGGATAGATTGATGAATTTATAGCAAGTCAGTAGCTGTATTTATTTTCCATTAGTGAAGCACTTAATAATGGACATCTAGTTCAAAAGATTTGAATGCAGTGATGTTAGTAGTCGTGTTTTTAAAACAGATTTTCATTGTCTCAGTCATTCTCGCTGGAAATGTCATATATATGATAGAGGTGTGGTTTTACTGAAGGACAGGATTTCAGAATGTGAAAACTAAGAAGAATTACCTCCAGGTTAGCAAGAATATGAATTTTTATTAAATGTTCTGTGATAATTGCCTGGACACCTACTCATATACAGAAAAGTAGCCAAATTTTTCTCTGAGGAGAGGGCTACCTTGTTTTTATCATGTAGCCAAGCACTCAGCTGAAACAGCCAATGTAAAGTGTACTCACACTTTCATTTAGCTCCTTGTTCCTGTTCTTGAAGTACAGAACAGCACAATGCAGCATTCTCATGCAGGTGACCAGACTCAACTACACATTTGTGCCTCTCTGTTTGCCTGCAGTCTGTTAATCTGTGCTTGTAGGTGAGCATGTTGCATTTGTGCTTGCAAAAGAGTACACATTTTGTATTTCTACACATTTTAGAGAAGCTTGATCTAAGATGATGGGACCAGCATTTGCATTTCAATCTTCTATTTTTAAGAATCTATTAATTAGTGATGGAAATATTTGTCAGGCTGAAGCTGAGTTGTGTCATCTGTCTAATAGATATTTTTTGACAAAAATATAAACAGGAATGCAGAGAATTAATCTTTTTAACAATCTGAAAGTACAGAACAGATATTTTATTGGGTTAGAATTCTATAGATCATATTATCATATAGTTTAAAAATGTGGGATTTTTGAAAAGCATTAATTTTAGTGCTTACCAATGACCTGTATTATTCCATTATCTTATACTAATGGAACTTCGGTCATTTAGGAAAATATGTAGATGGCATCCTACTAAAAATACAAGATAAGCTGGAAGACACGAATTTAGTCTAGAAATCCCAAAGCTTCAGCACTGTTCCTTGTATCACTTGTGATGCTATAGGTAAGTCAGAAAGACCTTCAAAGGAGAGTTGACCACCTTGAATGAGACCTGTGAGTGAATGCAAATCTATGCCTTTGTGAATCTACCTGGGGCTACCTAAGATTGCATTCACCTACCTAAACACAGTCATGCACTGATTGCTAATGAAAATTGGGTTATTGTCCTGCTACATTTTAAAATAAAACCAGACAACTTACAAGTGCCACCCCCACTGAAATGGTTGTGTCCATGTTCTGAGCTGCTGGAGCACAGGGCAGCTCTGGCCCAGGCACCAAACCTAGTAATATGTAACCTCTTCAGAGGTAAAGCACATTAAACTGAGCAGGTGACACATGAGCCAAAGACCCCTGGTTCATAGCTAATCTCATTCATAGAATCATAGAATCACTAAGGTTGGAAAAGACCTCCAAGATCATGAGGTCCAACATTTGACCAAACACTGCCATGCCAACTAAAGCATAGCACTAATTGCCATTTCCAGTCAATTCTTGAACACTTCCAGGGATAGTGACTCCAGCACTCCAATGCTTAACCACCATTTCAGTGAAAAAATTTCTTCCTGATATCTGACCTGAACCTCCCCCACCTCAGCTTGAGGTTATGTCCTCTTAACCTGTCACTGTTCCCTGGGAGAAGAGACCAAGTCCCATCTCCCTACAATCTCATTTCATGCAGTTGTAGAGAGTGATGAGGTCTCCCCTGCACCTCCTTTTCTCCAGGCAAAAAAGCCCAACTCCCTCAACTTCTCCTCACAGGACTTGTGCTCCAGATCCCGCCCCAGCTCCATTGCCCTTCTCTGAACATTCTCCAGCACCTCAATGTCGTTTCCATAGTGAGGGGCCCAGAACAGGACACAGGATTTGAGGCGTGGCCAAGCACAGGGGGACAACCCCTGCCCTGGTCCTGCGCTACAGGCCAGGATGCCATTGGGCTTCTTGGTCACCTGGGTACACGCTGGCTCATGTTCAGCTGCTGTCCACCAACACCCACAGGCCCTTCTCTGCTGAGTCAATTTTCAGCCACTCTTCCTCAACCCTGAGGATCTCTTTATTCAGCCAATCCAGAGCATGACCAAAGCAAGCTCACATAGAATATCAGTATTTTCTTAAGGTTGGCAGAGACCCCGCTACCTAATGAAGCTGAAGAGCAACAAAATACTAGTAGTGGAAGGGAACCATGCAAGATTTTTTGCTTTGCATGGTGCTATTTTTTATTAATTATGTGGTAAAAACAATATGAAGCCAGACACATGAAAAAAAATGGCTCCAGAATAAAAATATTCAATGTGCTAAAACAAGCAAGGAGACAAACAAAAGCAGAGAGTGAGGCAAAGCAGCAAACCAAAGGACTGGAGAACAGAGACAGAAGATTATGACCTTATTATGCAGTATACCTTGCTATTTATTAGCAGGGAACTGAAAAAGAAAAAAAAATTAAACCAACTACAATGGTGTGAGAGAGCTGTCCTGTCCCTCTGCCTCTCTCCCCCAGTGATATACATTCAGTTCTGACTCTGCATGGATATATTATGGTTTCATGCTAGTAGGAGACTTGTTCTGTTTAATGGTCTGTTGAGGTCCATAAGAAAATGGTACATGTTTAACACATCAAAAGGAAGCTATCTAGAGATCAGAGAGTTTATACTTCATCTTAGCAAAGTACACAAAACCTGAGTTGTTAGGACAGCTGCCAAATGTAGAACCAAAGTAGTGCTTGGTCTTTACCATACCTGAGGGTAGCTGTCAGTCCTTGGAAGAACAGATATATCATAGGTGGCAGCAAAGTGGCTCTTGGCTTGCTGGATCTGACCATAACGCTCTCTTTTTCTCCATTTTGCTCTTCGATTCTGGAACCAAACCTATAGTACACAAGGAAAGAGTCATCAGGGTACACAAAATTATATACTGCGCAAAGGGTTTTTAGGAAAATAAGAGATTTTGGACAGTGGCTTTGAAAATTTCTGTTTATCTACAAAAGGGAAGCTCTCCACCTGAAAATTAATTTTTCATTGTTTCAATCTTGTAAATGTCACACCTGCTTAACTTATTGCTGGCTATTTTAAACATACATATTGTTTCATTTATATTCTCTCAAAACAAACAAAAACAAAGACAACCTGAGAAAGATCAGTCTGTAGCAAGTAAAGAAACATTCTCTTAAATTCCCATGCCCACTGACTTGCTATGACAACCCATAATCTGCCTCCTAGAGGTGTCCATAATCTTTATCAAGTGCAGTAATAAAAAGGCAGGAAAAATTGGCACAAGGACAGTAGTTTACACAGCAGGAAAGGTTTCTATAAGGAAGGCTAGCTAAAAGGCCAGGAAGATAATAAAAAGTCACCATGTCACAGACAATTTTTGAGCTATTGTGATTTTTTTTTTCACATTGGTGTTAGGTGATATCTGTTTCTTATAATGGAAGACAAAAGAATTGCACTTTCAGCTATGGAATAATTTAGATTTTATATGCTTAAATTTGTTTATACTGCTTGGTCTGTTCTGTAATATTTTGAATGTCAACTATTATAGCAAAAACCCATTATATGACAATTTCTTTCTGTTACTGATAACTGTCATTGTCCCAAGGTCTTAATAATTTATTCTTGTCTTTCAGACAGTTTAGTTTGGACTGGTTAGGAATTATCCTGATGAATAAAGGCGATTGCTAAGAAAAGGAACACTGTATAGGAGTAATATCCAACTAGTCATTATTGTTCTGGTGTAAGCAAGCTCACTGAGACCTTTTTAAGAAGTCACATTTTTAACTGAACCCTTTTTTTTAAAAAAGGGAAAATGGCATTGGTTAGTCATCCTGCTAAATTGATCATTAATTCATTTTGATATATATATATATATATGCACATGAATGGTGGGATTTTTATAGAGACTTCCTGTATTTTGAGGGATATTTTCTGGTTCCATATTGTGGGATAGTTAAAATAACACTGGTTTATAATTCCATTCTTGCATTGATCTTTGGAGAATTTAAATGTCTTTTACTACTTAAGCAACCAGGGCATAATTTTGCTCATTTTGATTCCCAAGGACTTGTGGCAGATGTAGTACGTGAAATCTTTTACAAGATTCAGCTATCAAAGTAAGGCTCATGCATATAGCTCCTGAGTATATATTGTTAGGAACCTTGGTGGTAAATTTGTGTTATTTATGATGCCTGAGGTTCAGCAAAAAGAAAAGGGAAGGTAAAAAAAATCTCCTGTCTCCACAGAAGGCATCAAGGACGTGATAAGGAAATTTAGTCATGAAGTCCTTCCTTGAAAAAAGACCTTGACAATCTTCTTAAAATGTACCAGTACCAATTACTGGACTGACATGCAGCAGGAAAGAGAACAACTTAGATAAATTAGGTTCAGGTTGGCTCTCTCTGCATGCATGCAGGACAAATATTAAATTGGATGTTGATGAAATGGTGGTGAAGGGAACTGTGGGTAAGGTATCCAGCTGATCACTCTGCTACACTAAATCAAACAATTTGCTTGAATTCATAGAAGTAAATGAGAAAAAGCACATATTTTTTTCCTTTGACAATCCCCCAAAATGTTTCTGTTTACACCACTTTACTAGAAACTTACTCTTGGCAGAGATAAAGTAACCATTTGCCTCCACAAAGCAATGTAGAAATCTGCTGCTTGTTATCCTTGAATTGCCAGATGCTTGCCTTTAATGACGTAAGGCCTTGCAAATTGCTTAATCTTGTGATGGAATACTCTTGCTACTCTGGACAGAAATGATCAACATGTCTTTCCATATTTAGCATATGAGAAATTCAAAGATCAGCTATCTTTTACGAAAGGTAAGAACATGTTTAAATAAAATAGAAATAAATACTCTGCGAAAGTCTGATACAGACATATATTTTTCATTTACTGTCTTCTTTTAAATACTCTTACAGTGTGAAGCCTCTAAATCTTAGAAAAAAATGTGATAAAAAGTCAGATGACACACTTTAGTTCAATTTTCCCCTCCCTGTTCTCACTATCAATTTGTTCTTGAAGTAGTTCTCCGTATTCCAGAATTATACATTTGTTAGAACAGTGTTTTAACATTATGCTACCTTCTTTTTTTTAAGTCAAGACTAAATCCCAATGAACAGAAATCATATTTGGAAAGTTGTACCAAATTCAGGAGAGGAATTGCACAGAGCCTAAAGAGTTAAAAGTCACTGAAACAAATTCCATCGGCATTGCTGATATCACATCGATGTAACGGAGCACACAGTTTTGGACTCTATTTTCTGATTACAATGGCAAATGTGATGCCTGCTTGAATAGCCATGAAAAAAACATTTCTTTATAAAATTTATTCATTTACTCTTTCTGAAAGTGTTTCTGCTTTAATTTCAGTCTGTATGCATGTGCACTGGCGTCTATTTCTCTATATGCATGTGTAAGTATGTGTTTAATTACAAGTTGTGAAGTTGTTATCATATTCAAGTCACTAAATTAAAAAAATTAATCCCAGTCTGAAAGAATCAACAGGACTGTTATTCTCTAAATTGAAATAATGATTATTACCAGAACAGGAAAGAGATCTAAAATGAAGATAAACTTGCAAAAAGTGGCTCACCTCTTTTCTAACAGAAGACCTTTAAAAAAGAGAAAGGCTGAATTTCCTGGATATTTAGCTTCTTTTCTCACCATTGCATATCAAAAGCCATAAATATTATTGAGATTACTATATGAGCACATACTGAATGAATCCCATTTGTACGCAGTTACGATATTCAAATAATGTACTAAGTGGTCACCAGTATGTTTCCTTCCAAAAACTAGAATAACATTATTCATAAGTTATCAAAGTTTAAAAAGCAGAAATTGTACCTCCTAATTTTGTTATTTCTAAGGTCATTCCATACAGAAAAGATTAATAGATTATGTCCTTGTTTTATACAGGCACAAAACACACACACACACATATCTATGTAAATACAGGTATATAGCTATATAGATACTATATACATTTACATATGTGCAGTTTCACTGCACAGTCTTTGGATAGAAACAAGGAATTTGCTTACTTTTTAGACCGCAATTTTCATGCCATGATACACACAGAATCCTCTGCATCTGAGTTCTGCATTGTCATCAGTCTGAGCTACATGCAACAAGTCTTTAGTGGGGTCTTTACACGTAAAAATTTATGTTTTAACTGCCTGGAATTCTACAAGAGATCAAGACAGCTCTACTATTGATGTTGTTTTCTCATCCTTTAAACAAGTGTTCAGAACTGCAACACAAGTTATTTAAAGAAATAACAAGTTATTTTAGCACTACAGCATAACAGCTCGTGTCCATAAGGAAATGAGGCAAAACGAGCTGTTTACTTTAGCTTTATGGGCTTTTGTACAATCCCCAAGAGTGTAATTTACTCATTCCTACAATGCACAATTTGTCATAGAAAGGCTGAAATCTGGTTCCTACCTGGACTCTGGCCTCAGTGAGCTCTGTTCTCAGAGCTAGCTGCTCTCTTACATAGACATCGGGGTAGTGAGTTTTCTGGAATACTTTCTCCAGTTCCTCCAGCTGCAAACTGGTGAAAGTTGTTCTGTGTCTCCTCTTCTTACTGCTGGAGACATTGCTGTCACACTTATCACCAAGTTCATCCAGGTCTCCCTTCTCCTGCAGCCCTTTCACTGGAGACATCCTGAGATTGTTGCAATTGTCCATGGGCCTGCTCAGCTCTGTGTGAAGAGGCTGTCCTTCCACTTTAGTAATCCCGTAGTTCACTGTATACAAGGTGGGTTAACAGCTGGTTAATAAATGATCAAGGGGGAAGGAGAGGTGTTTAGATTCAGGAGTTCATATAAAACAGTTTCACAAGGAACCAGATTCCATCGTGGCAGTGTTATTTCTATATGAGATCACTGAAGAGGAATTTGTAATATTATACAGATAGAATAAAAGTGCTAAATCACATTGACTTTTAACCGAGACTGATATCTGAAAATATCATCTGAAAACTTACAGAGTAAGGAGACTGTGCAAGAGACTTGGATATTTTCACCCTACCACTACTGCTGCTAAAGTAGTTAACAATGCATGAAATCAGCCTCAGCTAGAGTTGTACAGATAAGGAATCTTAGCCCAAAACAGATTTTCATAGAAGAGGCACAAAGCTATTGACAAATGTGCCTTTAAACTTGGAAGCAAATGTAAAAAACCTTTATTTCTATGAAAATACAAACTAACAATGAAGTAAACGTAATAGTTGTAAACTGACAAATCAAGAAGCAAATTAAATCAAAAATTAAATTCACTTTTAAAATTCAATAAATTCCATATACCCTCTTTTGCATTTGTATAGTGGAATTGTTTCCAATGAAGTTTGTTATGGCTACGAAATACAGGGTATTTCTGCAAAATGTTAACTTATTAAAAGATATAGTTTCCTATACTTTGTAAAAGGATTACAGGAACTATTTGTCTTTAGGTAAAACTTGAGTGGTAGAGATAAGAAATATTCCACAGTAGCTTCTTAATAAGGAATGAAAACATTTCCTACTTTTCAATATTTTTACTTATCACACATCACTGGAAAAGTAATGAGGTAAGTTAAAGAATTCCAAAAAACCTTTTTTTTATTTTCTAAGCTAAAGGTGGAAAAAAGATTCAAGCTCTATAGAAATTAAAACTTACAAACATTCTATGTAACATAATAAGCTTGCTTTGAGATTGTCTCACGTTCTCAGTAATTTCTTTTCTTTCAATTCGAGCTGATTGCAATGAAACACAATTTTTAGGTACTTACTATCAACACATACATAGATAGGAAATGCCCCAAAGCCCTCGAGGCACACAATAAATTAGCTCATTAAGAAAAACTTCAATGTATAAATCAATTTCCTATAGGTTTTTCTTTTTTTAAACTACACTTGAAGAAATCTATCGATTTCTTACCCTTTTTTTCATACAAATAAAAGAACTTTCTCAAAAAGTATATATATACTTCAATGACTATATGAAGTTAAAAAGCATATCATATTGTTAGTCTTACTGCAGCTGATCTTAACCATGTTTTCCAATTTTTCTAGGAAATTAGTTTTTAATTTTTTTTCTATAGCGATTTTTATAATGTTGGAATAATGAGGAAGATTTTGAATGTTTTAAAAAGAAAATATTCCTCATTTTCCTTGCTTACAAGCTAGAAAATTTTAATACTTCATAAAATGTTTAACACTATTCTTTAGATGACCGACCGGGTTTTGGGAAAAATCGCCTTCACGCATCAATTAGTAACACGGCAGAGAACCCCGCTATGGTCGCAGGACGATATTTGAAGGAAGCAGAGATGACCAAGCGGCCTTCCGTTCCCTCCCCGGATCGGCACCGGAGAGCCGGCCGTGTCCGGGGTCCCTTCGACACCGACACGCCGGCGATGCTTTTCCCGGGAGTTTGCTGGCTGAAAACGCCGCGGCTCGCAGTGGGGGCGGGGATGGCCGGAGAGCGGCCGGAGGGCGACCAGGGACCGGTCAGGGGGGTGACAGGGGTGGCCAGGGTGTGCCGGAAGGCACTGGGGGGCGGCCGTGTCCTATCGCACCCTCCGGGACCCGCCGGCCCGTCGTTCCCCCGGGCGGGCTGCCCCGGGGACGGGCGGGCTGTGCCGGCGTGCCCGGAGCTGGCTGCTCGGCCAGCCGGGGGACCCGGGCCGGGGCCAGTGGGGAAGGCAGTAGCTGAAGAGCTGCACTGAAAGGAAAAGATCTCTTTAAAAGTAGGCGTTTTCCTTCTCCCGGATTTTTTTTTTTTTTTTTTTTT
>VXBC01003214.1:252531-376144 GCA_013399945.1 Ploceus nigricollis
TAATAGTAGGGTAGCAGTATTATAACAATAGTATTGTTACTGTTATTGTTATTTTACTACGACCTGACAGCCCCTCGCATGCCCACATCCAAAGGCTGCACAGCTGCCTTCGGTCTCCCTGGGCGGGAGAATCCCTGCCCTCCCCCGCACATCTCCAGGAGGGGGAATAACCCCGGGATGACGACTCACCGTTGCTGTCCTGGCAGGGTGATGTCCTCTCCAGCCTCACATGATGCTCAGCTCTTTGCAGAGGGTTGAAGGCCTGTACACATTTGCTGCCTGACGTTTTGCTATAAAAGGACTCATTGTCCAAAGTTTCCATAACGTGCTCCAAACTGCCTCCTGCTCCCATGTAAAAGTCACTGTTCTTGCTCGGCTGGCTCTTCAGGGCAAACTTCTCGCTCAGAAAATCCATAATCATCTAAAGCTGCTTGAGAGCCTCTTCCCTAGACAGAGGCTGGACTGTGAGCAAGGGAGGGAGAGTGAGTGGATGGGAGGGAAGGAAGGAGGGAGGGAGGAAGAGGCGTTCAGCGCTTAGAGAGCTGTTTTGCCTCTGTGCCTTTGATTTGTCTTGTCTTGAAAGGGGAACCCGAAGTTGCTCTTATATCTTGAAGCTCAGCAGGACTTCTTGTGCAACCTCCCATTTCTAATGAATATGAAAATAAGCAAGTAGTCTAACTCCACCCCAGGTCCCCCAAGACCTAATCCCAACGCAGGAGGGAGTTCCAGGCCCATTTTCCATAGACAGATCTGTTTCAGACAGACACACACAAGCATTTGCGGAGGGTGAGGGGAGAAAGGGAGGGAGGGAGCGAGGGAGGGAGAGGAGGGAGGACAAATAAAAAGGACATTTCCCCTCTGCAACCTATTCTCATTTCTCCAGGGATCCTGGAAAGAGTAATACCTTGCTTCCCTCCCTCTCCCCCCAGCTCCCTGAGAGGCTTACAGCGAGGTAATTTCAGGGGCACGTACCCTTAAGTAAAGGATCTTCTTTAATCGATTTGACTGATACGTCGGTAGCTGCAGTCCTGCTCTCTAAAGCTGTAAAATTAAGAACCGGTGTTCCTTTTCTATTAAACAGCTCAGAAGTTTTCTCCTAGAGTTAAACAGAGAAAGAAATGCTGTAGGCAGTTGTTTGTGTAGAGAGAATGTAAACCAGCGAAACTTAAAACTAGAACTCTCTCGTATCTGAAAACTGGCCTAAAGGAGAATTTGTCTGCTATGAAACAGAACTCAACCAGTCTGTCTCTGTGTGTGTTTGGAGTTTGGGGTGTGTGTGCGTCTGTGCAAAGTGGTTAAAACGGACCTTTATTTTAAATCTCCTGAAATATTATCATTAAAAAACAATACTGTTTCTAAATGAAAGTATTTTTTTAAGTCTTAGGTAATAAAAAGAAAACGAAATGAGCCATACATGCATGCATTCCTATGGATATTGGGAAAGCGGGTGGTTTCCACCCAATGTGTGAGCTTTGAAGTGCTTAATTCCTCGGTCTTTTCGCACATTGATAGGATTTAAAACACAGGCGAGAGAGATAGAGAGATAGTGGACTATTTCGAAAAGGCACGAATTACGGAAAAGATCTTCTGTGCTTCCTCGTGAAAGGAGTACTCGGTGAAGTAAAGCAAACCCGAGATTGCAACCACCTCAGATGAGGATTTCAGCATCGTGGGCCCGCTCTTGTCTTTTCTACTGAGGCTATTTTAGAACCCAATTCTGTGGGCCCTTCCCCCGCTGGGGAGGGGAGGGGAGAAGAAGCGAGGCTTTAATGGGTGGCTGAAGTACCGGTGCAACAGTGGCCAGCCGGGGCTGTGGAGCAGCTTAGAGACCTTTCCTGTGAACCCAGTCAAAGGTGAAGGGAAGGCCATTTCGGGTCCAGCATATTTCCCGGCGGGCACCTTCCCCTCCTTCTTCAGCTGGTCTCTAACTTGGTATTTTCCCGAAGAAATGGGTAGGGGGATGTTTTTTCAGCTACCACTGTCGAGCAGCTAGCTGTGGGCACCATCCGCCACACGCACAATCTCCCCTCCCCTGTTATCTGTCAGGACCAGGTTGCTACCCCCACCTCTCCGTCCCAGTTCCCAGCGTTACCTGCCGCCCACACCGAGCTGGGGCTGCGGGGGGCGCAGAGCCCCGTCGCGACCGAGCGCAGAGGTGGTGCTCGGGGACTTGGGGTGGGACGGGCTTTTTTGTGGTGTGCGGGTGTCGCTTTGGTGGGGAGGGAGAAGTGGAAGCTGTTTCCGTAAGCCCCGGGAGAAGAGGAATTGAAGGGGCGCGGAGGACGAGCGGCGCCCGCGGTGAGCGGCCAGGTGCGTCGGAGGCCAGCTCGCTGCCTGCCCCGGGAGAGAGGCTGGAGCCTGCCCCAGGGGCCGCTCCAAGGGCAGTTCCCGTCCCCAGATTTCTCACGAAAAACAACTTTCCTCCTTGCACCTTCTGGAACAACGCCTGCCCGGACCTGGGGAAATAGATCCTCTCCCTGCCCCCGCATCTCCGAGTGCTGGCACTTCGGCAGCGTGTTTATCACTGTGCCTTAAAAGCACTAAATGCCTTGGGGAAGGGGGAAAAAAAGCGGGGGAGCAGAGGGGGAAGAGAGACAGAGAGAGGGAGAGAGAGGGAGAGGGAAAAAATGGAGCTCTGGATGTCTTTTAAATGAAAGACACATGCAAAGCTTCTGCAGACTGCAATCGACTTTTATCCCAATAAATATCCCTCTTTAAAGACAACTATTAAACTCCAGGAAAGCCGAGGACAAGGAGCATCTCCTATGAACGTAAATCCCCCAAGAGCTGCCAGCAGCAGCAGGGATCTTTCTAGGCTGGAGGGAGCGCGGTTGCCTCCGCGGGGATGCGCGTGTCCCGCTGGCGGCGAGGAGCCGCCTCGGCGGCGGCAGCCCTCGCTCCCCACCGAGCTGCTCCGCCCCCCGGCAGCCCTTCCACCCCTTCCCTCCCTGGAGGATCGGGCCACCCCGGCGGCGGCGGCAGCTGACCCGCGGGGCTGTGGAAGCGCCGGCCTCGTCTGAGGACCGAGATGGGGACGGGCTGCGGCATCCTCCGTACTCTTCACCCCCGCTCCTCTGAGAAAACAGGACCCTCCTGCAGCATCTTCCCCGCAGCAGAGACTCTTCTCCCTTATCGTCCCGCCTTTGCGAAGCTCTCCCCGCCGAGATTAGCGCCTACATTTATATATATGAATATATATATTTACAATATCTGAGTACTAAATACAGAGCGCGGTACCAGCTCTAACGATCTTAAAATCCGTTCTTCCTCAACAGGAAATAATAAATAAATAAATAAAAATCAGAGTGATTCCACATCACTGTTAGCTTCAGGGACCAAATTCTACTCTAATTTACCTCTGTGCAACCCAGCGGACTTCAAAGGGAAGGAGAGATGTAACTTAGGGGAGAATTGGCGCCACGTATGGCATAGGTTCTCCTTAAAAGCTTGAAAACAGAAAGCTGACTTCAGCGGGCTAAAACCATTTGAGAGGGATTGGGCAGATCCCGGGGGAGAAGGCGGCAAAGGGAAAACAAATTCTGTGCTGAGGTGAGACAGCTTTGAAAAGCATCTTTCTTCAGGGACCTACTCCCTCCGCCAGGCAGCCCCGTTATTAAGAGCTGCATGCAGATGTGCCGCTGTGTTTCCAGAGATGGAGTATCTCCCAAACCTTCTGTGAAAGGGTGTTATGTGTGATGGAGAGACGTTTCGTGACCAGAGGTGGTGTGAAAGAGCTCGCCCCTGCAGCACATAGAAGCTCCTTGGGGGAAGCCTGTCTACTGGGACGAGCCGGGCGCGCACACCGCGAGACGCTCCGCGGTACCGCTGGGCCCTCCTGCGGGGACGGCAGGCTGCCTTACCCCCGCCGTCCTGGAATTCCTTCCCTTCCTGAGATCAGAAGTTACAGACCAACCGTAGGAACGATGATCCCGCATATATTTCAAACGTCTCGCTGACGAACAGTGAAAGAATTTGGGAAAAGAACTGTGAGGTTCGGACCTCCGTTTCTGGGTCCGCAGCCGCTGCTGCTCGTGATGGCAGTTTCCAGCCGAAACAGGGCTACTGCATGTTGAAGGCATCTCCTCACACCCTTGCGTTTGTTTAAATAAAGTGAGAACGGCAGCAATATGGGCGATGATCTCCCTTTCAAATGTCCAGGAATCCCTATCCCCTCCCGTCCCTCCTCCCCATTTCTAATCTCGGTTTTTAACTATGGATGGTAGCACAGAAAGAAGATTTTTATTTTTTAATTTTTTTTATACCAACACGTCTCTTCCCTCCAGAAGAGTTAAAGCACGAAATTTATTTAAGGATTGAATGGGAGGAAAATCGCGCTACCTGGGACTCGGCTAAACGAATTTTGGGGGTACTATTAAGTTCCTTCCACATACGCACACTCCAGCTGTCTAGGAAAATGGAAGGTGAAGCTATGAAGATAAAGGCTGGGTGTTCCCGTGGGAGGGCTGGCCCTGCACTGAGGGGCGGCTGAGGGATGGTTTTATAGGGGAAGAAGGGAAGTGTATATGTTTTCTTGAATGGGATCAAGCACCCCAATAGCAGCCGAGGGGGGGTGGGGGAGGGGGGAGGATGTGTGAAACACGAAGAGAGCTGTCTGTCTTGAAAAACAGGTGCTCAAATGGTTCAGCATTTCCACAAGCCTTCTGTTTTCTTTGCTGAGGACCTGGGAGATCATTTCATGTTCAGACACAGAAATTTTATTGCATGAGATGGGCGTAGGCTCCAGAGAGACCCTCTGAGAAATTAGCCTCTCAGTCTCTGCCACTCGGTCCTGCCACTGGTGTGCAGAAGCAAAAAAAATGTGTAAAAAGACACTCTGCGACTCGCTCCATATTTCTCTCCCAGTGGAATGTGGCGAATTGCAAGTTACAATCCAAAACCTAGCTTGGCTGAGTAATAATTTTCCAGACATCCTGTTTGTGAGAAGAATCATGTGAAATATTCTTATTTCAAGCAAGAAGAAGTGCATTGCCTCTCAAAGAACACTGAAAGAAGTTGAGTTTTGGGGACTCTTGGATTTCCTCCTTTTTGTTTTTTTGTTGGATTTTTTTGTTTTGTTTTGGTTTTTTGTTGGTGTTTTTTTGTTTGTTTGTTTTTGGTTTTGTTTTTGTTTTTGTTTTTTTGGGGGGGGTATGTGAAGCATCACTATTTTAATCCCTGAAAATAAAGATTGTGCTTCGGATTTCTGCAGCTGGGCTGCAAAAGGTCCCAATCCAAGCCCCCTTCAACGAACTTTCTTCCTAACAGATAGGTTTTGTTCACCTGAGCAAACACAAATCGGTTCTGGTGTACGTGGATAGCTTTAAGATTTTCCGTTCGGAGAGGAAATGTTTAATTGACACTGTTTGGAGTGACTTTACCAGAAACCTGGGATCTGTAGGTTCAGAGATCAGTGGAAGTGTAGGAGCAAATCGACTATACTTCTACTCGGTAACTTAATGCTACATGTGCGTGGGCAGCGGACGGGTCTATTGAGCCCCGCTCATCTCGCACAGGGAAAGTGGTGTCACCCCTCATTAGGCTGGGCCCGAGCCTGGAGCCTTTCCCACTTTCCCAGCCAGGCTCGAGGTTCAGACGTTTCCAGGTCTAGTCCACAAAACAGCCCGAACGTAACGACAGCAACCATTTCACGGTTCCTGCAGTTTGGCGCTTTGACAGTACCTCAGCTGTTAGGGAGATATCCCGTATGACACCTGCACAGATAAAACGAAGATTCCATGAGCCTCAAAGGCATAATCAGGGGACAGGCAAGAAATTTGGTGAATGGGAAAGTTACCCCGTTAGGGAAGCAGGATTGCTGATTGCTGTCAGGGCTGGACCAACCTCGACAATTTTCTTCTCGCAACAGGTAGTGACGCTTCTTAAACTCTTTTTTTTTAAACGCAAAATGGAATGAGATAATATTTAGTGAGTTGATTTAATCTTAGCCCCATAGGAAATCTCATCAGAGATGCTCTATAAAAGCATTAATCTCTTATCTTGATCTAGTTCAAATTATAATGAATCCTACTTACATATGTGTTATGAAAACAAATCCTACACGAATTTAATCTGTGCTTCATCGGACTGCTATTGTAGCCCTTTATCAAGTTTAGAAAGGATTTGAAAGTTGGGCCGTGGGACTCAAAGCGCCGTGCAGTTTGGCACCACCAAGAAAGAAGAGATTTGCTCCTAAAGATGCTTCTCAGGTCCGATATACGTATTTATTCCCCTCCACTCCCCCTCGCCGCCGCACTTCGACTAGAGTAGGATCTAGCTTCTACTCGGGATGTTAGGTGAGGCAAGCACAGAGGTGCTCTGTCTGCAGCCCGGAGGAGGCGGCTGTCCCCCGCCCTTACCGGGGGACAAAGCTTCTGGCGGCTTCGGCCGAGCCGGGCTCCAGCAGCCGGAGCGGCTCTTCAGAAGCCAAATCCTCGCCCCTTCCCCCTCTGCCGAGCTTTCCAACAAATTATAGACATATTCCCAAGGCAAAAGACAAACATCGTTCTTCATATCACAGAAACAGACGCCTTAGAAGAAAAATCTAGACGTGAAAAAGCACGTTATTAGGTTTTTACGGGTGAACATTTGCTTCTCCTCCCACCCTTACCCCTGGAATTCATTTCCAAGGAGCGGGCCGTCCCTAAAAGGAGCTGACAGCGAGTTTTTAGTGAACAATTCTGTCTAAATTACCCCTTTTGCTCTCCCATCGCGAACCCACGCTGGGCTGTAGGGCACTGAGCATTAGCGTACCTATGCAAGGGAACAAATAAAAAGGAAAGCCGTCCATTGCAAGTTACCCAGCCCTCCCTGACGGCAGTTTGGTACTGGGACAATTCCGAAAATATAAGGGCTACATTACCGGAGCGACCCGAGGCTCTGAATGTATCGAGAGGCCTGGAGAGTGTGTGGGGGGCTGCCTTGTCATCTCAGATGAATTGATTTCTTCTAAGGCATGAAATATGGGTCGACATTGTGGTTTCTAAGCACGAAGGTAAAGGAAGGTGTGAGACAGAAGGGGCAGGGTCTAAGAAATAGATCCCTGTTCAAGTTGGAGGTACTAACAAATGGATGCATTGAGCTGCTTTGACAAGGACTGCCGGTTTTCAAGGCTACCTCGTTTGAAAGAACCCTTGCTTTTTTTTGCATTTTTTTCCTCCAATGTGATGTGTGCTAGATGCGATTAAAAATGTGTAATTCAGCGATGCTGAAAGCCACAGAGCAACTTTATTCCGGTCTTTCAGCACCGCCTCTGTACAGTCTCAGCCTTATTTTGTCATTTGCTGAGAGCTGCCTGTATCTTTTGAAACGCTAGCCTGCATTAAGGAGCATCTATCCCCGAGCCTTTAGACTCTCTGCCCTTCTTACCAGAAACGGCTAGATGGATACAAAAAAGAACGTAGTGGTTAACCGATATGCTGCTAATATTTCATCCACGGGCCTCCTTCTCCTTCTTTCCCTCCCCCACCCCCACCTTTAAAACTCCAACTCTTGGAAAAACATCATATTTTAAGCTTTCCACACAAATATTGATATTGGCAAATAAAGCCAGCCCCCAGCCTTTGGTTAGAGACAGTCTTCTTTTTGTTTCTACACTGGGCAATCCAAATTAATCCACTGTATTACAAATTACCTCGAAATATTTCACTTTTCCTGACAAAACCCATACCCGGCATATGTCAGTCACCATGAGAGACATTTTTCCTCGTCCGTTTGTGTGCTGGCTCTTTCTAGACTGTTTCAGACAGCGATGGGCAGCGAGATGACATGACCCAGCAGGAAATTCTCTTATTTCTGTTTGCATTTGTGCTGTGCCAAGGCACAAAATGTTTAATGTTATCAAGTAATCAGGTAAAGCAAAACCGCGTAAGCTTGAATCTTTGCCTCGCCTCCTGTTCGCAGGGCAAGAGGTGCCCACCAGGTGAAAGCAGGTCCCCCACTACGACCCTTTGCCACCACAGCCAGCGCATCTCTCCTGAGCAGGGACCAGTCCTTCCCACATCGCCCTGGCCGAGGCTCTGAGCGTAACTCGGCACACGGCCAGACTGCACATTACACGAAACGCAACAACTTCCCGAGTCATTACCTGAAATTAAATGCGAATGCAAACGGCACAAACGTGAAGGGGCTGTGTAAAATGCAGCTCTTTGCTATTGTTTTTGTTTTGTTTTGTTTTGTTTGTTTGATGCTTTTAAAAAAAATGTTTTCGGCCAAATGTCGCACAGAAATCTATGGTTCTGGACACACACTGGAAAATGAAGCTGTGGCGCGTGGAATGGAAGCCAGGATCTGTGCCGGTTTCCCGGACACAGCCCCTCGGCGTCGCTCCGGAGCGGGGCGCACGCAGCCGCTCCGAGCTGGCACCGGCCGCAGCCGCACCTCTCACAGAACCTGCAAATTAGAAAGTAAACTGCGAGGCAAGAGAAAAAGCCACCAGAAACTGCCACTTCTTGAGAGTGCGAGGCCGATAATTTTGTTCTCTTATCTCCTAGCCGTGGTTTTCTAAAACCGCAACAATCCTTCTTTTTTCATGTACAGGACATCATCGTTTAAAGAAAAACTGCTGGAGAACTGTATTCAATCGCACGAATAGCAACGTATTAGACAAACGAGCCAAGCTTACGGCTGACCTGTGTTCTCGTAATGAATAACCTCTCGAACCTTTCCTACCCCGTAATGGTGACAAAACCCGCACTATTTGGACAGGACAGCTCTCATCTCATGATCGGAATGTAGCAGGAATACACAGGACACTTTATTTGTGTACGTTCCTTTTTTTTTTTTTTTTTCAGATCACGGCTCAGAAGCACAGAAAATTGTGCCGATTTGAAACAGAGGAATTTATTCTGTATTAGAACTTAACTAGTTACAGCACTCTCTCCTAAAAAGTTGTCTTACATCTCAGGATATATGTGGAACACCTTGGCTGTGGCTCAACTACTTGGTTGTACTCATTTGCATTCAGGATTGAAGTAGTGCCTCGTAAAAAAAAAATTGCTAACCTCTGGTTTCCTTGTATAAGTGTAATTTAACAAATGAGTAAGCTAGGAATAAAGAAAACCCGACGCTTAGCTATTAACAAACGTGGTTTATCACTTCTTAACTTTCTGAAATCGGCATTTGTTGCTACCAACATAAAATGCTCTTACCTGCTTTTTTGTCAAATAGCCATTAATTGCATCTCAGTCCGAAGTAATTTTATATCTTCCTAGGTATTTGGCTTATTGAATGTTTAACGAAAAAAAAGTGCTATATAAGTAGCAATCAATCAACTATGAAATTAAGAAAAGGTTACTAACTACAAACAAATCTATTTTCCATTTGAATGAAGATCTGTTGTGTCAACATCTGTCACCAAAATAATGGGGAAAGTGATCATAAAGGACAATCCAGTTGTTTAAATGACCTGTAAATAACAGTGTAGCTCATAGTGTCATTAGTTTCGACTTCCAGTCCTTGTAAGGATGGTCAGCCTGTCGAAGTTAGACAATATTTCCACTAAAAATCTCTTCAGAAATCCAGTCTCTGTTCATTTGGCATCATGGAACTTCATGAACATCTCTCCAATAGGTACTTTATTGCTAACAAACCTTCAGCACAATTTGGCACCAGAAGGCACCAGAAAGTGCCTTCAGGATGTAGGCAAGGACATGTGGTCAGCATCTTCCTGTCCATCATCTACCTTGAAAACCAGGAGAGCAGTTGTCCACAAGACCCAACCCTACTTTACTTTATGTATACTGTTACTTGCAGGCCATACCTGCCTCCTCCCCTACACTTGGCATATTTTTCTGACTTTGTGTGCGAAGAGAGGTGTCCCATTCCTGTTTAACCACACCTGCATCCATGACCAGTTGACATCCCAACCTCATGTCTATATAGATATATGAAAGTATATGCAAAAGTATGTATGAGAGTGTATATGAATGTATAGATACATATTTCTCACACAGGCTCTAAAAACTGCAGTGACTGACACATTAATATTCAAACACAACTATTTCACAACTGGTATAAAAATAAAATTAGTTAACTTTTCACTTACGATTGTAGAAAAAAATAAACAAAACATTAAAACCCCAAGTTGCTGGGAGTTGGTTTGTTTTGTTGTTTTTTTTCCTCCAGCTAATACAGCTAAGTACAAACTGCTTGGAACTCAGATGTAACATCAGGCAATTCAATCTTTTATAATATAATTAAGAGTTCTAGTACTGCTTTTTTGAGGCCATGTGATAATAGCTACTTTTCATACGTGTTTTCCTGACAAAAGAAAAGCATATTAAGATTGCACAGTATCCCACAATATTAGTCTGGCTTCCATGAATGCTAATAGAAGGAATTTCAGTATGTATCAAGGAAAGACTGTACCTTCATAAACATACACTGCCATTATTATGAGAATCTGAAATTAAAATCATAAGAGATATTAATCCAATATATTCCTCATAGTGCTTTAACAATTGTAATGGAAGACCAAGAGACAGTTTTGCAGGGCATGTGTCTGAGGCCAGATTTGGATGCCACGTGTGGCAAGGTTTTTAAAAATGCAAGCACTGTGTACAGTGGCCACACCTTTAATGAATGCATATGTGAATAACAGGATTATTAATAATTAAAGATAACGATTTACTTAGTCAAAATGTAACACTAACTCACTCTGCACCAAAACAATGTCAATGCTATACATCGGCTATTTATATATCTGTTAAAACACGAAATGCCTTTGAGCAATTATCTTTTGGGTCAGCATGGGTACTGTGTCTGAAGCAGGTAAATCTGCACTTTATTCAGCGAGAAAGATTTCCTCACAGGCTTTTGTCATTCAGGTGTGGGTGATCTGATACTAACACCTCGTTAAGATGCAGACTATGCCTTTTGGGGAGTTTTGTTTTGTTTTGTGTTTTTTTCCTCTCTCTCTCTGTTGCTGTAGGTGTTTTTCCTGATGCCTCGGTTGAAACAACAGAGAGTTTAAAGAACTCCGGAGCACACCTTCAGGTAACTTGCACAGGAAGAGACAGTTCAGGGATCTGTTCCGGAGAGCTTGTAGAAAGCTCTTCACTTTGTTTTGGCGAGTAACACCCATCAACTGTTCAACGCATAAATGCACCCTGTTGTTTTCTTCTTTGTTTCAAATGAATGCTTTCCTACATTCCCGAGTCTCAAGTTTCATACATACAAGGAAGATTTTTTTAAAAGAGCTCATTCATACGAAGTCCCTCTTCCTTCATGTTAAAGGATCTTCAGGGAACAGAAAAAAGGGTCGAGGAGATGATGCTAGCGAGCCTGGAGAAGACTGAAGCACTGCAAAGGCAGCAGCGCATCCAGGAATGCAGTTTCAGGGTTCTGTGATGTAAGTTTTGCTGGACAGCCACCGACCCATAGCCACTTCAACATCAGAACAGACTGACAGAGAAACTTACTTTTAAGAATATGTTCTTGTCCTAAATGGAAATTACTGCATCAGAGGGTAGGTGTGGGGGAGACAAAGAAAAGCAGGAAAGAAAAAAGAAAAAAAAACCGAAATGAAAAAGAGAGAACTAAAAGAAAATCCTCAAAAGACACAAAAACCCCCATAAAACTGCTAGCAGAGTAGGGCTTGAAAAATTGTCATAAATATCCACCACATGTATCATCTGTGTTACCTCTGACCTTACGTACTCTAGGATGTGACTATGAACACCAAGGCATGTTGGTTGCTTCACCGTATCCCTGAATGCAATAAAGGTCTTTCTGCTAGCTTGAACAGAGGCTGCACCTTGCACATTCTTCTGCATTTGGTCAGACATACCATACTTTGAACACTGCAATTCTGAGAAAAATGTATTGGATACAATAAGACCTCATCCTATTACACATTGCAGTGTTATGTAATGAAAACAGCAACATGTTTTGGCATACTTTATACCTTAATTTATGTTGAGTATATTACTTGACTTAGGCAGACTAAGCATATTATGAATCTAAAAGGCTTGTCAGTGAATATCATCATTCCAATTTATAATTTAGTAAACTGTATATTAAAAAGCTACCATTTATCTTTGCAAAATAAAAGGCCTTAAAAAATGTTGCCAAAACATTTTATTTAGTCTGTGAGGTATTTCTCATTCAGAAACACCCTGAAAACAAACAGATTAGGTATGACAATTTTTATACAGCAGATATTTTTTTTTATATAGATGTAGATACAGATATAGATGATACAGATATAGAAAGAAGCATAAAATCTGAAATATCCCTTATTTACAGCTTTGGTGATGTGCAGTATATTATGGATACTCTAGACAAATAGAGGGGACAATCAAATAGAGGGGACAATCTGCAAGAAGTGTTAAGCTATGAACCTCTTGATTTTGTATTTTGATTTCCAGTTAATACCTGTAACAGTGGCTACACACACTGCCAGGTGTAGTGGTAGAAATTTTTAAATAACAAAGTTTTTCTTACAAAACTTATAACCTTGATGTTAAAAGAAAAATCACAAAAGCTCCAGTATTTGTTGGTGACATTTAAAAGTCACCAACAAATTATTATATTGCATATCCTGAAATCAAGCTGAACACTATACATTTGGAAACTAACTAGGTAAGATAAACATCTACTGACATTTTATTCCCTGTTGACAACCATAGCATTTCTATAGTCAGGTTAAGCAACCTGACCATAATTCCCCAGAAAGGCAAAGAAATCTTTTCTGAAATAGGGTGCATTGACTTTTGAAAAGCAAAGTGATAATAAAAACAGGACAGTGTTCAAACAAGCAAAATTATTTATTGGAGGTTTTCCATGAGATTAGCCATCTTTTTATCTAAAAATAAACACAAGTATTCACAAAAATGGAGAGAAATGCTTCTAACCCATAGTTAGATAGGTATGTCAGCATAGAAAACACTTTACAAAATAACATCACATGTTAATTTAAGTACATTTTAAAAACAGCCACAATGCAAGAATTCATGTTCTTCACTGACTGAAGTTTCAAGCCCCATTACCCTCTCCACCTCTTTCTCCATCTACAGCGGGTTGTGGCTTACAAAAACAGACAAGGAAATACCAAAGACAGCCTTTCTAAAGATCCAATTAGCAACTTATACCCTCAAAGTGGAAAACGTTAAAATAATGTTAGGCTTTGAAATCAAGGAACATTTTCTGTCCTGTAAGCTGATGGACAAAGCATTGACTAGAAGTAATGAGTTAGATACCCATGAACAGTTGAAACAGTATTCTTTTTCTCTAGATTTCCTTGCACCACAAAATATTTACACATGGGTCTGATCCATTTACACATGGGTCTGTCTATGTGAAAAAATTAAGTTGGGTTAACAGTAACATACAGATCTAATTTTACATTATTCCAGAACAAAATGAGAACCTTTTATTTTTTTTTAATCCTCTAGGAAACAGAAGTATTTGAAAGTATAAAACCATTACAGGTTGCTTTATCATATTATAACAATAGTTTATGATGAAAGATCTAGAGGACTACCATATTCCTAATAAAAGGAAAGTGCATGCTCATCATTTGTATTGATGAGCATGATTGATTATATTACTGGTTCAGTAAACTATTCTGAACAGACTTCTCTAAGAATGGCATTGCCAGCTGTTATACCTCACAACACATTTTGCAAGCATGTATTTTATTTCATGAGAAAATGAGAATTCAGTGTTTCAATATGTGACATACATCACATGAACATGAACCCTTATTACATTTGGACTTCTCATCCAGTTCTTCTAAGCAAGCCTAAACTTAGTCACTGTACAACAAACCTTGTAGACTTAATCAGTTCTGCATTCTATACCACATGAACATATAAGCAATTGAAAACACAAACTATGATAACTTACTGACAGGTATAAAATACTTTGACCAAAAAAACCCACAAAACCCAAACCACTGCAACCATGTATAATAAAATAAGTCAAAAGTAGTTAACTGAAACTTGTTTATTGGTAATAAATGAAAATCCAACAATTGCTATTCAGAGGCTTAAAAAGAAACAGGTCTCCATATGCTTGCTGTGTTTGATTAAATCAACTAGTTAAGTTATCTCCAATATTCAGCTAATATTTTTAAGCTTTTGCCTTTTTTTGCCTGCTCCCCATCCTCCGCTTAGCTGTACTGGATGGTCTCGAAATGATATCCGTTCTGTATGAGATGGACCCAAATATGATTTTTCTGGAGTAGAAAAATTCTTTTCTAAACAACAAAACAGAGATGAAATTAAAAACCAACCAACCAAGACTCCCTACATTTCATTCTACCATATTCTTTTCAAGACAATAATATTTCTAGATCTAATTAGCACACAATTTTTATAGTTATGTATCTCACCATTTAAAAGTAATACAAGTAGTTTCACAAGTTAGTACTTTAAAAAAAATAAGCTCCTTATCCAAAAAGATGGTAAAATTACTAAACAAAATCACCATATTTTTAGAAGTGTCATTATCTGTCCATTTTGAACTTACAGAGATACTCAATGCTTTTCACACAGAAACTCATCCTTCAAGTGGATGAAGAACTAGTTCAGAAGATATATCTAATGAACAAGTTTTTGTGGTTATGTTAGACCAAATAAAAGAGAGATTTCTTTTGTTCAAAGCTCAGGAATACTTAAATGCCGGATGATGCCACAGAAAAATTTAAGAACACATAGGAATATGTGAAACACTCTCATTGTCATGCATACAGATGCTTGAGTAATTTAGACAGTGGTTTCTAAAAGACTCTTCAGACAATTATTTAAATAAAATATCCAATAAGCATGACCAAAGATATAATATTTATTTAAAATAAATTAACATTTTACACCTGAAAATATCTTTCTTTGGCACCTGTAAGAAAGAAAACATCTGTGGAAGACAACCTTTGCAAGAGAATGATATGATGATGATATGATGTTCACAGTACAGCAGTTCATGTCTGTGAGTGTGTGTATATATATATATATATATATAAAAATAATATGCTAGCTTATCAAATATGTATTTTATTAACAAATTTTTGCCACTTACCAAAGGAAAATATTTTTACCTACGTAGTTTCAGTATTTTTGATATTTTAATTTTTTAGAACTTCTCAATAGAAAAATTAAATTTCTCACAATACATTGTGATGAAAAAGTAGAACATCATTCTATGTACCAATGTATAAAACATAGCTATAATTTTCAAAGAGTAAGAGTTTCTTTGTTTTCTCATGGATGCTTTCCTGTAGCCTTCTAGATCTAAATGTCAGGAGGTTTTCCCAGCCTACAGTTCCCTTTCTTATGAATTCTTAAATTATTGCAAATGTATCTGAATAAACAGTTCTTTTGGCAACCAAGAGCTTTCAAGTATTTTTAACATTATCTTCATTTATTTTCTTATGGCTCTAGAGATGTAGTCAATTGTTTTTTTCTTAAAATATATAATTTATTCTAGATGTATATCCTAAAGATTTAAAATTCTGATATTTTGACTTTATAGCATTCCCAATTTTCTTGCCTTTGGATTATTTTATTTAACACCTCAAATGGTAGCAGATCTCTCTAGTACAGAAAGGCTTTTGTTAAAGAGCAAAGAAAATATTTAATCAAGCAGTAAACTTTCCATTAATTATTTTGCCTGGGAACCATAGCATATTCCCTGGAGACTGAAACTCTCAAATTAGTAAATTAAGTGGTTAATTAGTGAAACTTCAAAACAAATCTAATGTGGTAATAATATTTTTTAAATTGCATGCCTTTAATTTCAAGAAATATTTTATGAAATTGAAAACATTGTTAAACAACAAAAATAATTAAGACTGGAAGTTTTTGTTAAAATAAAAACAAAAAGGAAATAGCTATTGCACATTTAATATGGAAAACAAAACTGGGGCTAGCTTATGCTTTTTCTGTGCACTCATCTTCAACATGGTATCCACAATATAGGTAAACAAGACATACCATTTTTTTTTCTATATTTTGACAAAAAACACATTTTATTACATTATTTTTAAAACAGAATAAAAACAGATGCTAGAAAGAGCCTAACAATAATGAACTTGAAAACTAGTCTAGTAGTAGACTATCTAGTAGTGATAGAGTCAATATAGGAAGACAGTCAGTCAACCTAATCTAAACTCCCTGATCTGGATTATTTCTGGACTAACAACCTCACTTGTTTATGAACCTATGTGCACTGCTAAACAGTATTTTCATGATGGACTTCAGTAATCTGTACATGTAGAGTTTTGCCTCTCCACCTGTAATTATATACAATGCATTGGAAGGAATATATTGTCCTTACATGAGTAGGAGATATGTATTATTGTTCCATTAAAAAATCCCAAAGACCTGCTGTATGCAGGTTTAACACATCAGAGGCTGTCCCAAAGTCTGACAGTCATGGGTCTCTTTTTTTTTAATCTACTCTCATTAGACTTCGTAGCATCTGCTTTAAACTTTATTATATAATTGTGACCTAGACAAACTGACCTGAAGCACAGACTAACTCTGTATTCTTTCTTTCCACCCTTTACATAGTTCTCAGCACTATTCAGCCAAAGAAAATAAAGCCATTGTAGAGAATGATCAACTAATTTGGAATGAAATATCTACAGAGGGGCTTGTTGTAAATCACTGTAAATCATTCCCTTTTTATGTCCCATCTTTCCATCTTTGAAACGGGCATAATTATGTTTGCACTTCTGATAAAGCACTTTTGATATCTACTGAATAGTACTAAGAGACGGGTATTATCAACGCTGCTGCTCCAGTTATCAGTGGTGGAGTGATGAAAGACAGAGCTGGCATGGAGTACCAAAACCCTATTCCCTGAAGAAGAATCCTCAAGGACAGATAAATCACACCAGCATAATGCAGTTTGCTTACTCCTATTCAGATCACAGCTGTTTCTCAGATGATTGAAAAATTGTGTCCTAAAGCAAAGGTATAATGAAGGTATTAGTCAAATATGAGAAAGGGTTTTGCTGCAGTTCTTTCTCCTAGAGTTTAATGCAAGACCAAACAGAAAGATTAACGAAAACGTAAGAATAGAATCATAGATTCATGAAGGTTGGAAAGGACCTCTAAGATCATGGAGTCCAACCATTAACCCAGCACTGCCAAGTCCACCACCTAACCATGTCTCTAAGCATCACATCCACATGTTTTCCGAACATCTTCAGTGACGGTGATTCCACCACTTCTCTGGTCAGCCTGTTCAGTGACCACCTCTTCAGTGAAAAAATTTTTCCTAATATCTAATCCAATAATGATAATCTGATAATGAATTGAATGTGTTGCAAGTATGGGACTTACCTGATTGATCATACATATGCCCACAAATTACTACCCTTACTTTTACCTCATGTCTTTTGCTATTCCAGTGAAAATCTAGGTATGAGTATTTCACATGTGCTCAAGTAAGAGCAGCTTTGCACTTAAGTGTAAAGTGAGCATCTAGGCAGAATTTTGCAAGAAGTAAAAAAAAAATTGCATATAAACTAAAAAAACTCAGTAACTTTGTTGTAAATACCTGTGTTTACAAAAGATTTTCTGATTCTGATTTACAAACCGGCAATTTTTTTTTCTTCAGAAATATTCAAGAAAGACACCTCCATTAGGAAATGGTTAGAATTTTGTCAAGATCAAGGGAATGAGAGAAGACAAGAGAGTCTGGTAAGGGATGACAGCGGTACTTTGAATTGATAGACGGAACCTAGAAATCGTCCTCAAAAACAGTCCTGTTAAAAAAAAGTCACAAACCAGAAAACAAATCTAACTTTCTGAAAACCCTTAAAACATACCAAAACGAATCCTTATTATATTTTTTCTCTAATATTTATTGATTGGGGGTTTTATTGAGGGACCTTACATATTTCTCTTACAGCATTAGTAATGATGTGGACAGTTTTACACCATGCTTGGATTTGCAATATCTCCATTTTCCCCTAAACTGCAATGTATCCTCCAAATGAATGGTTTTGTTTGTGAGTTAATTAAGAGAATACAGCATGTGAGTGAATCACATTACTGCTATCATAATTTCTTAATTGGTAAAATAAAGGTGACGTATATGACATATTTTGCTATAAAGAGGCATGTATTTCATTAATATGCATAAATACACACATTGGTATCCACATGTGCATTTGTGATTTATGAATAATTGTAAGCATAATCACAATACTTTTAGTTCATGTTATGTTCCTTAAGTGTATTTGTAGTGGGCCTTGCCGAAAGGAAACAACAAAGATTCACAGCATCTCAAGATTCTATATTTAGTATCTTTACTAAATAGGTGTATATAGTAAATGTAAACTAACATGTTTACTAAATGTAAATTAGAACAATTACATTTGGTTTACTATATGCAGTACTGATATTTTTGACAACAATTATTATTATTATTACCATTACTTGTACTAGAATTAAACAGAACCTGGCAAGTATTTTAAGTATAATTTAACAGGGTACATGGTTATTCTAATACCAACTGATGTGGGAACAAATCTTAGCCAAGAAAAGCAATTTAATTTCTGCTACACTAAAGCAGGCACTTTATTTGCTCTAACACTTATTTGCTGTACATTCATTTACTTGTAACAACTTAATATATGAAGCTCCAGTACAGTCTGCGAGACTTTCAGATGCCTGCATATAGCAAAAAAGTATTTTGAGTATGTGCTGAAAGCTTGTCTTGGGATAATGTCACATGCTTCTATTTCCAAGCAGTCACTTTTTGGTTGTTTAATCTGTTTTCTGCTATCAATTTGTTCTGGTCTTTTTTTTGTTAAAGCCTGGGTCTTTTAACAAATGTCAAGGTTTACATATCCACTGTTTTGATAAGTAATGCAATATGTAAAATGCTTTGAATGAAATTCTTGGTGTCCAAGAAGAAAAGCTTTGTTAAAAAGGTTATGATAGAAATTTTATGATGCATAGTAGACGTCATAGGACATTTATCGATCCACCTAACATTGTATGTCTGGAGATATAATTTATTCCAAAGTCCTTGCCATATTGTATTACTTAAAAGCAAATACAGCATAAGAAAGCATGGAGAAAAAAACCTCAACATTTTAATGAAAGTGACCAGAACGAATCCTTAGCAGCAAAGCATTTACATCAATTTAAGCTCTGGAAAGAAGGTAGTTTCAGCAGGTCTGTGAAAAAGGTAAATGCTACAATATCAGAAAAGTTAACTTTTTAATACTCTTACTTATGGCTATCTTGAAGTTGGATTTTTTTTTTTAATTGCATTGTTTGCATAAAAATAGTTATTGTGCTGCAATTTTACATTATATTTTTTAATTTCAAGATTATATTTAAATAGCATTGAAAAGTCTGGGGATCGATTTATATGAAATACCACATGATATGTAAAGATATATCTCCTTTTTGTATGGAGATTTGAAGAAAGAATATACTCATGATTAATATATTTTTTAAGTAAATGGTGAATTTTGTTTGTAAATCTTCATGACTTCATGCTGGTAGGACTAGAGACTAGTTCTAAAATTTTATAGAAACAATGAACTTAAATCTCTTTGTTTATCAAACATTGATGCTCTTCCAACTAGATCATGCTGACAATTACATACTTGAATAATCTGAACTCTAAAATGTGACTCAGTCACATGGAGTTGAAAGAGATAACAATGTACAAGAATATATTATAAACATTAATTAATTACCATTGCAGACAGTTAAAATAAACGTAATAAACATAGTGCTCCAAATACAACCTTGTAAAAGACAACTCTTTTCTAATTACAAAAAATACTTTCAGCACTACTGCTTATTAAAGCTCAATATTTATTTTGTGTTTCAGCTCCTTATCTATTTCCCCAATTTTGACCATTTATGATGAAATTGAGTGTCTGCCCGAAATTTTCCAAAAGGTTGGTCACTTCTAAGAAAATATGTAAAATATTTATGCTGCCCTTTGCAGACAGACCTGAAATCTACCACATAACAGAGCCTTCCTTGTAGGATATGTCCAAATTTGGATCAAGTATATATGAATTGAAGTTTCTCCATGATCAGAGAAGGAATTATTGATCTTTTGGGCTATATTTACTAAAATACCAGTCCATGGAGCTAAGCAAGGCTATTCCTAAAGGTAACGGTGCTAAGTCAGGGAACTTAAAAGCCAGTTCGTTTCATGCTGTCTGTGGCAGATGGAGAACAGCTACAGGAACCATGGAGAGGATAAGGATCAAAACTCCTACCAGAAGAAGACTGAGAGAAGAGGCAAAGGGCTGCAACTAAAATCCGAGAGAGAAATGAGACTGACTCAGAATCAAGGTGAAAGAAACTAAAGCTAACTTGGTAAACAATGCCCTGGCACAAGAGACTAGAATGACTTGACAAAGAGACTGACACAGAGCAGGGAGAAAAACATGGAGAAGAAGAAAACTGTGAATTGGCAAAGGGGAACTGTGTAAGAATAAAGAAGATGGATTACGGGGCACTAGATGGTTCCTGACTCTCAGAATTAACATAATTTTAAAAAGTGAAAATACAGGTAATAATAAGAAAGAACACAAAGAATAAGTACATTAAGAGAGTGGACTTAAGATCTGCCTAAACAGCACACTAAACAGGCCATATTTGGAGGAGGTCTAAACTACAAGATGATGAATCTGAGGAATACCGTCAGAAATAATTTGGATTTAAAAAGAAACAGAGAGTGAGAGGGAAAAAAGTAATCAGACGGGGATTTGTAGAAACAAACAGAAGACTTGATGGCATATGTGGGAAAGAAGAGTGGATGGGAGAGGAAGCTTATGCTGCAATAAGTTGGAGGACAGAAACAAGAACCATCCATAGTAAAAGAAAGGATTACAGAACACAGGTGTGGAAAAAACAGCAATGAAAAAGAGACAAATTAGAAGGAAAAAGCAAGGAAAGAAAGAGTGCCTTGGGAAAGAAGATCTTATAGACACATCTTTACCATCCAGTGCAACAATCTGGTGAAGTAGCCAAACATAAATTACTGGACCTTTCAGTGAACTGACTTGAGAAATATTTTTGAATCTACTTAACAAACATCCCACAGCAAAGGAAACATAAAACTGTTATTATTTACTCAAATCATAGGACAGAAATCCTTATTGTTGATCTAATGGTTCCATTGTTCTAAGTGGATATCTAAGTGAACATAAAACAATGTCTCAAAATGAATTTTTTTTTAAAGCTGGCTTCTCTTCAAAAAAATCCACACTGATGAACTCCCAAACCCTAGTAGAAGAGTATGAGGCTGGTAAAATTAAGCACTTAAAATTTAGAATATGCCTCTGTGTATCTGTTTTTGAATTATTTTCATAATTGGAAGCACAGATGAAGCACAGATGATGAAATTACATGAGATCTTGTATTATTTTTTCTCCCTAGCTGGTTAAATTCAATGAAAGCAAGTTCTACATGCCTTTAAAAACTGCATTTAGATAATTTTTTAATATGCCACCTCAAAGTCAATTAAGCAGCATCTTTCAAGATGTCATTCTCTAGTCTGTTCAAAAAGATTAAATATATGCTGTTTGAGCGTCAATCAATACATAGAAAAATGTGTATGTATGAAAGAAATATGCACAAGAAACCCCTTGGTAAAATATGAGCAAATTCATAGAGAGCTTAAAAATGAGATGCTTATTACACAGAGAGAGTTTACAAATCCTAAATGAAAGACAGCAGTCCTTGAACTAGAATATATAGACAATAGTGGTGCTAAGAAGAAAGGAACAAGAAAGCAGGAATTTTTTAACATGAAGCTGTACCATACACTGCTTATAACAAAGTTGAAGGGTTTCTAACAACTCTCATGAAAGAAAGGGAGGCAAAAAAAAGTCAAGGTGAGGGTTCTGTCAAGAGCAAAAAGAATTGAGTAAGATTTAAAAAGGAAGTGAAATAAAAGCTACTGTTTTTTTCTGAGCTGGAAGACTTTTCACTGTAAGAAAGGCATAATTAAACCTCATTAATTTATTTTCACTGATTAGCAGAATATAAAGTGTGAATTTACTGGAGAACTAGAACTGATAAATGTTTTTTAGTGGAGATATACACGGGTCCATTTTTTGAATTAAGGGTAATAAAGGAATGACAAGGTTCAGGTTTTAATTTATTTAATTTGTTTTCCAGGAAAGCAGTTTTACTGAGGCTTCCTGAGGCCTCCTGAAAATCTCGAATTCAGGGAAGAGAAGAATTAAGAATTCTGGGCAGTATTTCAAATAAAAGTTAGAGCTACCATTGCATTTCACTTTCAAATTTTGGTCAGGAGATTGCAGTTCCTAAGGCAAATATAATGAAAATAGTTTAAATTTGCAGAGAAAAAAAACCCCACAAAATGGTGATGACAGTTAGACAACGTAAAATATGTAGGAGACCCATCTATGTGTCCAATATTGGTTGGTCAGAAACAGATTAGGATGACAGAAGGTAGCTTATTGTCATAGCCTACTCACAAATTGGATATTAGCATATGCAAAAAACCATACTTTCTAGCTCAGTACAGAAAATGCTTATCCACTAACTCTTGCAAAATATTTCTATGCCCATCTTGCAACTTAATGCTGACTGCAGTACTAGTGTTCAGGAAAGTATTAAAACAAAAAATACAACAGGAAATTTACACCAATGTTTATGGAGTTAATAAAAATTATAAAGAATGGTCAGACCCCCTGCCCCCCAACCAGCCCGACACCAAAAAATAACCTCAAGAAATAGAAAATAAAAAATAGTTACTAAGGAGCATAAAGCAACAGCTACGAAGGAATATTATATTCCTTCTGGAACGTAATATAAGTATGTTCTTAGATCATAATGTACTGGCCATTAACAGAAGCAAAGTCCTAAATTAGACAGATAACTATTTACTCCCGCTGAAAAATGGCTACTCTTTCTTTAGGTTATACATTTTTTTTAAACATTTGGTCAATTTAATGAAAAGTTAGTTTTCCCTTTGAACATGTAGCAGGGAAGCAAATCAAATACTTTTAAGTAAACAAATGCTTTCCTTAAACTGAGATATACTATGTTAAAAGCATTCCTTTTATTACTTAATTAATTTAGCTTTGTCAAGGAACAGAATTAAGTTAGATTATGATTAATCTATCCCATCCAAATTTTCAGGAAAAATAGGAAATCTGGCTTTTAAAAAAACTTGAAACAGTTTAATTCAGAATTCAAAGAACCTGCCTTTGGAAAAAAAGATCTATAGAAAGAACATAAAAGTTGGGAAGTTCACAAAATATTTCTTAAAATCTTGACTTAGCCTTTCTAAAATCCCTTGTGAATTAAAAGATAATGACTTTGAAGTATAGTATATTTTGTCTTAACAAAGATATGCTAATTCATACATTTCCCTATATATAAAAAAATATTTTATTTCAGTACCACATGAATTTCACATGAATTTGAGAGGGATTTTTAGTAAATATATTTAAGAGTCCATTATTTTGTATTTTTAGACTTTACTTTTCAGCCTGTAAGATCTCAACAATTTATTGATACAATTTCTAAATTACAAGTTATATATAAGGAACATGGATGATACTCCCAAATAACAGCTCTTGATTCCTAACAATAATTGAATTCTGAGGAACAGCCACAACTATGTGTGTTGGAAAGTGAACTCAGTAACATTTCATTAATTAAAGCTTGTCAAATCATTGAGGTTGAGATCTCCTGAAAAAATGGTACAAGAACTTGATTTAAGAATTTATTGAAATGACAGCACCTCTAAGGTCACAGCATCTTTATAATAATCTAATACAACTGCAGGTTAACTCAAAGGGAATCCACCTACTAAATCACTGAAACATTCAAGTTCCTAGGCATCTTCATTTAATATTTCAGAAGGCAAAACCAAGACAGACTATAGAACAAGAGAGCATTCTATAACAAATACATTCTCAGCAAAGGCAAATTTATAACGTTTTCAGATTAAAGATATCATGGGGCTATTGATTTATTCTGATCATTGAAAAGCAACAGTCTTTGGCAAAGAGAAATAACGTAATAAACATGTTTCTATAATGCAAAAAGGTGACAGTAATGTTTGGTTTTATATATAAGTAACACAATTGAATGTATCATCATTGTTTAATTTCTTAAATCCATGGTGATAATATTTATAATGACACATATGCAGAAACATATTTAAAAAGACATAAGACCTGGGCTTTTTTCCCCTTAGTTCCTGGACTACTGCAATAAGAATGAATACATAGGTATGGTGTAGTAAATGTGTATTTTTTGAAAATATACCTATATTAGCAGACATTGTAAACACTCTCTCTCTCCACCCCTGCTCCCTTACATTTATGACTCTGCCTGTTGGTCTTTCCTGCTCCTTTCCTAATCTCTCCTTCTTGAACGTATAATGCAATGGCACTCTTTTTTTTTCCAAAGAAAAACCTGCTCCTAAGATCCACATAGGTAAGTTCTACATGTTGAAAGAGTTCATATTGATTTATTTTTGGATGGAGTTACAATATAGGTTACAGTCTAAACAACAGTTATACACTAATATGAATGCAGTGTATACTATTTAACTAAATTACTCAAGATACGGACACCTTTTATTCTGGATATATGAATACAATGATAATTTTGTCATTGACATCAGTAGTTTAGAATTATCTCACCTAAATTCAGGATCTTAGTAGTTAGGAATCTCATCTAATTTAAATGGTGTGGCTTCATCACTAGCCAATGGAGAGAAACAAGAAAACTAAGGACACAATTTGCTCTTTACTAAGAGGGCAGGCACAAAGACAGAATTATGTTCTTTTTCCATTGGTACAATTAACTTAGACTATGATGATAAATTTTATGTAATCTAATTTTAGGAATGTAAAACAAATGAATAAGCACAAACATATTGAGTCATTATATTTTTTGCTTGTGGTGAAGTAATGTAAATAAATCTTCATTCTGAAGCCCTTACAAAGTATGTCAGAGAAATAGAGATTTCAAGTATTTTTACATGTTTTTCTTGACTTTTAATTTTTTTATTGAAAGTGGAACTTCAGCATATATGAAAACATAATCAAAAAGTAAATCCAGCAATTTATATATATAAATTATATGAAATATCTGATTACTGTTTTGACAACATTTCAAGAAACTTCACTACTGAAAAAGTTCTACGAATTTTGATAATTTTGCCAAAGTTATTTAATACAGCTTAAATTTTTCATAATGTGCTTTTGGGGGGGTTTATGTTTTTATTTATTTGAAAGAAACATTGTACACAAATAGAAAAATAGATTATGTCATATTATCAGAAATACATTAATATTTCTTCAGTTATATTAAACAAAATAAGACCTGAAACTTAAAATTCTATAATTTTATGACATTCAAGAATTTTTTTTTCTATATATAGATTCTTTTGTTACCTTCTACGGTATTAGGGAGATAAAAATATAAGGCTTTAAAAGGGTCCTCTAATACTGAGCTATCATAAGTTCAGTGGGATCATAAACTACAGCATGACTGGTAATCAACATGACAGAAATCTGTGCTTTGATTTGTGATATGTGTTCTGGTGCTCAGGTAACAAAACATGCATTTTTCAAAGCTCTTTTGGAAAAAAAATTAGAGGAAGATTAAAAACAAATATTTTTCATACTTTTGGGAAAAGAAAGTCTTCTCAGGACTCAGTCATGAAAGACCTACAATACATCACAGGGACTTCCCATTAAAATCACAAGAGGAAAGGCTATTGATATTACAGTTTTTACACTGAACTGTAGTAAATGTATGAAAAGGCTTTAGATAAAAAAGAAACAAAAAGATAAGCAGCATGTGTTATTAAGGATTCCAAGCATGCTCAGTTCTACCTAGCATTTTAAAGTGATCTTTAATACTGATATTGAAAAGAACCTTAACTTACTTGAGGATCTTGCTGAGTGTCTGTGTGGCAGCTTATTTTTTTCTCTGTTCTCAGTCAAAGCACTTCCACTGGCCATGGAAACAAGGTCTAAATCCATGTCTTCTCTGCTTACAGGGCTTGCCTGGAAGCAGTGGGAGAGAATGTACACAATCATGAAACAAAATATAACATTTTCTGAATGTAGCTCACATTACTCCAAATAAACAAACAGGGTCTGTCAAACAACCTTCTTCAAAATGATACCACAATCCTTTTTTGTTGCCTAGGCTGAACAAATGCACTATGTCAAAGCATTTTTGTAAATAAGAGCCGATCTTAAAATTGTGGTTTGTGATCTGAGTCAATGCAACAACAAAAGAAAACATTTTAGTACAGTAATTTTGAAGAAAATCAATCTTGCAGAGGGCTGATGAAACCTTAAACAGCTTAAGATCATTTACTGACCAGTCTATAATTTAAGTTATAGTTGAATGTCAGAGATGTCATATTGGATTATTTCCTGCAATATTTATGCTTTATCCAGGACACGTATCACTTCAATCAGTCATGGGCCCAGTGAGTAATTTAATCTTTAAGGTTTTTGCTAATTAACCATAACCATCAGACAGCATTTTAATTATACTTTAGGCAAGAGTATTATATTAATTATAAACTTCTGACATCCAGTGGTGGTAAGTTTTGACATGAGGTATGTTACCTGCACACAAATATGACAAAAGAAAACGAAAATCGTGTTTCATTTTAGCAATGCTATTTTGGGAAGACGTAGGGCAAAGTTTAAAAACCGGCCTGGAAGATACCTCCCACTGCAAATTGCGGATTGTTATTTTTGCAGAAAGAACTTCACATTTACTGAAGAATGAAACGAAAAGCTATTCAGCAACAAAAGCAGCCTATAAAATAACAAGATACTGAGGGCCAATAACAATGATGGGGAAAAATCAGACACTGCTGATGAACAGTCTACAAAATTCCCAGCATTCCTGAGTCAGTCAGCTGGAAGTACTGAACATAAGGATTTACTTCTCTAGACTTTGGACCTTCAGAAGTGAAGTCTAGAAAAGCAGACTCAACCTTTCCTCTCTCTGGGCTGAAGAGCTAGGTGTCTTTCAGAACTAGGTGTCTAACTGGGCATTTCTTTTTTAAAAACAAACTACGAAACAAACTACAGGAAAGGAAAAGACCGTGCTAGCGGTAATGTTACTAAACTTTTGCCTAACATTGTAGTAGCAAGACTGCTCAACCAGGTATTGAGAGACTGGGTCTCAACTACTTCCTCAGGGGGCTAAAGCCCATACCTCCCTTTTTCTCAGGAAAGTGCTGTTACTATGAAGTTGCAGGCCATTCTGGAGGAGACGATTTCCAGACTTCCTGTTCAAACTACCTCACTGTACCAAAAGCAGCACTGCACCAATGCGGACAGGCTTTGTAGTCCAGTCTAACTTAGAGAACTCAGATGAAATGGAGACCTGTTTCATTTCCTTGTCTTTACTCAGTCACTGTTTAATGTAAAATTCATTAAAAAGTCCATGCATTTTCAAACCAAAACCTCCAAAGACACAGAGATTTTACACTCTTCCTTAGTGATTGCATTCCCTTTGTGTCTGCACAGAAAGTTTATCCCTTGTTTTCTGATGCTTACCTTTTATATGTTTAATGACGAGGAATTTAAAGTTTTGCTTTGCACAGCTAGTCTTTATTATTGCTGTTAACGTCAATATTTTATTTTCTCTTCCATAGCAGTGCCAAGAAGCTTTGAAAAACAAATATTTTATCCTGCCAATTGTTTCTATTTTATTGACCTTAATATTTACAGTTGCTTTAAGCTTGTGAGAGCTTCCTATGTTCAAAGTCTTTAAACTGAAAGCTTTTAGTCTTTCATTAGTAGAAACAATGCAATGATTGTGATGCTCAAAGAGATTCAAACCAATGGAAGTGATCATTCTTATTTCTATCTAACCTGTTTCAACACACAACAAAAGTCTTTTTAATGTCCCAATTCCCAAAGATTTGTGGCCATGAGGCCACAAATTTTATACAGCTAGCCTTTCCATGGTATTATTATCCAACCCCTACCATCACAGAAACAAAGGCTTTATCATCTTGTAAACAACAATATTCAGGATTATATGTTAGATTTTACTAGGGCCATCTTGATCACTGATGTAAAATATTTGTTATTTTATTACAAATAAATGTGTTTTCACCCAATTACAGTCAGACTATATAGTTAAGGTTGTATTAACCACTGGAGCAAACTTAATTTTGGCTTTTTAAAGAAGCTGACTGAAAGTCCACTGAAGCTAATTAAAATCTTCCGTTTTCGGTTTATGATTTAGAACCAGAATTTGGAAGAAATTTAAGATACTGGCACAGTTTTTCACAGATTGTAGTATTAGACTTCCATCTGTAGTGATCACCATAGTTAACTCTTCAGACTTTCTGCCATTTTTTTTACCACCACAAACATTTCTTATTAGAATTAATTGAAAATTAATATCAGTCAGGCAGAATCTTTGCCTTGAACACAGCTTTGCATGTGTATATTTGTCTATTTCTAGGTAAAATTATCAAGATGTTCTGTCACCTTCAGAGATAAAAGGTGCTTTTGAATTCAATTTACATATAAATGATTGGAGATACTGATCCATAGTGAAAGGGTTAATCCTGTAGGTAACTTAAACTTCATACAAGAAAAATCAGGAAGTCTATCCTACCGGCTATTCCACAAAATCATATTAATGTAAAATAATTTAAACTGTAAGTCAGCACGCCTTCCTAAGCACTTCAATGGTACTACTAATGAGAAAAATCATCAAAATTACCAAGATTAACATAATAAGGTCTTAGATTTACTGCAGGTTACTACAAAGCAATAATCCCCAGTGAGAAGACTTTATATGCAACCACTGAAATGCAATTTTGTATCCATGAAAAAGAAAGTCTTAAACTACTGGAATGTCCACAAATATAATTTAGAAAACTATATGAAATTTTCAGAATGCAGGCTTATGGAACACATAAAAAACAGGGATTGTCTAGCACATCAGAAAACTTCATGATCGATCATATGGCACAGGAATAAACTACTGGAAATGCCCAGGAATGCTTTCCTCTTCTAATGCTTCCGCTCTCTCTCTGCTTTTAATATATATTTTCCACTTTCTTTCAGTTTACAAGAATTTTTTTTATAATGATTGCAGCTGTTAACTTGATTTTTATAATGATTTCATAGCTTTTAAATAAGCTACTGTGCCAAAGCAGTAGGAGCATGTTCACAATTCAACCTTTAAGAGAGAACTCATATAAATTTTAAAACCAAAATTCTCCAGCCATTTGTGTGTACAAACCACATCATTATTTCACTGCCTGTATAGTACTGCTTTCTGCATTAGAGATACATTTTATTTTATTTTCTATTTTTTGAACCCTCTATTGCATTTTTCTCTGTATTTCATTCATGTGGAACAGCTATGCTATTATGTGGCACAGGCTGCGACAATTCCATAACTTTGCCAGTTATGTGGGCACGCCGCATAATACTATTGTGGGATTGCAGTAGTATTTTGTGGACAGAACCGCTTAGTGTAAATAACATACAATCTACCTATGTGCACATATGCTTACCAATAATTACATAATATGTAATTTAGATAACATTATTAAATTATGATTTGCTCAAATTACTGTTAGACTCCACCTAACAAATAACTGTTGGTGCTGCTCCAATCAAACCCTACAACAGCCGTTTGGTTCATGATTTCAGCCCTTTCAATTTTAGAAGAACTGAAGAATTGGACACATTTGCCAGAGAAAAATATTCGACAAAATCTGTCTTAAAGAAAACAGTAATAGTAACATGTAAGGCTTAAAATAATTTTTTTTCAAAGGCGAATTTTATGAGAGTTTATGGAATCATTTCCAAAACATGCAAATTGCACAGGTTGTGGAGCTAAAGAAGGAACAGGCTAGAAAGGGGCAAGATTCCTCAGAGAACAAAATGAGGCATATGACACATAATCTAACTGGGAAATATTTTTTATGCAATATTTTACATAATGTATATGAGTATAAAATACTAATTCGGCCTAGCTTCTAAAATTTTGCCCCATTTTTTACACCACACAAAATTTTATCAATAAGAATTTTGCTAATATGGCATTGAAATGTAAAGTCTATATATATAGAAATATAGTGAGTATGCATTGGCCTGGAGGCATCACAACTGCTTGCTATTAAAGAAACTTTTGGGTATCTCTGACACAGTCTTTCAATTTTGTAAATCTCCAAATTGTTAAATTGCTCATATTTCCCCTCCTGCCAACTTACATGACTACCTGTTTCAGAAAAATCCAATTTTTTAAAATGCTTCAAAAAGAGTGAATCATGAAAAGAGCAGAGGGCATTTTAAAATCTAAAAAAATATAAAAAAAATTGTAGGAATAAGTATGACTTCCTGCAATGTTTTCAATAATGTCAACGTATTAATATATAATTCCAACTTACTATATTTCAATAAATGAAATTGAAAGCATATTAGAATAATTTAGGTATGTTATATACAGAATTTGAGAATATTTAAAGTTTTTTAATTTACAAGAATACACATTTTCAGTAAATAATGTAGTTGGTACTGAACCATATTTTTTTTCAACTTTTTTTTGAAAGTGCAGATTTAGAAGCTTTAAGAAGCACACAGTAGCATTTGACGTCTTAAAAACAATCTCAGTGTCAGATCATGAAGCTAGAACTCAATGCACCTACATGGGGTTTTGTGCTAAAATATTTTTCTTCTGATCTCCATCAGGGGATGACTTGATTGCCAAACAGAGATAATGCTACTGAATTATATTAATCAAAAAATTCTCCTGTTTTTACACCAGGTATGGATTGGAAATACTTGAATTCTGCGAAATCCCACAAAGAAACAAGTTCTTACCACAAGTTGTACTTGTCTGTTGTCACATATTGCAGGATCTAACTCAGGCAAAAAATGACAGCTGGGAAAAATGTAGAACAGAAATCTCAGTAACTCCCACTGTACTGGGCTCACTAAAATACCTGCACAGAACCTTTTCAGGAAACAATCCTGCTTAATTATTTACAATAATTCCATGATTAAGATGTATCAGGGAAATTAATATAAACTGATAAAGTATCAAAGCAATTACTATTAATTTTTTGTACTTGATTTAAAAATAATTAATAATTGTTTACTCAAATGATAGAATATTAAGTTAAACTATTCTAACCAGCATGACTTTTTGTATGTGTTGACATAAATTGTAGAAAAGCCAGTTTTCATATTACTTTTTGTAGGAATAAAATTGTTTTCAGCTGAATAAATATATCAGTTGTTCTAAATTGTCTACCAATGAAGTTTGAATGGAGATCAGTTGGACTTTTGGCACATTAAAAAATGATATCATGATCCTTAAAAAAGTCAGTACAAATACTAGGGCATAGCATACACCTGCAGAGGTAGCACAACAATATTTAAGAAAATTCTTTTATAAATGTCAGTGTCATCTTACTTTCAAACATCATTACCTGTTGTATTCCAATGTTTTCATTCAATTTAAAAGTCATGGAAATTATCTTACACAAACATTTTGAGTATTTCTCTATTATGGATCATGACTGAAAGATAAATATTTCTGCAAAGCCAGACAAATATTTCTAAGGAACTTGTTTTTCATATAGTTTCTACAGTCATTGATACAAGCAGGATATGTGGCATATTTTTCTGCACAAGACAGAACAATTTGCAGCCCATTTAATTATAAATACATTTTTAATGAAAATAATGATAAAATTAATATACTAAACCCATTGTTTGCCTACTGACACTTTGTTTGGTTTTCTTAGAGATGCTTGGCATTGTGTCTACTAATGACTTCATTAAGATAACTAATGCCTTATATTGAATTTATGATCAAAATATACTTACTATGTCTTCATGTTAGTTTAGGCAATATGAACCTTTCCCTTAATTGTATTGACATTTTACCTGTTTAATAACAAAACTGAACATAGAAGGAATATGTTTACAATATTTTAGTACAGTGTAGTATAAAGATGTAAACGTTGGGTTTATGTTTTGAAGACAAAATATAAATACACACTCTTTAGTTAAAAAAAAGTATTTCTTTACTTCCTTAATCAAATCTAACAATGTAGCTAATGTTACAGTTGATTTAATTACATAAAACCATAATATATATCAATAACATTATAAAATATATGATGAATGAGCACTTTTTTCTACACTCTTTTCAGTCTAAAATCCACTGCATTGCTAAAGTAAAACGAAGTAGTTATTTAGGATAAGATTCTGAACATTTTATAATTTCAATTTCAATGTGGAAGAAGTATCTAAAAAATTACTACTAAACCATTTCTAAAGCGTGCCATATTTGGGAGCCGGAAATATGGTGCACTGTCTGCTAGCTGCAAAGTCATGTTTGTTTTAGAACCATTAACTTAGGTTTCATTTTACAAGACAAATTTAAAATTAAAAAAATCTAATTTAAAGGTGATGACCTCACCACTTCGTATTTCTGGAACTGGCTGTTTCATAATCCAAAAGCTGTGCACGAAGCCATTGGTATGTGAAGTCTTTTCTCTGTAATTTCTCATCTAAAGTAGCATCCAGCTGAGAAATTTTTTTACCTGGGGAGGAAGAGAGATACTCCTGTCTTTCACCATTATTTCAAAATACATTTTCTTTAAGATTTCCTAGATAAACTTGGAATCTATGGCTTCTTGGAAAAGAAAAAAGGCAGTGACTTAATTTTCATGCAGAGTCCAACTATTTACAATTTCTTCAGATCTATTTAAGAAATACTTTTATATTAGTTTTAATTTTATGGTTTGTTTTCACTTTTGGGATGTAATATCAGCCTTCTGAATAAATTTATTTTATTGGGAAATAAATCTATCCTTTGTTATGAAATTCATATAGAAGTATATATTATACATAAATTGCTTGTCACAGCTGCCATGAATGTTGCTTATTGTGCTATCTCCATAATTAAAATATGCAATCATTTATACTTACAATTCTACTTAGCAATCTATAAGGTTAAAAAATCAAATCACCATTATATGCAAGAGTCGACACATGGCAATCTTATTACTCTTATCTGTCTTTATGATAATATGATCTATTAAGACATTTAAGACATTTTAATGGCAATTTCTGATTTGGATTCCAAAGCAATTGCATCTATGACATTATTTTTCAGAAAATTTTTACTACCTACTTTTGGATCACAAAAGACATCTAAACATAGAGAACAAAAGAGTGACATTACAGGGAAAAAAAAATTCTGGAGATCCTTCAGTTTTTGGACCATTCTGCTGGATAACGGACATGGTAAGGAGCATAAGGAAGAGGCTGCCAGAATTGGAAGAGCGCACAGAGGAGCCATCATTGTTGCATGGCGACATTCATGGATTAGAATAATTTTTTATTTTCTACCCTCATACATAAACTTTATAGGTTAAATCTTTTTCGCACCTTCAACTCAGAGCTTTTATGAGACATTTGAAAACTTTGTTCTTTTTTTTTTTTTTTGGTACAAATGTTTGGGTTTTTTCTCTTTGATGTCATTTCAGATAACACTGAGTTATCATCCCTGTTGCTAAGAATTCCTTTTCTTTTTCTTTCAAAGATTCTTCTTTTCTCACTGATAGGTGAATATGGCAGCTACTAGAAGGTTTTTAGACAAAGTACAGGAACACTTGAACCAGCAAATATCACTTAATACCAAGTCCATTTGCTCACTATGGATGATTTAACTTTCAGTAACTGCAAAGGGAAGGCGGGGGTGGGAGACATTAGAAGTGCCATACTTTTAATTCATGTTTTGACATTATAAACTGAAGTTATAGGATATTCACCAATTCACCTTTTAAGGGGTTTGGTACATTACATGTAGTATTTTTTAAACTTATAATTTACTTCGCATAAACTGCAAAATACAGCTCCTCACTGGCATTTTACCTAGCTTTGCTGTGAGCTCACTGCTTTCAAATTTTAGCTCTAAGTCAAAGTATCAAAACTGCTTATTTCATAATCTGAAATACAAATGGTTTTTGTTTATTTGTCTTAGTATAGGGAGTCTCTATTCAAACCAAATCCATTCCTTAGGCTGAATGTATTCAAGGCAAGGTCCTGGTCCAGAATATAAAGTCGTGTATGTCTTGCTAGTCACTCACAGACTAGAACTTAGGCAGAAGAATTTATCCTTAGTTGATGTAAAGAACTCCCATTTACCACCTTAGAAAGACAGAATATGAAAATCTTGGATGGACAGTCATTGTATCTATGGAAATGAGTGTGTGAGGGCTGACTAAAAAAGTCAAGCAGTGAATTACTTAATCAGTGCCAAATATTAAAAGACTGATAATTACACTGTTCATCAGCTTCCTTTATTAAAGTGGGAACTATTTATTTTTTTCTAAATTTACGATATTGCCTTCCTGGTTCAGGAGTACAGTTATCTAACCTTTCCATTTTGAAAATTTATAGGTTCCAAGTCCACTGGTATCCTTACGGCTCTTCATTTGAAGACAGATGCTGATTAATAACAAGAGTAAGACATATTGTGAGTGACCTCCTAAGAGCACTTCATCTGGAGATTAAATCTTCCATGTTTGTTCTCCAGTGAGGAATAATCTCCCAAGAAAACATATGTAGTTTTTTTCTTATCTGTATTTACAGAAAAGTTGGCCCAGTGTTCCTATCATTCTAAGGATAAATATGTCTTGCAATTAAAATGATTTGTATTATTTATGCATTCACTAAAGTGTTTTTATCTTCTTCTCTATTAAAAGGGAAATCAATATAAGGGATAAACGAGTATTAGAAGTTCATGTCTGAGTCTGTGTGTCAGCGATGGTTGAAAGAAGATGAATGTGCAATAAGCTATAATAAAGCTTACAAAAAATATGAATACTTTTAACTTGGTAATTTATTTTCCAAAATTATTTTAAATAATTTTCTTTAGTCGCAGTTTTGATTTTTGATTTAATTATGTTTGAAACACAACAGTTTTTATTTAATAAACTTTTAATTTATTTTTATTTTTTCATGTTGATTATTGAAACATAACTGAAACAAAAAAGTCAGCAAGGTGAAAATGCAAACAAGAGAGTTTTCTTCCTTAAAATTATATATGATATTAGAATATTCTTGTTCATATTAGTGTTAATAGTGGCTTTTTTTCTCAAACAGGCAGATGATCTTCAATAATTTGTTTATAATGTTGCAGAAAATTGTATTCTATTTTCTTATTTGGAACATACTCATATCCTTGCTTTTTAAAAGTAGTTTCTAGCTTTTTAATTCTTACAAAAAAAAAAAATCTATCTTATGAATTAAAACACTGCATTATCACTTTTCTATTGCACTTATGAAGATCATGTGTTCAAGAATCTGGTGTACCAGTACCATTAACATGCATTTGTTTGGTAGCTTTCTTAAATTAGGGCTATGTGTTTTTTAAAAACCTGGACCTGATTTTGTAGAAGTATTAACACTCATAGAAGTTCCAAAGAGCTGTAAGCTTTCTGCATCTTTGAAATGGATCAGACCCATAATCTTTAACTGTTAAATGTGGACAGCTCTAAGACTATCAAAGAAAATAGAAATACATCAAAGAAGTCATCAAAACCCAAATTAATTTCAGAAGTATTTAGAGTATCATTCCCTCATTAGATTATTGCTCCAAGACTTCAATCTTTTTGACCTTTTTTTTTTTTACATGACACACATGTTAATAATTTAAGATTGGAATTGTCTTGTGCTTGGCATTAATACAGTAATGATTTTTAGGTGTTGCCAAATAATCATCCACACAGATACTGTGCACCTAGGCCAGATACAATGCAGCAGTCAGGGCCACCTACTGGCAATTTCTTACAAAATCTGAGCATCTAAATAGGGAGAACTTAGAAAAGCCCTGGCACCTGAAATATCTTTGGAACTGCATATCACAGGAAAGTAACAGATCCTTTTCTGGGTCACCAAATCCACATGCAAACCTGTAAGAACCTGAACTTTGATATCCACAAAAATGTCATGATTCATCAGTCAAATCTGTTTGCTGACTGTGCTGTGAGACAGGACAACTCACATTCAGTTTAAAAAATGGATGCTATTATGTGCTTTAAATTAGACTATCTCTGGGTAATCCATTAAGTGAACTAAAGGAGAAGGGCAAAGAATATATGAAGTACTTCAGGTGAAGTAAATTTTACATGGAGTCAGTTTTCTTTCTTTCCTGCAAGATATATAGCTCTCGTGCCCTCAGCTGCAGCTGTCACTGTTAAGAGGACTGAAACACAGCCAAGGAAATAGTTTGGCATGTGGAAGCTGGAGATTCAAATGTCATCAGGATAAGGGGTACTTGAAACCCAAGTTCCCCTGTGGCAGGACAAGTGTTGTTAACAAGCCAGCACACAAAAGGAAGGAGGATGGTTACACAGTGTCTGCATTCAGGGTGAACTCAAATTCTGTGCCTGGAAAACACCAATCTTGGTTGCTGTAAATGACAGTTATTCCACTCTTCATCGATTCATATGTAAAAGGATGCTAAAGAACCTGATTCAACACAGTAATTTTTTTTCAAAATCTATTTGTTGATGATGGGAAGATAAAAGGTTGAACTTTAATATATCATGCTTCTTGATAAATATATGGAGAAGCTTGCACTGTATTGAATCTTTCAAATCTTGTGTTTAGAAGGTGATTTAAATCACTTCAAACCTTGCTTCATACAGAGTACAATACAAATAAAAGACTAAGAAACCTAAGACCTACAATGTGAAAGAAGGGCTTGGAAATTCTTCAGCATTTTAAATTTTCCTCCCTTAATAAAAAAATCTGTGACCAAAGTTAATTTTCTCAATATGTATTCTGGAATCGGTGTTCTTAATAAAGGAATTAAATAGTTAAAGTCGGTATAAAATCATTGTCTATGCTATGAATATATTACATTTTTCTTCTCTGTCAGTATTGTGGCATAAATTACTGGTCAGAAATATATAATATGAGGGCATATGTGCGTTAAGTATGTGTATGAATGCACAAAATCTAAAAAAAAATATTTTTATTGAAAATTAAAATTATCTACCCTGTGAGGATTTATAATTCCTACTGTCTTCTATACAGTTATATAATGTGTGTATTACACATTTATAAATTACCTTGAAATCCCAAATCTAAAATCGAGCTTTTTAATATCATTTTTTCCATGTTACAACAACAACAACAACAACAACAACAACAAAGCCTTATTTCTGACACAGTCTGTATTATACACACAGAACTGAAAGTAAAAATGACATGAGCTGTTCCTGCTATTAAGGCAAAAAAGCGAAGTATTTGGAAACAGACAGGAAAACAACAATAATTAAAAAATTACGATCCCCACTGCCCTTCACCCCCAAAACCCACTCGTATACTACAATGTAAGAGAAATGATAGGAATTTCTTTTTTTTTCCACAGAGAACTTAAAACATTTGTCAGACATGTACTTTGTCAGGAGTCACTGAATGCTGCCATCCATTACGTAGCAATCACAACAGACCCCAAATTGTTTTGGAAAAAGAATGGTATTTCGAGTGGTCTTTAGCATGCTTACAGGTATTCTGTGACTACATTTACAATAGAAATATATATGTGACTTCAACTTCCAGACAGTTGGCAACATCAGGCGGCAGAAATTGGTACAGAGTTCTTACTGAAACTTATAGCATCCCCGGATGTTTATCTACAACTCAGGTCTGGAATTTTCAGATAATGGGGTACATACATTGCTACCTTAAAAACATTTTCTTTTGATATATTAGTTACTTTTAGAAGGTATTTTTTCATCTGAGTGACTTCTGACTATATCAACTTCCATCTCAAGGACCAGAATGAATGAAATAAAAATATTTATAGTAGTGTCTGAGTGAGTTCACAGCTGAATAAAAGATGAAATAGAATTGCATCACAAGAATATTACCTCAGTTATGACCTACAGCATTTTTTATGCTTAAAAATGCTTTATTAAATACTTTATCAATTATCAATCAATAAGGAGCTTTGAACATGGGAGTGCTGATCAATGTACAAAAGAATGTCTTTTAAAAATTATAAAAGTAGCTATTGAAAGGAAGAAAATATTAAAAAGAGGATTTTTCCTAAAACCTTAGGCCTTTTTCTCTTTATACCAGGTATTTTGTACTTTTTTTTCAAACTACAAATAAGGCCTACTATATTACTTTTTGATCTGCAAACCTCCTTTTCTTCTCTAATGTCTTCACCAACAAGCTAATGCTATTTCAGCAGTTATCATATTTCAGACTGTGCTTTCTGTGCTCTCTCTTTGATGTCTTATTATTAGATTATGCAAAAGCTGAATCCTTTAGTTGAGATTCCTACATCACTGAAAAAGTACAAATTTCAGCTTCTGAATTGAAGGAAAACAGGATTTCATACTTGTACCTTTCCATTATTTTCTATTTTGCTGCTTGCTCCTGCCCCTGCAAAATACACCACTATTTATCTGTCCCTAGCTTACTGTTTAAACTCAACATTTTATTTTTCCCACATTGAGGCAAATCTAAATCTTATTTCATCCCCAATGGCATACTTTTAAAACACATAATTTTGAAGTAATTTCTCTCTCTCTACTCATATTCCAGTAATATCAAAGAACTTCTTCCAGGATCTCCTGATAACTTCTACTGCAACCCTCTCGTCATACAAATACATTGCAAATTATCACTCTATATTAAAATGCTCACATCTTCTATTCTTCTTGTAACATGGTACACTTCCACTTGAATTGCTTGATAAGCTTCATTTTCCTAGTACTGACATCAAGACATTATTAAACACTGTTCCTTCCAATTTGACCAATTCTTGCAACTTTTATGGGTTGTTATCGCTTTCTGTACTCCTCCATTTACATTAAATACAATTTCTTATTCATCTTCTAAAATTTTCTTCATAACAAAAAGCAGATTCGTGTTGTGATATTTCCTAAGACCTATGACACTTTTCTGCATTGATGTATAAACCCAAAAAACTATTTCACCTGGTATGTACAGGAAGCTGCCTTACAAGCAACTGTTCATTTCAATTTTTTTTTTTTGCTAATTTATGACTGTTTGAATATGGAATTGCTTTATGTTTGAAAACCTAAGCTTATTCTTAAAAAAAACCCCAAAAACATACCTGCCAAAAACAAAAATGAAGAAATTACAGAGGTGATACGCTATCCACATGCAGAGGAAGAGGAGTTCCTGATGTAAACTACTTCTACCTGCAATCAGCACGCTTCAGGATCTGCTCAGGCATTTACAAATTCAAAAAGAACGTGAAAGACTTTACAGTGCTACACCATACTGGCACATTATTCTTTTGTGTAGTCTTCTATGAACACAGTGTTATGTAGCCTACACAGTCCCTGCTTCAGCCACTCTGCACAGGCCAATTCCATCAACAGCACTGCCGAGAAGTGAGCATGGAGCACAGCCAAGAGTTACCAAGAGTTCTTTGGATAGTCAAGGCTCTTGAAGAACCGAAGAAATCAAGATGAGTAAAAAATATTTTGAAATAGTATGTTCAGCACTTCAGTGCTTAGTTATCCATCAGTAAGTGTAAGGTATAAATAAGATGGAGGTAGATTGAGCCTATTTTGTTTATCCTTAGTGCCTACACTCTCACATACTTTCTTGTCTCAAATTTCAAATCTGCCTAGTACACACCCTATCTCTAGTTCTTCTCATAAACTCTGGGAATTAATAAACCTCCAAATGATGGATGCTCTCTACTGAATAGAGGATTTTTTTACTGTTAAGGAGAAAAATAAGAGATGCATAACATAAAACTCCCTTTTTTACAGAATATTTTGACAGATTTTATTTCTATCTATTCCCACTTCTTAAAATTAAATGACAGAAGCAATCAAGAACTTCAACACAAGTCTTTAGTTGGTTAGTGATGAAATGTTATTTCCAAGCAAGAAGAGATATCACTTTATATGTAGTCCAAACCAGAGGAATATCTTTCTCTAAATTCAATAAACCAAGTAAAATTATTTAAGACATAAGATCTTCCAAAGGAATTCTCAAAATAACAAGTACAAAGGAACATTTTGTAAGAGTGCAGGAGGTCTAACTACTATGTTGTTCACTATAAAGAGGGCAAAACCTACACAATACAATCAATTTTATTGAGTGTGACAACCATTAAGGTAGGTTTTGTTTGTAGTGAAGATATTAAAAGTACAGGAAAGGAACTGAAAAATTCAAACCAAACAAAACTTTTTTTCAAAATAAAAACTCGAGGCTTCCATGTGACAAGAAGATACATATGCCAAGTATTAAAAGGAACAAAAAAACTGTCATTACTCTGAAGCAGCATGAATTTAGTCAGTAGAGCTGACTCACATCACATTAATAATTGTCTCATACTATCTATGAATAATTAAAACGTAATTTTGTGTCACAGCTTCAGAATTTTCATTTTAAAGAAGTCTTTATTATATTTACTCTTGAGAATACACATCTTTCCTATAAAGATATCTGAATAATAAAAGAACTTGTTTTTAAGAACTCATGCTAATCAACACATATGATGTGCCAAAGTACCATGCATGATTGGTACTTATTGCAGAGTAACACTGAAAGCGAAATAATGAAATTATTGTACTAATGTCAATACGTAGTTTAGTTATGAATGCCTCTGGTTTGATTACCCATTCTATCTATATCATATACTTAATACAGATATGATGGATCAAGATATTATATATTTTTCAATTTAAAAGGGTTTTCTTTTGTTTGAGCAGAACTATTTCTGGCTCAATTTCTGATGCTGACTTGAAATATCTATTGGTATTTAATGAACATAGTGTGACAACAATTCACAGCTCTGTCAGCACAGTTATGTGCAACAATAGAACTATTCTCCATTGTCAAATACACACAAAAAGTCTACACTGAGTGCAAGGCTGCTGTTCAGTTTACTTCATAGCAAAACCAAGAGGTAACACTGAAGATCAGGCCTATCATTATGCCAAACATTGTATAAACAAGACTTGATTTAATGTTCATTGAATTAAATGGGAAAAAAAGTCTCAGACTCATAGTCTTTTCTTTTTCTTAAGACTCTACATCTAAAATTTGTTAATCCCCAATTGCGTGTAATTCTTATATATTTATATCCAACTTAAAGACAACTATAAACATTAAACTTATGAGTGTCTATAAATAAATGCAGACATAAAAGTACTAATTCTTCTTATTGAATTATATTTAATTGGTTGATACATCATGGAAGACAATAAACAATATGAAATTCCACTGTCTTGTAGATCTATGAAAAAAAACAACCTTCCATTTGTAAAGAAGGTCAGGCAAAAAAAGCAAAATAAAACCACAATTTGCCTGCAAGTTGCCCCAGGTTAATTCTCAATACATATGTCTCAAAGACCTTAGTATTTGTATAGATTTCTTCATTAATTAAACTGTGATTTTCAGCTGGTAAACACATGAAAACAAACAAGAATCAATACACTGTATATAATTATAGAGAAATCAACACATATCCCCAGGTATGGAACCGACGTATATTGAACTGGATCAGTTATAGTTACAATGGCACAAATTTTATCTATCCATGCAGAGAAGGTTTGAATTATTTACCTACTGAATGAAGAAATCAGTTGAAAAAGGAATAAATTAGCCCTGACTCCTGTTATTTTACAGAATTTTGTTTAGAACTTTATTGAAATTCTTTCTTAGTGGGAAGATGAACACAAACCCCCCAGTTCTATTTGTGAACATAATTTGACTGTCTCTAATCTTGAGTTTAAACAGTTTATGCTTATTGTAGGCGTGTTTAAATTAGCTTCTTTTTACTAAACTTTTCATCTAATCTTGCTACCAAACTCTCCTACTCACTGTCTTTACATATGTATTTCTATATACATATATACAAAATTTGTTTGAAAAGGAGGGAACTACCTAAATATCATGGTAATTCCAAATAAGTGAAGTTGCCTCACATGTATTCTGTTTATATTTACAACAGCTTTTAAGACAGCCATAACTAATTAATTTAAAAGTGTAATTTGCTTTACCAACAGGTTAAAACAGTTGTTCATTTGTAACTTTGCTTGTTTGCAGCTGATGATCTAATCTCCTGCCAATAGCACAGGAATTTACAGAGCATTAAGGGAATAGAATGAGAGGAGTGAAATCCCATAAATTTCAATCATGAAGGCAAACTCTCACTAAAGATTAAGGAAATTCAGTAACTAATCTTATACTATTTACTCCAGAAGGAGGAAACAGATGATTATACTATGACTTTTAAAACCTTAGAGAAGTTATTAAAATTACATAATCTTTAATGAGAATTTGTGTACAAAAAAAAAAAAAAAAAAAAAAACCGGGCAAACTGAGATTTTACTTGATTTTACTTCACTGTAAACAGTCACTGTCATGAAGAAGAAGGAATAGAATTTCATTGCCATGTTTGAGTGGAACAAGAAAATACCCATTTTCAGTGTTTTACAGAACTCGTTTTATAAGAAAGATCCTAATGTAGTTTTCATACAAAAGAAACAATTTTAATAAAAATTAATCTGATTGAAAAGGTTAACAGAATTCTTTAAAGCACTTGAAGAAATAAAGAATTATTAAATGGAAATATTTACAGAAAAATTTTAATGTAACTACAAAAGTAAGCCCAAAGCATTATTTTGTTCAGCAAAATTTTTCTGTTCTTCTGAAACGATAATTGTTTTAGAAGCACTAAATTACAGGTACTGATACGGAGGCTAGAAAAATGGGTACATATCTGCAATGAGAATACAGAAAATGCATGTAAATAAATACAGAAACTCGTCTGTAACTTGTACCACAGTTCTTGAAACTTTCTTTCAATCTTTAAACTTCTCCATATTCTGGTTCAGTGAATGCATCAAAGGGCATTAGAATTGGAGGAATATCTGAATAGCATCATCACCCTCAAGGCATCCAGGTCTCAGAACAGACTCTTCTTCAGCATTCTGGCTAGAAGAGGAGGAAAACAGGAGAAAAGAATGCAATGATATAGCAAAATTGTCACTAAACCCAAGATAACTTATTTTCAATGCTATTTAAAATGTCTTAATTCTACTCACCTTCTCCTGGATTCCAAACAGATTCTTCAGCTTTCACCTGACTGGTCCTGGGTCACTACACCTTACAGTGCTCTGGGTGCTCATCAGTACTGCCTTGTTGTGTGACTGTACTAATTATACAATGAGAAAAAGGGATTTGCCCCTAATATTTCTATACTGAACAAACATATTGTATGAGAAGTCATAAAAATATACAACACTCATAGGGGAAATAAAATTTGGAAGAAAGAAATTAGTATGATGCATGGATAACACACATGCTTAGTAATTTAGTGAAAGAGTAGTAACTAACTGTACAAAGGTATAAAACCCAAAAATCCCAAGCAGCCATAAATGCGAAAGAAACAACTTCTAAAATTTATTCCAAGAAAGACTTTATAAACATTTGCATTTGCAATAAATGAAAGACATTTTGAAAGAGAATTTTGAATACAGTGCACACAACTCACATAGTATGATGACAGCCTATGCAGTGTTTTAGCATATGTAGACCAGACTACAAGTAGACTCTGACAAAACCTAAGAAGGCAGACCTGGCTAAGAGTCAGGAGTCACGCTTATTAAATTGAACTCTCAGGGGTATCATGCAATCAGAGGTCACAATCGAGGCAACAGAAGCAATGTCACGATATCAGAGAAAGGGCCAATTCAGACCTGCTCCCCGACAGGCAGTGAGGTCACGGCTTGCGGCAAATAACTGTATTAAAAGGGAATATTCTCTGCACACTTTTAGAACTGTCATCTGAACAAACAAAGCCAGGTCACTGGTAGGTTAAATCAGAACTTTCTGGCTTACTGGCACATAGCTTCCTTTCTTTTTACATTCACTGCTAATTTCTCAATTACAAAATATACATCAGGTACTAAAGCAAATACTCAGTAAATTTAACTTAAAAATACACAGTAGAGTTTAAATTCCTCCTTTTTAAAAGTCGCATTCTATCTTTCACAAGAGATATCACTGGTCTCTTCATAAAGTGAAAACTGCTGAGCTTGCTTCTTAGAAAATAAAAAGCATGCATGTGTTTCAGAGAAATGTCTTTCCACAGTCAGGGTCTTAGTAAGCCTGATGCTCAATGTGCATTTAGAAACCATTAAAAATACAGTTATTCATAATGTACTTGTTTAATGATGATTATGAAAATGAAGTTCTTTTGTCTGGGTACTTGGATTTCTTTATCTCTTGTCTGGACTGGGTTATCTACAGCATTCAATAAATGTGCTAATTTATGAAGTTACAACCATGTTGGATTGAGAACCTGACAATAAACCTGAAAAGAGAGAACAATTCTAGAATGTCATGCAAACAAAATTGTATTCAAAAATACTGTCTTGAAATGCAGTCTTTCTTACCAATATGAGAAAAAATATATAACTGCAAAATTCAGTATTTCTACCTTTTTTATATTCACAAGCCAGATAAAATACCTGCAGTGCATACATCAAACTAGCACAAACCTATGAATTTCCAGAAATTGCTAACATGTTTTGATGAGAATTGAACTGCAAAGTTACGAAGCAGGAAAATTTACATTACAGAAATAACACACCATAACAGTTACATAAGTATCACTGCATGATTGTACATTTTCATTAAAACACTTGAGTTACTTGGAATGTCCACCACACATTCAATTCTGGATCATATGAAATCTATAAAAGATATAGAACTTTGCTCTAAGAGTTAGTATTGAACAACATAAAATTTTAAATTCCTCTATTTCAATTTTAGAGTGTTCTGTTGATATTTTCCTTGAAAAATGTATCTGAACAACAACATTATTAGTTATAAAAACAGAAAGATAATTCAATGTGTGCTTAATATTAAACTTGTGAAAATGGCCTCTTTGGTATGCTGTAGATTTCTGACCTCATTGATAATACTAATTCTACACAACACCATAGTTCCCATTACAGAATAGAGAAAAAAGAAATTTCTTTAAAACAAACTTTAATAAATTATATTTTCAAATTAATTAAAAGCGCTGGTGTGAAGGCTTTCCTTTACTTGACCTCTGAAAGTGCTTAGAATAATGCAATTATTAAAATCTATAGCTACAGGAAACACTCCTTTAATTGGGATTTAAAATGTGCCATAGATTCCAACTGATTTGTAAGATTTGTACCTAGGCTACATTATATTCCTTATTCATAGCATCATACCAAATGGAACTTCTTTTGCAGGAGTAACATTTGTGCAATGTAACATTTGTGACACTTTTACAGACAGAGACTCCGTTGCCTATGTTTAAAAACCATTTGCATAGTAATATGATTTTAGTGCTTGAAACACTCATTTTGGAAAGCACTTTGAATATATCTGAATATGCACTTTTAATGACCTCCTCATTAGCAATTGTTTTTTGAAGTGTAAAAAATGTATTGGGTACTGTCCAGTGAAAGCAAAACAAATAAAAAAAACACCCCAGTATTGACTGCAGTCCCCAGGCATCCAAACACGACAGCAACAAATTCAATAATTACATTTAACAGGACATGCTAAATACAAGTTTTGTAACACTTTATTTTAAAGGAAATTAACCAAACCTATTCTCCCTTACCCCCTCCAAACAAATCCATTTGGATTTAACTTGTTGCTAAAATTATCTGTCTTTTGCACTCTAAGACCTGGGTCATGACCTTACTTAGGGACAGGAAATAGTTATCAGGTCACTGAATGGTCAAATGAAAAAGGATTTGAAATGCTTTGGTACTCAGGGATCTATTCATCCAAAATGATTGCCTTATGCAGTATATTAAAAGCTGTGGATCTGAATGTGGAATCAACTTGTTTACATTTACACTGGCTGAGATGCAGATATCACACTACAAAAATTTTGGACATAAAAGATCAAGAAGAGGAGAAAAAAGAAAGGCAAAATTGAAGGAGATGCAAATAAAACTATCTGAACTATTATATCATCTTATTCAACAATGAGAAAAAGTAGTTCTCAACCTCTGATGACATTTTGGGTGAAATCTCTCTCCTACTGAAGTCATCACTGGGTAGTTATTAGCAAAAGAACAGTAAGATTTTTTTTTCTTGTGCGCAGTTCCTTTTAGGTTGATAAAAACTGGTAAATTAATATGCTATGAAAGCACAGGTAACCACCTATGCACTGTACAAAATCCTAGTTTTGGAAGTTTATTGGAACAAACAAACACACTCTCTAGGTTAGAGACCACATTCATATCTGATACACTAATAAAATCCTTATGCTACCACAAATTACAACAGTCTGCAAAATAGCAGAGTCAGGAACAAAGAGAAAGTACACAGACAGGTGAAATATGTGGTCAGAAACCTTGAATACATGAATACAGGAACCCTGAAGACTAGAACCACAATAAGAATTCATCATATTAGCTGGTATGTATCTATGACAAGTACCTCCTGTCCAGGAACTTCAGGCAAATAGAAGTGGTTTTTTTTTTGGTGGTTTGTTTTTTTTTGTTGTTGTTCTTTTGTTTTTGTTTTTTTGGTAATTGAAAGTGGTAAGCAAGAATATTAATAAAAATTTCATATGTCTAGATCATTTATAAATACTCAGACACTGAGGTGCACTGCATAAACCCACATAAATTATGTTTTACATATTTATTTTTAAACATAATTTCAGGATTGCTTCATTCCATGAATATTGAAAAAATCCTACACTATCACTGACAGACAGGAGGCTAGAAAATTAGGCACAGATTTTATTTTTCAGTTTTATTTTATAATAAGAAACTGGACCAGTAGAACTATGTAACCGAAGCTTGAGTGCGTGCACTGTAAGGCCCCTGCAGTCCTTTACAAGTTTTCAGCGTACCGCTGTTGTGAACTGGGTTTGCACTCTGCCAGCAGAGCAGCTCTGACCCATGGAGAGCACTCCTTCAGATCAACACTGCCTCAGGCTTTACTGCTTTCTCCAAGAAGTCTTACATTTCAGGCATCAAGTTGAATTTCTTCTGGAGATGATTAACCCAAACCCATGACAGATTTTTTCCAAGATATCCAACTCCTTATGTTTATTTTATCCTGGCTCTTTTTGGATGTACTGGACACAAGTAACCTACTCATTTTACATGTTGAAGGGCTGGTGGAGAGCCATTAATTCCTTAAAATGAGAAAATACTTCAATGCAAGAGTTCTGTTGTGTGAGCTCAAACTAAATAATAAGAAACAAAGCCATAGAATTATGATTTCAAAAGATACAACCCCTTCTGCACTGCAAGTTTCTGTAACACATTTTCATTACATTTCAGGACAGATCTTACATTCTCTGAAAATGCATTATTTTGTCATTTTTGTCAGTGCTGTATGGATTAGAAACTGCTTCCCTAATGTGGCATACAAATTTAGAGCCTGGGAGATATGTAACAGTTACAGTTTACTGTAAACATGGCAATTCAACTCATAGAATTGCAGTGAGGCCAGATTTCAAATGTAGTTATTAATCCTTTTGAGACAACAGATCAATAAAAGACAACTTACTTAAGAAATGGATGTTTACAAACACTGTGATGCCTGGGAATTGATGCCATTAATATTTCTCCACTAAAAAGAGCTGATTTCTAAAAGATGAAAACAACTAACACAAATTTTCACTTATAGTTCAATGTCTTTTTACATGCTCTTAAATAACAAACAACAGAACATTTAAAGCCCATATAAAGATGAATACTAGCATTCCAGCCTCAGTACCTTTTCTTAACTGTCATGTAGATGTGATTTGTCAAGCATCAGTGATCTGAATCAATACAAAATCTATTAAATGGCACACATAGGTTTTTAAAAATGTATTCATATTTTATAATACAGAAAATCTAAGAAACTATATTGATCAAGTGCAACAATATTTTAATGAACTCACAGAATGAACTAATAGCCAAACTAAATTCCAGCTTTCCAAAGTCTCACATTTGCACTTTCAATTATCACTAGTAATAATAATCTATAAGAATGTTTTGCAATAATTTTCGCTTGAGACTATAAGGAATTTCATAATTAGGAACTATTATAAAGCTGGAAAACAGATGACTAAGTGGATTCCTTGATATTTATCTTCAAATCATATGACATAATCACAAGCTCACTTTACTTCTTATTCTTGAAAAATAAATGTTATTTCTACTGACAATTTCAACAGAAATAAATAAATATTGGCCTAATTAAAAGCCATCCGAGAATGCATAATCTATTCATTATCAAATTTGTATTGGTGAAATTAGTCTTGACACTATACCCATTACATTTTCCTTGGTCACCATGAGCATAAAATGACAGGAAATACATTACTGCCAAGTAGAACTACAGGTTCCCAAACTACAGCAAACATATCTTGTCAACACAGCCCAGTGCATTTTTAATATAGTTAAACCTCCAGGCATAAATCATTGTTCACATTTTTAGGTGAAGTCACATTGCACTGCTTTCACTTTGAAGTATATGGTATAGATGTGTCACTGATGGATATGAATATGGATATGACTAAAAATAAATATAGTATATATGCCAATAAATCACCTAAACTACAAAATTAAATACAGCACAATCGATGAAATTATGTGAAGTAAAATAAATCATATCCAAATAATACTTGGATAGTTTGAATGGATTTTCATCTGATCTCCTGCATTCTTCCAACTTGCTCTACAGATTGGAATTCAGCTTCCCATTCCACTGAACAAAAATTATTTGGATAACCCACCAAAACCATTGAGGAAACTGGATTAAAGAGGACCCAAAAAGACACACACTGTTTGCAAAGCTTGTAGCAAAAAAATGTGCTTGGCCTTAGGGCTCATTCTTCAGTTCTCAGCTGATGTACTGGGACTAAGTATTCACACTGTTGGCTAGAAAAGTATCCTTCCTCTATGTAAATGAAATTACAGATCCTGTAATTACGGACCCACAGATGGCAGAGATGCTCTGTTACACGTTGAGCCGGGACTAATTGGAACTTCCCAAGAGGAGTCAAGGATAGATTTTTTCCTTCAGTTCCTGATGTACTTTACCCAAAACAGTCAAGACTATTTTACATTAAATTAACAACTGAAATAGCCTCCAGACAAAAAGAGGACAAGTAGTCATAAAGCTTTCTAAAAAATATGCTTTGATGCAAAATAGGAAATTATGACAATTATCTGTGTGCCTTATAAAGTTTCCAAAATTTTGAGATCTTTGAAATGTCAACATCTACAAACAACAAAAGTATCTCCAAGAACATTCATTGAACCAGAATACTCATTGAAGAAGGCATATTTTGTTTGTCAGCTACCTGACACTAAATGAAACTCAACAACCATGATGGAAGCATAACCTTATCTCACCAAAGAGAGCAGTGTAATATACACAGTCCCAGGAAACGTCCAGCAAATCATCAGGAGTACATCAAGTTAGGCTTTCATCTGTCTTCAGGTTTTTGATCAGGGTATAATTTGTTATGAGAAACAGTAAATATATATTTATACTTGCATATTCTATGGCTCACTTTACAACCTACTCAAGTTAATGTCACAAAAAAGATTCAAATATATTTTTATTTAACTAATAGTTTTAATGTATCTATAATACAATGACCACATGCATTAAATTAATTTAAAGAAACTGAAACTGCATCTGACAGAAAGTGTTAGGATTACAAAATGCATGTTGATACTAGTAATTACATTGGAGAGTAATTGTTCATAATTTACTTTCCTTTCAAAAGATACAAATAAAAAGTCATAAGTGCTACATTTATTGAATTATTACACCTACTTATACTTCTGGTATATGCTTATATATTTGTGTGAGTATAGACACATGTACTGTATGTAAATACATTGACACATACAGATACAGATATACTGACATATATATTGACACATACAGTAATGCATTGAATTGCATTCCATGGTTTCTTCCTCCATATGCTGCTTGTATTTTTAAATGGTAAGCTCTTCTCTGTGAGAATAATATTTCCTCGTGCCATTGGCATGGTGTTTATATTACAAAGGGGTTTATTTCTGACTAAATTCTGTGTGCTGCTGTGATTCAAATGTGAAATAATGGTCCCTGGTGGGGATTTGTCTAGGATCAGTGAGCAAAGCATGATGACTCATCCAAAATTTAATAAAAAATTATGAATAAATTTTGAATATTTATGAATAAATAACTCCAGTTTTGAAAATGTATTTTCCAACAACATGTATGTCAACTTAGATATATATGTGTGTATTATCCTATGGGATTAAAGTTATGCACAAGTTTTCAAAATTTTTTAACAGCATATTGCGTATCAGTTTATCAAAACTTTTGTAGCAGGAAAATAAGAAGGAAAATTAGAACAATAATCTCAGGAAAACAAAAGCATCAGATATTAACCTAATTTCTTTTCACTATTTTTATATCTCTTATGCTTTTATTCGTTTGTCTTCTTTGTAGTCTTACACACAAAACCACAATGAAGACAAAAGACATTCATCATTCATTTTAACTAGATTTCTTCTTAAATATTCATTACCATGATGTGTTGCAGTTTGAAACTCTAAAACTGTTCTAATTGTTTCACTTCCTAGGGCATCCCCTTTCAAAACTAGTGATTCTGTTATTTAACAGATAACACGTGTGTACTTGCTGTTTTGCTATTGATGTTGACTTCTCCCCTCCATTTCCCAATTTAAAGAAATAAAGAAGGAATATACAGAATGTGCTTTTTTTTTTATTTAGTTGTTTATGAAGAAGTTGGTTTGGAGTTCAAATTTTCTACCCAAGGACTCACTACGAGTCTGTGAAAGTAAAAGGTCTTGAATGGAGGAAGTTTATTTCCACCCCACAAAGGACAAGTCTGGGTTCTATCGAATTAAAATACAATGACCACAAGATTTATGGATACAGAGTGAAAACATTCCACCTTCTTGTCACAGAAAGAACTCCAATGACAGAACAGACCCAAAGGGATCTATTCCAGGTAAAAGAGGAAGAAACGTTTAAAAGGTAAGAGGGGAAATGGGAAACAAGAGAAGACATCTCTGATAACACAACTCTGTGAAGTTATTATGCAGGTGCGAAGTGTTACTAATTCTAAATTTAGAAACTCCTAGTTCTGTCTGATGATACCTCACATACATATAAATAAATGCTCTGTGTTGTACTCTCTAATTCACAACCTAGAATTTTCTGGACATAATGTCTGAAGTAGCAATGCCTCTGGTAGAATGACAAATTTCTATTCTGGTCAAGCAGAAAAGTATTGCTTGTCTTCTTGAAGGCTCAGCAGACTGCATGTGAGCAACCACGAGTGGTGAAAAAAAGTTTCTGTTTATTAGCCTGCTAGAGGAGTAAAATGGTCCTTGAAATGAAAGATAATTAAGAGCACCACCACTATGCTTGCCTTTTGATATCCAATCTGCCTTGGTACCTTCTCTCCATAAATTCAAAAAGAAACTTCAGTAATATTTAGAATGCATACATCAGCTTTTCAAAACAAAGGGAATGTTTTCAGGCCGAAACAAATAAACTGATGGCAGGAAAGCTAGCCTAAACCTACACTGACTTTAGGGTACTGAACTTGTATTCAGGCTTACCTCTGACATGGTTTTGAGTATTCCTACAATTATTTCTATTGGACATTCACTTTTTCACAGGCAGCCTGCCTGTCCTGTTTCCTCAGCATATGATGCATTCTGATGTATATAAGCATATGCCACAGAAACATGTATGAGATACTGGGAAATGCTCAGTCAGGTGCAGTACACACAGACTTTCTATAGTAAAGGTAAATTCGCGTTTGGATCCAAGGCAAATTATAGTGCGAAAACATTTCCTCTTCGGAATTCACCAAGAATTGTTTCGAAACAAATTTGAGCATGGACTAACGAATGTGAGGCAAATCTAGGCTTCCATACAGCTAAGTTAATTAACTGAATTGCAATTCATGTAGACTTAGATTTATTTCACGCCTGTCTCAGACACCTTCTAATTTTTGTCCTCATACAGTGAATGCTAATAAGTATTATTTGTAATTTTACTTCGTGAAACTGGGAATAGATCGGCTAGCATATGACTATGTCTTTGAAAAAGATAAAAACATAGAGGTGAGAACTTTCTGAGTACACTATTGAGTTGCAAAAAGAATCAAAACAATATAAAATGGAGATGATTGTCTTCTTACAACAAGGGCATTTTAAATAGACTTGGCCTTATTTTAATTGTACAGAAACCAATGAGTGTTTTAACATGATTTTCAACAGTAAAAGAGCTACATCAGTGTTTAAATATTTGTGAAATATTTATGAAAAAGAATTTAATATTTACATGCTGAATGTTCTTTCCTTGCCTTCTGTCAAATGGTGAATTTCTGGGGAATATTTATGAAAGTACTTTCCAAAAAACATGTTAAGGATTTTTAGGAGTTAATGCCTAGCTTTGGAAAAGGTGGCAATTTAATGAAGAATTTGAAGTGATATTTCATTTATGAAGTTTTATTCTAGTACTTTGTATTTTATATCTCTGACATGCTTTGACATTTTCATTATGAAGATTTAATAATAAAACAATAAATAAATAAGTTAGGCTCCATTTCCCAATGAATTAAGCTCTAGGAGCACCTCTTGCTCTCTGCAATGAATTGAAATTGAAATGTTTCACTGCTGTGACTTGAGGAACAGATAAGTTCCTTAAATGTCTGCCTTTTTCTATTTGCACATATTGTTTCATATTTTGAGTAAGCCTGTTTAAAAGACATTGCAAAATATATATGCTTATATGCATAAAATGAAATACTTGTTCATACCTTCAAAGTATCCAGCATTTATAGGCTGTGTCTTCCCTGGTGGTTTCACAGAGAGATGTTTATTTTCATTGTTTTTGAACAACGCCAGGCGCACAGCTGGGTCTAGATGACAAGAACAAGTTAAAATCAAAGGTCAGACCTGGCTCATTCATTCCTTCAAGCAGTTTTTCACCTTTTAGCCACTTAATAAATGAAAATACCTTTAAAAGTAGGTTTTATATTCACAAAGGATTACACTTTCTAAAATAAAGCCATATAAATACGCATGCAACTGAGAATCAAAGTCATTGTTTCACAATTTTAACACTGTTGATCTTTCAGCTCACTCATCTACAAATTAAAAATAAACTCTGAAGCATGTATTTGCAGAAAATATTTTTTAAAAATCTGGATTTTCACTTTGAATTTAAATCAGAAATATTAACAGGGTACATATCAAGCAGTGTTTTGAAAAGCTTTGGGTCAGAATTATCCAGCAGTCTAAATTAAGACATTTACACCTAAAAAATGTTAACAGGAGGCAGCTTATTTTTTGAGGCTACACTTTTAGATAATAAGCTAGTCTTCCTCCATCTTCCATCCTAATTGAAATTAAAAAATTGAAATTAAAAAATACCCTGAAGTCTACAAGCTGAAGTATGAAATCTTGATTGTTTCTTAACTGTTACTTTTAAGAGTTTGCAAAGAGGTAAAGATGAGCAGGTAATTGTATATAAATCTGTATAAGACATGTTCCTAGACTGGCAAAAAAAAAGAGTTTAATTAACAAAAGCTACACTGATGCAAAGACCACACAAGTCAGGAGAAGTGATTTTCACACATTATTTACAATGTGAAGGAAGAATTTTTTGCTCGGCACAGGAGGAAAGTCAGAGTTTAAGGGAAACAGTGCATTAGAAGGAATGTAAAAATTGTGGGCACAATGCAGAATAAACTAGCGATAATACTAAAAAAAGAAAATAGGGACTGAAAAAATGTAGAAACAAAAGCAGATGAACAAAGAAACACAATGTGTAGAAACACAATGATGAACAAAGTATAGAGAGTTTTGTAGGTATGCCATGGAGCAAGGTAATATGATTAACAGAATGCCAAAGAAAAGATAAAAGAAGTATGTTTAAAAGAACACAGTAGCCCAAACAGATATATCCACTCTCAGGAATATATGAGAAACAATGAGGCAGAAGAAGCTTGTCTACAAAGATGACTAAAAACTGTCCGAAAAGGATATAAATTAGTAACGAGGATCAAAAAAGCAATGGAGCTTATCAAAAAAGTAGAAATGGCAAGGGAAGGATCTAAATTTTCTCAAAGAATGTGCATGTAGCATAAATTAATACGTGAGACACTGCCAGAACAGACAGTTCTGGCAGAAAAACAGGTTATGGAAAGACTCAAAGAGCATTCAGACATAATACATTGGAATTACTAGTTATGTCTGGTGCTTCATTTTGAGTCCGTTACATGATCTCATTTGTGTTTATTGAGAGTTTATAAGACCATGACAATACTGCAGAAAAGCAAATAGCTTTTTTGTTTGTCTGTTTTCTTACTTCTGAATGATCAGAATATCCTATTAAGATGGTGGGCAATTTCCTATGAATTAAGAAGGTGGGAATTTTAACAACTATTTGTAAAGTTGGTTTTGACTAGCCCTCTACAGCTGTAGTAGACATTTTAATTACAAACTAAAGGAACATAAAGGGATCCTAAGAGCTCAGCTTTTTCCCAGAGAATGGGAAGATCAGTGGCAAGCCTGGAGAAGATCTCTAATGGGGTGTGGCACTCTAAGAGATAATGTGTTGGCAATACGTGTCAAGACGTTACAGGGTTCTTGATCAGCCCATGCTGACCACTGCTGCTCAGCAGCAGCACGTGGTTGACAGAATGTTCTTAATGGTGCTAACCTCTCACAAAGCAGCAAACTTGACTAATGAAGAAATGGCATGTGGGGAGGGAGTAAATTAGGTCATGTCTTCTTCACAAGGCAGAATCAGTGATGCCTTACAATTTGTTATCTCAAATTGGCTAAGAGCCTCTCTCATGTGATTGTAGGATGATTATAGCTTTCAGATTAACCCAAAGGATGTCATATTTAGAATAATTTTACCTCACTTTTACTAGCCAAATTCCATGAAATTATCCAAGAAGCAAAATAAATAATGATTAGTTCCATTAGTTTCAAAGCTGGATTATTAGAATGATTCTGATAATCGGATAATTTTATTCACAAACTGTATTGCCAGGTTTGTAGATTCTTTCACTCTGTATAAATTGATAAAGTAGCTTTCCAACTAAAAAACCATTTGTATCAGACTGGCATTCATCAGGGTAGCAAAATTTTGGGATAGTGAATCACAGTAAGACTTGTGATTAAAATATCTTGAAATTGTACTAAATTATACTTTAAAAGTTCTCCTTGAAATTTTAGATAATAGAAGTTATAAAAAATATTTTAAGCATGGATTATTATTGTCTGTTGTATAGTTCTAATATACATGCCCACACAAGTCCTGCACATGGATAAAAATGTAAAAATACAATTTTTTATAATTGTAATTTTTCCAACATCTAGCATACAGTGTTGACAAAAACAACTTCTAACTTCTTCCAGCTTTATGCTAGTTACAAAAACCAATGCCTTTTTTCAATAAAAGACCAAAGACAAAGTGACAAAATCAAATAAGACAAAATGCAATTGAAAATTTCCAAAATTTTCAAATTAATTTTGATTAATTTAAAATAATTTCTGAAATAATATATTTTTTCCTATGTGGGTCTATTGACATTGCCTCAAAATGTTTTAAAAATATCATCTTTTCTTATCCAACCTCCCACCCAATTCAATGAAAACACGAAGTCCTTCTTTAAACTATACTAAATATTTTTGGTGAAGTCACTCAGAGTTCTTAGTGTCAAGTTATATTTCTCACAAAAAGATTTATTTGTGCACAAAGATATCAGCAGCAAAGTCTTTCGTGAACTGGAAAGAAGGGTAAATAATGGAAATTGTTCTTCTAAGAGATTTCCATCAGAAGATTTATCTTTGAATCTTTGCAAAATAACTTAAAGAATCTACATGGATTTAACACAGTGCCAGACTACTTGAATTTGTACCTACCTGGAACACCTCAACCATTGCCTACAGCTCTTCTGTTATTAAAAATGAGTCCTTTATCTAGTCCCAAATGTAAGCAATATTACATAGATTACTTCATAATACTAGTGCTTTTCAGTCTCTGAGTGAGCTAGGGAAATGAACTGCATGTATGCTTTGATGATGAGCAATCAAACGTTTTAGATTTCACACAGAGAACTGTGAAAGAGTCCAATAGTTCAAAATCATAAAAATATCTTCCTGGATTCAGGCATACTCATTTAGATGTGGCTTATCAGATGATGATCTGTGCTCTCAATCTAGAAACCAGGGAGGTAATTTAATGTACATTCCTTGGCTGCCTCCAAATATAGAAGTTAAGTTGGACAAACACAAGATATCTTATGGAAATAATATGGAAGGATTAGTTACTGCCTGATCTGGCACCATGTTCCTAAACTTCTTGTTAATACGTGAAACTGAAAAATTAAAACATTTGTCATTCATTTTTGTTGTGCAGTACCTGTAATTAGGAAAACATAAACATAACGTGACAACTTTAAAGAGGTGATAAAACCAAGTTGTACACAGCAACAGATGCTTATCTATTATGCAAATTCATTTGGAAGAAAGACCAGATTTTGTTCCATAAATGGCATAGCAATTAGAACTCCAACTCATCCATGGCTGAAGCTCCCAGAAGACACCTCTATGTAGAACTGACAATCACAACAAAAGAAGCTTTTTTTCTGTTACTAAGAAAATATAGATCAATGGTCATTCATGTAATGTGTAACAACGAATAACAATATGCCAGAAATTTTCATTCTGACTGTTAAGATGGATTATCTGTTTTGGGGTTGTGTATTTGAGGAAGGTGGGTTGAATTTTTTACTGGTTTTTATTTCATTTTTAAACTAGTATTGAATTGCTGTCTAAAATTCTAAACTTCAACTAAAAATATTTGCTGACCTCTATGAAATATCTTTATCACTGTGTTCTGGTTCTAGTGATCAAGGTCCACTTCAGCTGCTTTTTACCTTTTTAAAATTTTTTTTTCTTACCTATGTGGCATCAAGTATTACCACAGAATCATAGAACCATTAAGGTTGGAAAAGACCTCCAAGATCATTAAGTACAACGTTTGACCAAACATTACCATGCCAACTGAAGCACAGCACTAAGTGCCATATCCAGTCATTTCCTGAATGCTTCCAGGGGTGGTGACTCTACCATCTCCCTGGGCAGCCTGTTCCAATGCTTAACTAAACTTTCAGTGAAAAAAAATTCTTCCTGATGGCCAACCTGAACCTCCCCTGGCACTGCTTAAGGCCATTTCCTCCTGTTCTGATGCTGGTTGCCTGGGACAAGAGATGAATCCCCACTCGGCTACAGCCTCCTTTCAGAGAGTTGTACAGATTAAGTCTCCCCTAAGGTTCCTCTCCTCCAGGCTAAACAACCCCAGCTCCCTCAGCCACTCCTCACAGGACTTGTGCTCCAGACCCTTCCCCAGACTTGCTGCCCTTCTCTGGGCATTCTCCAGCACCTCAATGTCTTTCTTGCAGTGAAGGGCCCAGAACCAGACACAGGATTTAAGGCGTGGCCTCACCAGTGCCAAATACAGACAATCCCTGCCCAGGTCCTGCTGGCCACACTATTGCTGATCCAGGCCAGGATGCCATTGGCCTTCTTGTTCATGCTGGCTCATGTTCAGTTGCTGTCAACCAGCATCCCCAGGTCCTTTTCCTTTGGGCTGCTCTGCAGTCACTGTTCCCTAAACCTGTAGTGCTGCGTGGAGTTGTTGTGATCCAAGTGCAGGACCCAGCACTTCACCTTGTAGAACCTCATGCAATTGGCCTTGGTCCATCAGTTCAGCATGTCCAGATCCCTCTGCAGAGCCTTTCTGCCCTCCAGCAGATCACCTTAGTGTCATCTGCAAATTTACTGAGGCTGCCTTCAATTCTGCCCCGCCCCCACCCATGATCATCAGTTAAGAGATTGAAGAGGTCCAGCGCCAGTACTGAGCTCTGGGAACCCCACTAGCGACCAGCTGCCAAGTGGATGGAGCACCATTCACTACTGCTCTGTGGGCTGGCCATCCAGCCAGTTTTTAATCCAGCAAAGAGTGCACCTGTCCAGGCCAGCTTCTCCAGGAGAATCCTGTGGGAGGAAGTATCAAAGGCTTCACTGAAGTCCAGGTAGACAACATACACAACCTTTTCCTCATCCAGCAGGTGAGTCACCTGGTCATAAAATGAGCTCAGGCTGGCCAAAGCAGGACTTGCTTTTTCTAAACCCATGATGGCTGGGCCTGATCCACTGATAAGAGAACTTTTTGGAGAAGAAAGGTTAAGCAAGAAGTAATACACCAGTGTAGGAGAGACAAGTTTTCAGCCATCTTAGAAGAAAAAGAAGTTAACTGAGAGGCTAATATAAAATCCACAGGATGAGGGAAATTCCAAGTTAAGCAAGAAATTTGGTACTATTGTGCCAAGACATCTTTAGGAAGCTAAGATTGTTATGAGTCACAGCCATTTAAGCACTGTGAGGTGCAATGTCTGCTGTATTTAGATTTTGAATTAGAATTTCTATAGAACATTATGCACCTAGGTTAACAGGAATATTTCTGACATGATGCCAGTTTTACTTGGCTTCAAATTTTCTGGTTTCTTGCCCACACTTTTTGTATTATCTTAATGTAGAGTAAAAATAGTTGAAGCAGACACAGCATACATTTTGTATCAGTAAAATGCAGGCCACAACTTTCTTTAACTACATAAGCAAGCATACATAACAGTAGTGGATTAGGGCATACAGGCCTTATGGCCATTAGTTGGTGGGACTGGTCTGCTACAATATAAGCCTTGCCTGAATCACTCCCTATTATAAAGCTATGCTACTTTAAGCTCTATCTCCCTTGCAATAAAATACAAATTCAGTGCACTTGCTAGTATTTTCCATGCTTTTTTCTTTACTGAGAAGATATGTGGCCAGACATATGAGGTAAGATACTTCTCAGTTACTTCTACATATCTAGAGTTTAACTTTGTACTTCAGAAATTCAGTCTAGCTTTTGCATCTAGGCAATGGAGAACTATAAGTGCTTTTACAGTGAGACTCAAGTAGCCTGTTTTTGAATTATGTTTTAAGAGGAAATTTCTTTCCATAAAACAATGCATATGACTTACTCACATGTGGACTTCTATAATTATCAAATGGATACCATCATTGTTGCACTAGTAGAAGACAAATGTTTTATAAGGAAAATAAAAAGGAATAAATTTCCACGCCTGAATATACTAAGGATCAAAGATGTTCAGGGCTGTCCAGTCCAGGTTCCAACCCAGCAGATGTCATGAAAATATTAAAAAGCAACTGTATAACTCTCCGAATGCAAGCTGGTTTACCATTTTGCATTTGTGAATCTCAGGTCTAAGGTAAAGGACTTTGACAGCATATGGAACCAGAAAACATACTCTGACAGCTAGTTTGTTCCAAGAGGATCCATCAATACCTTATCATTACCTGCTAGTAATGAGATCTTTACATAGAATGATCAATAGCATATAAAAGATATTTGGGATTATACTGCAATCTCAACATAAAAGCTACCAGCTTAATGTGAAGAGCTTATAATTTATTTGTATCTAGAATCTTTAGAGTTGTTGTTGCTTTGCATTTCCTCAAAGCTTGAAGTTTTACTTCTAAGTCAGATGTGTAAGTAGGTATAACATTGAAAATTGCTTCTTTATACCTTATAATTCCCACTTCTAACTGGCTGCTGGTTGCTTACTTTCTAGTGGGTATGAATGTTTATCACAACAAAATTATTTTCTTGTAGTTAGCATACTTCAGCTACTTTCAATTAGAAAGCTAAAAAGGAAACAGTTGTAATTATAACACTAAAGACCTGGAAATCCAAAAGAAAGAACAGAAATAGTATTGCTAAAACTAAATCCTACAACTTTCCATATGCATATCACTAAGTACAAGATAAATGAACCTAATTTCAGTGGAGATGAAGGCAATAGGATGGTAACTTCTAAAGGAACATTAAAAGACAATGTTGACATCTACTTATTCAGATGAATTTCAATCTGCTTTTGAATATTAGAAGGAATCAAATCTCTCTTGTAATTCCTGCTTCAGTAGGGTTAAACTCAAAGCAATTGCCTCAGAGTGTGAACTGTCTCTCCCCAGTTACACTGAAATTGCTAAAAGTAACCTAGCATGAGCTGTACCACACAGAGAACTAGGAAAGATACTGGCAGCCTAATGGGTCTGGTTACAGTTTCCTGATCTGGAGCTGGCTAACCTCAGAATAAGGTGTATCCACTCTAACTTAAATGCTGAAAAGTCCCTCTCTTCTACCAGACTCTCAAAAAGACCCTGATTTACTCTCACCTCTCAGAGGATGTACCTGATGGAAAACATAATTATATATGTGGAGATTCTTTTCACATGGAGAATATTTGATCAGGATCATTTTTTTAGTATAAGATCAGAGCTTTAAGATCAATTAAATATAAAAATACTCTTTTTGACTGATAATTTCCATTATCAATTTCCATTAATAATTTCCTTACAGACCAAGGAAGGACTGACTGTCAGTGTGTTGTATAAGAAAGAATAATCAGCTTGATAAGCTTTTTACTGAAAAGGAACAGAATGAAATATTTTCAGTTACATTTTTTGGTACTGGAAACTATGCTTTCTGTTCATCTGAAAAAAACCCTGTGATTTTAATGACTGACAGAGAAACCCATACAGGCAAATTATATACACAGGTTATTTTTGTGCTTGATGTAATAGTCAGAAAGACAAAAAAATTCTGTATGAGGTAGTGTCAAGAGGAGAAAATCTGAAACTATCAAAACATTGGGCAAAAGGTTTTTCAATTTTTTTAAAAACTAGCAATGTACTTTGAGAATATTCCAAGCACTACATTAAAAAGCTCAACACCCATACATCATATTGAATAATCTGAACAAAGTGAACATAAACATACCCAAGAAATCCATTAGAACTACAACAAAAATAGGACAGCAAATTTGATATGCTCAGTCAGACATCTATGACTGGATTAATTACTAGCACAAGACAGACAGCATATGGAGAAAAGAAGATATAACCTAATAAGTTTTATTCATTGAAAAATTAGAGAGGCCAAAAAATAGAATATATAAAAAAAACCTCAGCTGCACACCAGATACTTATTACTTTATTTTTTTTTTTAATGAGATAACATGGTAGGGCACCATGGAAAGCTATGAAGATTTCAAAATTTTAACTTTAATTTCTTATCCATATATTCTCATTTCCACAAAGCATGATTTGCTGATTACATGTCTTTTTGTTGCCTACCCCTTTTATTATTTTTTTAACTATAGATCATTTTTATCACATTTAGTCTTAGTCATAGTTATGGTATTTAACGCAGAAAAAATTTACAGAAAAAATCTTTGCCTAGATATATCTGTAGGCTGGGTTTTTTCCCTTCAAAGAGCAAAACATCTTTCAATATTTTCAACACTTAATACAGAGGAGTTTTGCAAAGTTATGCAGAAGAGTGTAGCTTGTGATACAAAATATAAGAAAATAAGGGTGCATTTTCTAAAGACCATTTAATGTTAGGTTCTATTGTCAACTAGGGTCTTAAATGTTTAAATGTTTCTTATACTATCAGTATTTGACTAATATGTTTATTAATATATTCCAGCAACCTTTATATTAGCATATCATATTAACAACTTCTAAGAAAGGTTCATTGACATTAGAAGTATCTGAGAAGAACCAGAATACAATTGGATGAGAAGCTGGATAAGCTTTATCTATTTCCACAGTAAATATATAATTTTAAAAATTTAATTATGTACTTTCAAATATATCACACTGTTGTTTTCATAAATAGTTCTTGCATAAGTCAAAATTTAACCTAGATTTTCTCAAGAAGAAAATACAAGAAACACAAAATGCAGAAATACAAATTCCACATCTAGAAAAAGAGATAAATGAACAGGAAGAAATAAAATTTCTGCTTACCATAGCTGTCAAATATTCAACTTCAAAATCCAGTAGAATGGTTTTTAAAATCTACATATGTTGATTTAAACTGAGTTGTTTTTACTGAATCACACTCCACCTTTATTCAAATTAATGTTTCATGTTGTACAAGCAAAATTTTTAAAAGTGAAATACTATTTTAAGAATGGAAAAATTATATCAATATAACCATTATTTTAACTGTTGACTTACCTAAACTTTTATTACTATATTTTTTAGGTTTCATTTTATGGGCCCTCTTCAGCATTAGCTGTGCAGTAGAAATATCCTTAAAACCCCTAAGGGAAGAAAATAACTCACTAAATATTTCACATGTATTATGTTACACCAGCTGCATATTATTGTATAATACACTTTTCAAAAACAATACTGGTGTATAGTACTGATCCATAGTATGAATCTTTCTGAGCTACAGATTTAGCTGCAATTCTTAACATTACATTATTGCAATTATACCAAAATAATTACAATAATTTTTACTTTGGTAGAAAACAGAGATTCTTCAAAAGTGGAACTTAAAAAAAGTAAGCAACAGCCAACTATACTATACCTATTCTTGGAATTCACTGTGTAAATAAAAGAGCTTAACATACCATTCTTCTGATATTTTCTCTTCTTTTTCAGACATAAATAAAAACTCCTTTTTTTCTTTCCAGTTAGAAAGCTGTGACATTGTTTCCTTCCCTGACCTGGAAAGTATAAGAGCAATACTGAAAGGTAAGGAAATAAGAAAGGGTCTGGGGTTACACTATTTTGCAGCTTTTGTTATTCTGCAACTTGTTTGTGACTTTTAAAGGCACTTTTGAAGCTTGGAAATGATACCAAAAAAAAATCCATTTTAATACTCCATGAAGGTTTTATCTCGTAGAGTAATAAAAGTCTGCCATCAATTTGAAATGTTTACATTTCAATTACTTGAAGCATATTTCAGTCCTTTCAAAGAATGCAGCTGTTAAAGAAATCCCTTTTAATCTTTATCTAGTCTTAAAGATCTCTATTTCAACATTTATTTCATAACATATATGAAAAAATAGAAGTTTTATGATTTATAGACAAACCTAAATAAACAAAACTACACATATATATTCTTATATTCCTAATTATAGTAGTCAATGAAAAATAGCAATTGAATTTAATATATTTGGTTTTAAAAAGTAAATACATTTCACCTCCAGTAATATCACATTAACCAAAATTAGCAAAAGCATCAGAAAATAGATTCTTCTTCTCCTTTTTATTTTTATCAAATCCAAATGGACTAAATGCAGTTTAAAACAATATAATTTAACTTACCTGCTATGAAAATGGATTTTTTCTGCTGAGTATGAATGTGGTCTGTTAGCACACTGCCAAACTTCTTGTGGTGCTAATGGCAAACTATTTGAATGTCCACTGGAATCTGAAGGTCTAGAAAACTTCTAAGAGAAAGAAAAGGAATGCAGCTGATTATGCCCATAAGTCTGAGTTTAAAATGTGCAGGAAAACTTGCACCAGGGTTTGCAGAGTTTATTACTATAATTGAAAGGATTCTTAATGGTGCTATGCCCATTACAGACCTTACTTTCAACTAACTGAATAGGACAAAAAAGGTGACTTTAGTTACACTTAACATCCCCAAATATAAGAAATTGTACATTTATAAGACACTTTTCTCTTAATTGTAGGAAACAAAACATTAGTAATACTATGCTTGTAATAAGAATACAAAACCCTACAAAAACAAAAAGCCAAAACTTCAAAGTTTATCTACCAGACATTACTGTTCGATGACCTTTAGCTGTTCTGAAAACATTCAGCTGTTGTCATATAATGCAGATCTTAGTATTTTTAAAGTAGTTTGTCAACTAGCAATTTTTAATCCATTGCCAAATGTGCAGATGAAGCACATCATCTTTTTTTCTGCTACTGTGAAGTAAAGTGTTGAAATAAATCCAAAATAAAGAAAAAATAAGCAAATGAAAGAAAATCTAAAAGAAAAATTGCATCTGGACATCAGGAGGAAGTCTGAGACTTCTAAAAGTAATTGTGTTTTTAAGCCACTAAATTGTCATATTAATCACCTCAGAATAGTCTATCCTTAAAGAATGAATAAAGACTGAAGACTAAGTTGTTTCTATGACATGTTACCTTTGGCCAGTGCAGCTGGTTTGAGAGCAGGAGTGTTTTTGAAGGGAAACGGGTGGAATCTAGAGTTAGCCATTCCTTCTCTAATGCAGCCTGCAGGAATGAGTAAATTCAAATAGTGCACTGATAAAATCAGTTTAGTTTTGATAACTCTTGCAAAGTCTCTTTTAAATTGTCTTACACACTTTGTACATCTTTTCAAGTTGTGTATCAGAACTGCCACCTGCAGAGCAATCAGACTCAAAGCACCTTTGGAGATGCTGTGCTGTACTGTTTTATTTTAAACAAATCAGATCAACAGTATTGGTGGGTTGTGGAGGACCTTTTTGGGGTTTTGGTTTTGCATCACCCTCTTTCTCAAATTCCTGTAATTTTATGCCAACATTGTTAGTAATCCCAAGTTATTATAAAAGACTGTCAAACTTTGAAAACATACAGACCTAAGATACCTAAAGGCATAAGGAATATGAAGAGCTTTGTGTGATGTTTTTGACTTACTGAGTATTTCATGTTCAGGTGTAGGTGACTGATTCTGTCAAACTTGTTTTAGTTGAACTGAATTGGGGAGTAATTTTCATTGAAATTTGGGGTTAAAATATAAATTCTATATAATACTATATGATTTAATTACGCAGCTTTATTTCTGATGTAATGGATTAAATGAGAAACTAAAATAATAGGAATGAAGAAGGGTGACAGAATTAGTTGCTAACTGGTGTCCTTAACCCTTTAAGGTAGAATTCAGTTTTCTTTCATAAAAACAAAATCCAGACTTTGTTTCAAACCCAACCTGTATATGACTTGTTTTTCTCATAAATCCTTGAGGTTTTTTACCACATCTTTTCAATATATTCTGATAAGTGAGAGAATCAAATCACTCCCACACAGTAAGTAAACACCACTGAAGAATTTGGCTTGACTTACAGGGCTCAGTCATTCAGGTTCTTCTTACTTCAACAGCAAAGAGCCTGGGGTTAATTCTTTTGAAAATGTCTACTTATAAAACTGGACTATCTTTCTTCCATTCATAAAATATTTCAGATTGTACTAATTTCTGACCCTGAGAAATGATCCTAAGTTTGGATACCTTACTGTGTAGTTTGTGGAAACAGGACTTTGTACAGCTTTAGATTGGTGAGCAAGATCTTCCATGGCCTTTGAAATTCTGACAGAAAAAAAGAATCATATTCCAGGTATTTTGAAAAGTTAGTTCAGGTACTGGTCACATGATTTGCTGGCTCTAAGATCACTCTTTTTGCTTCCATTCTGACCAAGCTTTGAAAAATAATATTTGATTTTATTTTCATGTCTTAAAGGGATTAATTCCTACATCTGATCGATTCCCTGCTTCTGGAATTCCCTGTTATTTGATTACATGAGTATGTTTTGGCCTTAATTCCTTTATTTAATAAATCTGGAAAAATTCTATTATTAACATCATTATTAACAGATAACCACTCTTTATTAACAGATAACCACTCTTCCCCTCCTCAATATTTCAATTAATGATAAATACATAACATTATCCATTTTAATATACCTCCTCTCTTGGGTAGTTGTATGTGTTAAGAAATCTATGTAAATAAACTGCAGGGGCATGCAACAAATACAATATATCACATTCTTTAACTTTTACAGTTTTCTACAACCCACTAATTTATCCGTCTTCAGTGATGTGATTACTCTTATGTTGAAAACCACTGAGTGGTTGATTCACACAATTTTCATTTAAAAAAAGTCCATTCCAGAGAGCAGACTGTAGCAAATCAAATCCCAAATGTGATCAATTAAATATGTGACATTGGCACTATTTGAACATAGAAGACCGACAAGTTCATATCTCAGCAGAGACAAAGCTACAACAATTCAAGTTTTACAATTGCCTGAGTGCTACGGGCAGAATGGTCAAAAAGAAAAGCTATGAAAAAGGTACAACATCTGACTGAAAACTTCCAGTGAAAATAGATATTATTCCTCCTTGTGCTCTTTAAATTTACTTCTCAGCCGCACTATGCAAATCCTATTTTTAATTCTTCAGATGAGAATTTTTCACTTATTTTTCAAGACTGGGCACACAATCCAGTCAACAGTGCTGGTATATACAAGTATAAGAAAATAGCAAATTTTGGAAATTATTCTTACTCCTCTATTTGCAAAAGAATCAACAGGTCGGAGAGAAATAGATTTCCACTTCTTGTACAATTTAAATGTCAATCAACTTAATCCGTGTGTACAGTGATGTGTCCATTATTTACCTGAATACTTAAATGTCTTCCAGCAGCAGTGAATATTATCCAAGCTCTAATGTCAAATTTCAGGCCAAGCCTCCATGCTGGCTAGTTGAATTTTTACCTCTCTGATGAAATAATTTGTAAAAGAAAAAAAAACCAAACAACAAAACCCCCCAAAAAACCCCAAAACAAAATTCCCCCCCAAACAAACAAACAAACCAAAAACTAAACCAAACAAAAATCCCCTTGAGAAATAACATTCCAAAGATGTAGCCAATTTTTTGGAACAAGAATCACTTAGCAGTACATTGATTGAATCCTTTTGTTTTATAGTCGTACCATAACCCAATTAAACTCTTAATATTTATGTTTAAAATTTTCTCACTAATATTTTCCTAGCCCAGTGTTTGCCAGTTATTAACTTAGTATTAGTAGTAGTTTTATTTCTTTTGTAGTCTATAAAATGTAATTCAGTGTCCAAAGTGTTCAAAAGAAATATCAGTAAAAAGACAAAAAGTATGAATCAAAGATATAAACATGCACAAAAAAAGAAGACAGCTTATTTACCATTAAGTACATCTTTTACTCCTATGAATGTACAGCATATCATAAAAATATACCACAACGATGTTTGCTTTGTTGAGTTTCAAACACTCCCTTCCACTATCTTTTGCCTGGACATTTTCACAGGACTAAGCTGAAGAAACTTCTGCCCACACCTTCCCTATAAACAGTCCTAATGAAGAGTTTATGACAGATTTACCAACACCTAAGGCTTAAAACTAGATCTGTTTGTACTGATATTGTTCACTAAGATTAAAGAACAACAATCTGAATTTGAGATGAATTACAAAGCAAATAAAATGACAGTTTTTGACTCTATGGTCTACACAAACAGCTATAGGTGTGCTATACTTGTATTTATTTCTAAAGCCAAATGAAGTAATTTCCTAAATACTGTGGTTTTACTCATATGCGTAAATCACACACAGTTTATTTAACACATATTAGTTCATCTGAAGATATCTTTTATGCTTTTGTATCCTCCATACTTTATGTGTTTCAAAGACACTGGAAAGTTTCAAGTTTCACAAACACACAAAACATACATAGACCTTTCTATTTTTTGTTGCATCTATTTTTTTGTTAACCCATTTGAAACAAATTTTTAAATTTTTAAACACAAACAGTTATCCATGATACCACTCTTCAGGAAGAAGGAGGTACGCATCCATTGGCGTTAGGGTTTTCTTTCTGAATTTTAATAATGAAACTTTAATATTATAAGCTATTTCCACTTATCCATTAGGATCAAGAACTTTTTATCCTGATTCACAACGCATGTTTTATCCTTTGAGACACTACTACTACAGGGCTCCTCCTTTGATTTTGCAGCTCATTAACAAACTCTGGAGGTTTAGGGATTTTTTTTTTCCATGGCATATTATATATAGCCTTCTTCATTTTGTTCCTCCTTAATTTTTCCAGTATTTCAAATGCTTTCCTCATTGCAAAATGCGATGACTATTTACATCAATCATTGAACGTCTGTAGTCTCAGAAACAGAATTCAATCCTACAATGATCAAAGTGAGTGATAATGGTTCTGCTAACTTTAACTGGGTCTGAATGAGCTGCCCAAAAGTTGAGTTTTAGTGTAAACGTTAGTTACAAAATCTAATCCAAGGCATTTTTAATACGCTCTGGATTACATTCTGGAGCTAGATAATCTTTTATAATATATCATGACTATACATGTAATTAGGGCTGTTCTGAGTCACACTTACACCACAGACAAAAAATAGTTCTCAGGACAGTGTCAAACTTACACTCAGGCTTTGAAGCGCTTCTACAAGCAACTGTCCAAACTGTGAATAATGCCATCACATATTGCCTTTCATCTCTCTGAGATCAAGGAGGATCACAAGAGCATAATAGAAACCAAACCAATTCCTGAAATTGTACTATGGTTTGAAGCAGAGGATGCAAAAAGGCATTAACAATATAGGCTGAAAAGAAATGCCAGCATTTGACATCTAACAACTCTGTTCTAGTCAGAGCAAATATCCATCTACATCAGTACTCTGCTAACAGAAGAGGTCAGCAGCAGTTGCTTACAGAAAGAATGAGAATGAAAAAAGCTGGACGTGATGAGGACAATCCTTCTTTCAGCACATTCTTTTAGACCTTGGAAACTGGTGGTTTCTGCTAAAATCTAGGGAAATATTTCTCACCCTAAAACAGTTACCTAATTTCTAATGACAAATGTAACTATCTGGTCAGCATGTTTGCCATGTCATCTCTATGTCAACCTAGAAAGAAGGCAAATCATGTATCTGACTCATAGGATGTATGAAGCAGCGTAGATTAACTTCAAAAGGACATCATGTTGGACACCACGGGAGCTGAAGCTACCCCAGGTTTCCAAGTGTGGTGGACTTCAGAATCACCATCTAAGAAAACAGTGAAACTATCTTTGAAAATCAGGGAAAACTAACTCTTTATACCTCTTTCCTTTCTTGTTTTATCTCCTCATTGACTCATTCACTGTTTTCAGGACAGCGATGGTTTACTCAGGAAAAAAAAATATTGATATTTATGTAGTGCATTTAATTATATGGTATTTTAAGATAAAATGATGTAAATTACACAACAATATAGACAAGCAGAGGAAAGCTAACATCCAAAACATACTGTGAACTAAGAGTAATGACTGATCATTATAACCTAACAGGAAGAATGGCAAGGGAAAAAGAAAAATAATCTTCTACTAGAAACGGTATTGCCACATTAGAATTTCATAGAAATAGTGTGTGGAATCCTCTGCTTTTAAAAAAGATTCACTCTTCTTTCCAGTTCATCTGCCTGGTTTCAGCCAATATGTTTTTCTGTACTTCTGCTCCCCTCTGAGAGGTAGACCATTAGCCTCAACCTTAGGAGGAACGATCCTTTTCCAACCAGATGTTGAAAGTATCTTCCCTCCCCACATTCAAATTTGTTTTCAGTAAGAATACATTGTAATTAGAGTAAACAAATAAATGAATCAGAATGAATCTTTCCATTAAGTCTTCTCTATAGAATACAAATTTGAATAAAGTTCTTCAGGCTGGTGATGTCCCTAATTTCTGGTTTTTAGTGAGTATATTTGAATAGTGCAGTTAAAGTCTAGTTCATTGAAAGACAATAAAAAAGGTAAAAGCAAAGACAAATGAAAGGCAAAACTTTCAACATCATTCTGTGACTATTTTAAATAAGCTTACAAAAATTCTTTTGGGGCAATACATTCCACATGAAGAACTACTTTTCCTGATGATAAACATCCTGTAGGTTAAATACTTGCTTAGAGTGGGAGGGGGTGTGGTGAGGCCCAAGGATCTTATGCTGAAGGTTAACCCTCTAGATACTCACAACCAGCCCACTGAACTGTCTTTCATCTGGCAGAAAGCTGTAACTTTCTCTCTTGGTTCCTGGCAAACATATTTCACTTTGTAGGATATTTCATTTAAATATCATGCTAGTCCAGGAAAACATATTTCATTTCTTTTTAAACTAAACCTATTTCTGCTAAGGCCTGAGTATTTGCTGGGAAATTCTTCTCTTTAATCCTAAATAAATTTTAACAAATTTCTTAAGAAATCATGAATTTTTAGCTCTTACAGCTGAAACAGAAGAACCAGATCACTTTTCCATGCTCTTTTGTATATTGTTGATAGACTGTGATTGAAAACTTCCTTTGAAATTAAAGATCTGAATATATTTGTGTATTTAGCCTTTTCTTTCATCCAGTCCTTTGAGGAATCAGATTACTCTATGGACTCGTTTTTCTGTGAAACTCAAGTTCATGTGTAAAGCTTAGTTCAATGTTAGGAAGTTGAACATCAGTTCAGGTTCAGACTTTATAAATAACTTCTAAAGCTAAGAAAATGTCAGATATGAACATTCTCAACTGAATCTTCTATTAGCTGTAATATTGTTCCACTTACAGGACTACAAAAATTCAGTCTAAACTCTACCATTTTAAATCTGAATGTAAATGCATTAAACAATATTATAAAAAATATATAAAATCTTTGTAATTAGCTTAGTGGATATGCATTTTACAGAAAATACATATCTGAACTTCAAGCAGCAGGAAAAATAGTCCTTTTCTCTGAGTTTGTCTTCCAGTATTTTTCACATATTTTATGTGCTGAAGATAAATAGGTTAGCACCCTAATAAAGGTTATTTTAACCTTTGGCAATGCTTCTTTTTCAACCCTGTCTTTATATTAGACAATATATATACATTAGAAAAGAAATCTGGATACAGCTGTATTCTTATGACTGCTAAAACCAAACAAAGTTTCAAGCCAAAAAAAGTAGTGAGTATCACATGAATTCCAGAGAAACATTTCAATGATTAATTGACCTCAAGAGATTTTATAGACTTACAAAAACTTGTTAATTATTAGAGTACATTCTTGTAGGAAAGACAAGGAGAGTTGTCTAAGAAGGATATATTGATGATTATTGGAAAAATCACATTCTGTTAACAGAAACAATAAAGAAAATTTTATTGTAGAATGTCTTCCCCAAATGTAATTTTTCCTAATTTTTAATAAGCTTGGAAAACTAGCTGTTCTCTAAAATTCTAATGATTCTAATGCATGTATATATTTATTTATTTATTTATTTATTTATTTACATTCAATACATGTACCAACATGTTTACGTAAATGCAAATAAAATGAGAATAATTTATTGTGGAAAAGTAAATGAACAATGAAAATTTCAAGGACCACAGAAGTTTTCATTCAAATAAAAGGTTGAATGTCTACGTACATAATTAACTCTTCAAAAGTCTGAATCTTATTGTCAGTCATTCACGACCTACGTCACCTAAACTTTTCTAAAAAATGCATTTTTGCCTTACGCCTGACAGCATTCCAAGGAAGCTCTGTGTCCTTTCTTTGAATACAGGAATAAAAAAATACAGATGGGTAAACGGCAACCTCATCTTCAGAGGTTAGACATGATTCAAGTAAGCATCAGAAATGTATGCCTGAAAAATATTTTGAGATATAAACCCCCACTCATCTCAAAAAACATCAAGCTCCTGGAACCTTCAAGCCACCCCTCAAAATGGGTCTAAGATTCCAGATATAGTTTTTCCCCAGAATGACAAGAATCTTCAGGACTTCCCCTTTCTGACTCTGGCACAAGACACAAATTTTTGCTGCTATGTCTCTATAAATCTTTTCTGAGGTTTTTCTACTTCCATGAAAACAAAGAAACAAAACTTTCAAGGGGCAATGAGCTAAAAACTTAGAAAAACAAAACAGCCAAGGAACTCCTCAACCCTACCCCTTGAATACTGTGCATTCAAAGAATTTTGAAGGAACATAACCAAAAATGTTTTATCCAGCTTAGATAATGAATACTAAAACACAATAGAAAAGAAAGCTGTGCTTCAGCTTGCAGTTTTGTCTAAAGAAGGGAAGTCATGCAGAAGCACAGGGTAATAAAAAATAGACTAGTCACAAGTTTATAGTCATTTAACCTTTAACATGTTTCAAAGTTCAGGTCACATGGAAGATTAGATTCAATTTCAAGACAACTTTTCCTTTTTGCTTAAAAGTCCTTATTTCAGAAACAAGAACAACAAAAAAAAAAAAAACGTTTTGGAAGCTAAAGAGCAAAGAAGGGCTAAGTTATAAACAAAGATTTTTTGGAATTTATGTTAACCAACATCTAATTACACTACAAAATCCTTAATTCTGAGGAGGTATGTCTAAATCATCTCTCAGCTTCACTTATACTGTCCTCCTTATATGCCTCTAGCACTGTCTCTTCTATTTGAAATAAATTATCCAAAAGTGAATCTGCAAGTTGAAATTTGTTCATTCACGCCTGTATTCTCAACACCTTAAATCTTCTGGGACATATAATGAAACTCTTTGGAAAGAAGCTGATTCTTTTGGATGTTTTCCTGGTTTATGAAATGATCAATAGCTACTCCTATATCAATATTTTAAAAAATTATTTTTCATGCAAAAAAAAAAATACTAGAGTGAGTAGTAGGACAGTATTTAGCATTTAGGATTCCTTAGCCCACTCTATGCTAGGACAAACTAAACATAAACTTAAATAGTTTTTAGCTTAATTAAAACTGTATTATAGCATATGAGGTGTTTGGGGGTTTTTACTATTCTTCATTTACACTGTTAGAAACAAAACCACTGCATGAAAAGTCCATTATGACTACACCTCCTTTTCTGTGAGACTGCTTCCTAGAAAGTCAGACCCTAGCCAACAATATTACCCGTATATTGACCTTGCGCTTGCCCTTGTTGAACATTATGAGGCTCTGTGAGCATTATGAGGTCAGCCTGTCTATCTAGCCTGGGCAGGCTGCTCTTAAGAACACCCTGATCCTCCAGCATGCCAACCACTGCCATCAATACAGTGTCATCTGCACACTTGAGATTGCATTCTGTTCCATCAGACAGGTAGCTGATTAAACTTTTTACTCTTTTGGTCCCCCTACCATCCATGATGGGCTCCATTAATTACTGTTCACTAGTAATTATGATTGTGTAATTTTGCACCATGAAACGCAACTATTTGAGCCTGGTAGTGCAGTCAATTTGCCAATGACCTTACTGTCTACTTTTCCAGCCCATATCTCAATAAATTTTGGGAATAAGACTCTGGGAGACAGTCAACAGCCTTGCTAAAATAAAGGCATGCAATATGCACTGCACTCCTCTTATTCATAATAATTCATAATATCCATTCATCTTGTGACAGAAAACAATGAAGGTGATGAGTCCTTGGTAAATCCATGCTAGATTCTCACAATCATCTTCTTTCTGAATGTATTTACTCCAAGCATTCCCAGAAAGTGAGATAATGTTGATGGCTTCTAGTTCCCTGGATCCTTCTCATCAATTTTCTGAAGATGGGTGTGATGTCTGCCCTTTTCCAGTCACCAGTAACTTCCTCAGTTGCTGTGATCTTTCAAAGATGATAGAGAGTAACCTCAAAATGATACCAGGCAGCTTGTTCAACCCCCTTGGATGCATCTTATCTGTTCCCTTGGACTTGCATATGTTCAGGGGAGTTAAGCTGTGCTGCAATTGGATAATATCGGCTTTCATCTAAACCCAAAGGATTTCAAGCTCCAAGCAATGAGACATGCAGAGATTCAAGTGCAGAGGATCATAGAAGCTGACACCCCACATTCCTCTTTGGTCCCCCACATAAGAACTGCAATTTCACTCAATAACAATATTCACTGAATCAATGGCTTCTTCTCACAGAACACAGACAAATCAAATAGGCTAGCTCCTGAAATTTGTAAATAGGGACTACTAAAAAATATTTTTTTAATGGAAATCAATGGATGTGAACATGCTAAATATTAGACAGTTAACTAGATATTTTAAACACAACCTATATCTATATCAAAACATCAGTTTCAACATTACACAAAAATTAAAGAACTTAGGGAAAATATTTTCAATGATTAGAGATCCTTAGCTCAGCTTTCAAAGACTCCAGATGGAGATGTACTCATTGAGAAGAACTTATGACTGTGTTATTGATTCCACTTATAATGATGCTTTTGGCTTAGAACAATTTTCCTTTGAGGCTACAGTAGTGAGTAGAAACTTCAAAGAACTAAAGCTTTTTTTTTTTCACATACATTTTTCCATTGCTTGCCTTGCTTATTCAATTTTGATGCTTGACTTTGTCTTTAGAGATATAAGACTAGGAATTATACTTAATGATATTGCTATCCTTTGGTATGTCATAGAAGCTAAATGTAATTTAGAAAAATACTACACCATTTGCTATATGTAGGTTCCAAATTATATCTCTAGTGACACACATCACTAGTAGGCTTTCCTTTGGGAACTATTTGTTTGAATCTGGCTATTTAACCAAGAACTGGATAGAGACAAGTGATGAAGATAGGTTTTGCTTAAAAATTAACAGCATTTCAGGTGGTAGGAAGAACTGAGATCTCATGGTGGAAGGCTAGAAAGCAAGCAGAGCACATCCTGCATGAGGTGTAAAGCTGGAGCGTTAGCAACAGCCTTTAGTAGCTGTGGTTGTGTTTATTTTTTCAGGTACTGACTGCAACAACCTACTTCTAAGCCCAGACGACTAGAAAATGAGATAAGCAGCAATGCTGAAAAAGGTAGAAGTTTTATGCACCTGCAGATGCCACAGACTATGAATGGCATGCAACCCACTAGCACAGCAGCCGAAGCAACAGGAACATATCAAGAGATTATTGAAAAACACTCATGAAAAAAAGATTGATCCTCCAATATATTGCTTGGGGGAGAGCTTTTTCCTCCTTTTTAAAAGAAGGGTATGGATCTAATGAAGTTTTCAACAGATGCTTTTCTGCTTTCCTACAACACTGTAACTTTACGTGAAATTTGATGAAAAAAGAATCATATTCTTTGCAGCATACAATACAGAAAAGCTGGATGCTGATCTGACATTCATAAGCAATTACAGGAGCTAGACATACATAAGAGTGTCAAGATACAAGAAATGTTATGGGGACCTTCTAATCCATGGGCTACATTTATTTCCTGGCACTAGTCAGAAAACAGCAATCACTATCACAAGCTCACAATTGTAAGCTCCCAGTCTGAGACAAACCACATTATGAAGGATTATCAGAAAAGCAAACAAAACACATCATATGGGTCTAGTTTGGGCATGTGATAAGAAAATTAAAGATGGGAGATGAGGACATTTTTTTTCTAATAACTGTTTACTTATTGAGTTAGCACACATGAGCTAGTTCTTATTCTTTCCACCCCTCAGAAAAGAAAAAAATGAGAAGAAAGAAAAATAAAACTGCTACCTACCTGCTGTAGAAGCCAAGCAAAAATTAGGAATGGTTATGTGCCTGAACATGGATATGCAAAAAAAGAAAGAGAAGGAAACTCCTGAACAATAATTTCAAAAGCTGTCAAAAAGGCTGGAATTTAAAAAATCTACATAATCAAGCTCAGAAAAAGAACAAGACTGTCTCAGGGCAAGAGTGTTATCTCCTTTGATGAACAAAGCAGTAATAGATTTCTTTTTAACTTGGTTGCAACTTACAAAGCAACTTTCTTTTTGAAAAAGTATGACTAAAGTGATTTAAATTAAATTAAAAATGAAGTTTTTAAAATAGAGTACTTGGTGTGCCATGTAATCATCAATATTGATATTTCTCTTCATGAGAATAAAATGTGTCCATATGTCTATTCAGTGTAGGAAAACAGTAATTTAATAAAAATAAAAAACAGTGGTCATTGCTCAGGGTAAACAATTGTCAAAAAACTCATAATATTTAATTTATTCAGCTTTCTGACACCTTGGCAAGTTTAGACATTTTGCATTTGGCTCACATCATATTTACATCAAGAAAACAACAATACTGATATTTAGATAGTACACAAGTAAGAGCTGTGTTAAGCAAATGTGCTGTCAGATTTCATCCACCAGAGGTAAAGTGAGCTCTGCCATGTAGATTGTTTGCTACAAGGATGGACTGCTGATGAAAGGTTGCCTTAAGATCAGCCTTCTGCAGCATGTAGGCTGGAATTCTCCAAAGTCCACATGAAAGACGTGAAGATATCACTAAATACCAGGCTCATACTTTGTGAAACATCTGTTGGCCAGATCTTTCTTGTCATCTGGGATAGCCTGTTTGACATCGCACAATCAAACAGACACAAAACACTACTGCCATCAATTGCCTCTGAATGGCTTTGGCAATGTATGGGAGCTGATATGAATACAGGAAGGTATCAGCAATGGTTCAGGTGAAATGACTAGTATTCATGCTATTGTTAGAAAGATAAAGCCCATTCCTCTAACCTAATCACATGCAATGCATTTTTCATGTGATATGGTGTTTAACTTGTAGTAAAAATCCACTATTGTTCAGTGGGCATAAATGAAGTGAAGATCTTTGTCAAAGACTAGGGTTTCCCCCACGCTCTTTCACAACTTCACCTTCCATGGAACACTGGGTACACTGAGTTTATAATGAAGATATTAAACATTTTTTTGTGAAGACTGATGCCTAGTGACTTATTGCACTGTGATATTTACAAATGGTTTAGAGAGGTGCTTGCACAGTAGTGATTTTGTAGAATGTTAGATAACACCAAATAAAATCATAATGACTGATACCTATATAACAGTATAAGAAAAACCTAAACCATCACAACACAAAATAGTGAACTATTCAAAAAGCTTTTGACAAGATTTAAGACATCTGTATCAGTTTCCAATAAGGAAATGTTTTTCTGCCCTTCTCTCTCATTTCACGCACCCTATACAACACTGAAATCTGCAGTACGAAATGGTATCCAAACATTTTTCTCTTCCTTCAAACCCCACCATATGGGATCTCTTAGCCCAGCAATATGTACTCCTCCCTACACACTTGTTTGAGACACAACAGATAGCCACTGATACCATGTGTCATTACTTGGCTCTGCTTCAGCACTTTGCTATAAAACACTTGAGACCAGAAAGGAAGGAATAGGAAGTATAGACTGTTCCAAGTTCTACTGCTTGTTTCTCCAGAAGTAGGAAGTCCACATGACTTGATATTACCCAACTGCAGAGAATGAAACAGCTACAGACACATGGAAACAGACAACCTAGTACTGAGTAACTAGTCTGGGCTAGACAGAGCAGATGCCTGTACTATATGCCTAGTATAGTTATGCTATACATTTCTCAAAATCCACTTTTCAGTACAGACAATATATACATTTGGAAAAAAAAAGAAAAAATATGATAAATATTGCAGGGTATAATTCTAGTTACAGTCATCAATGTTGAACATTGAAACATTCACTCACTGAAAAAAAAATATCCTTCACATAGACATAGACATGTAGACTGTAAATTTATCATATACACTGCTCTGTAGAAAACAGATGTTTTTATATTTATCAACAAGGGAAGCTAAGGGCTTGAGTAACTTATTTGACATCAGTCCACAGTTCAGCCTTTGAGCCTGCTGTGCAAATTAAAATGTCAGCTTATGATTCACTTGTCATCATCTCAATGCAAACACTTCCTGAGAATTTCTCCCTAAATCCATGTTTTATTTAATTACTGATAAACTCAATAATAATTTAGGAAAAAAAAAAAAAAAGGAATAAATGAGTGGCAACAGCAAAAGGTGATACAGTACAAATCTCTCTGAAATCAGCTGGGCTTCTTTCTACTGCCTTTTCCATCCCTTTCTTTTCTCCCTGGCCTCAGGAACACCTGCCCAAATGCAATTGTCTTGTTGACAGAAAGATGGAATTGTCTGGGTAGTATTAAGTTAAGTAATTAAAAAACCCCAAAACCAAACATGACAGGGTTATTTGGGCCAGACAGAGAGAAACAAGAATGGCTCAACTGAATTACTGTGTGTAAAACTCTGGCCTACTGGCTGAGTAATTCAAAACAGGATATTTTCCTTCTGTAATATATGAACAGCTACTTCCTTCCTGTGTGAAGAAATAAAACCTTCAATGTTCTGCTTTTTATTATTTTAGAAAGAAGCCAGGGATCAGAGAACATCAACTAATGAAACTGTTTTGTATATGTATTTCAAATTAAAATGAAAAAATAATAAAATTTAAGCCAGATCTCTATGTTTACACATATACATGTTTCCTATCTACCAAATGATTTTGGAACTTCTGCCTCAAACCATTTGCACGCTTTTAAATAATGCAGTAATTCTGAAAATGTACCTTAAAATAGTTGCGAAAAAGGAGAAGAAAAAAACAAAATTACCATAGGTCATCAAGTCATTGGCAATAATTTCATAGAAAGCCCAGCTATTTTCTGTGGGGGAGAAGTTGGTAAAAGAAGCCTGGTATCAGATGACCAAAGACTGATCAACTGTAAACTGCACTGCACCAACCAACAGCATACTTGGTTTCATAACTCCATGATGCATACAAACATCTAATTATAAATGGGACCTAGTCCTGCCAGTAGCAGGGCTATTGCATCAACCTCCTCTGCAACATTACAGTGGAATATTGATAAATGGCTCTTGCAAAGACACAGCACCTGAATAAGCACATTCAGAGACAAGGGTTCACAAAAAAAATCTTAGTTATATCCTCTTAGGTCTCAAAAGGCCACATTGCTGTTAGTTTTCTTTGCTTTACCTGAAACTATTAAAAAAAAAGGCAGCCAATGAATGTGAACAATTAGAGAAAGCAGTTATCCAGACAAGTACATAGGTGACTCATCAACAGCTGCGTTACTAAATAATATGCATACTGTGTCTAGAACTTCCCATATAGATTGTCTTTTGAGGCTATAAAGAAAATATTTCTTTAAAGATTCTTTTTCTTGTTTACTGAATGGCAATATTGATCCCATAGACATTTTTTATTTTTTACCTAAGTATAGCTAAATTCAGTTTTGAATGTTATATTATTCCTCAAATTCCTATGGAGCCCACTTTTATTTCTTAGAATGGAAGCTTCTCATCCAATTTCAATCCTTCTGAAACTGAAAGAGCATTTCTAACTCTATATAACTTGTAAAAATAACTAGTAATAATTTCTGGTTATTTGGTATAACAGAGTTGCTAAGTGTGGGATTTGGTTTTTTTTTTTCTGATTTAACCATACTTCTCTCCATAATTTACTACTGTATTTAAACCTCTGATCTTTTTAGCACACGACACATAAGATAATAAGCCTGCTTCACCTTTTGCTTTGGGGATATGTTCTTTTAACTGGAATATAGCTGACATTTAGTGTTGTAGTTATTTTCTAAATTGACCTCATTCTATCATGAAAATGAACAAAATGCACATTAAAATATTACTGAAAGTATAATTTGTTACTAAAGTACTAAAAAGATAAACATTTTGGAACAAAAGGAACTCTTTCCTTATTCTCATTTGATTGCCCTTCAGCTGTAAAAATATAAGGCATTCTGCAGTGGGTGTGATATTAATAGCAGAGCATCTCAAAGAGCAGGAAGCAGTTAATCCAAGACAAATACATTTAAATCATCTATAAATAAGAAATGCTTCTTTATTTCTGGACATCCAATGTGTTAATTCTAGCCTTGGTAGTGTTTTCCATTTTTTTTTTATTTCCAACACCTACATGATTGCTTAAGAAGAATAGTGAAGACTTTATGCTAATTTCTGTGCTTACTTCAGAAAACGTGAAAGCATCCACATTAATTTCTTCATATTCATCTTCCACTTCATCACTTTTAACGTCTGCAAGAGCACTGGCCAGTTTCTTTCGCAAAAGAAAACCCTTCCAAAATGCCTAAACAAAAAATTTAAAGCATGTTATACATAGCCATAGATCAAACCCAAATCCAGATTCTCTATGTTATCCCATTAGGAAGATAAAACATCTTGAGTCTTTGTTTAATAGCTCAATGATCTGTTTTTTGAACTTTATGTGACATTTAAAACTACAAGACAAATTAAATGCCAGCATATGTCTAAAGCTTAGAGTACTCAAGAGGCTCTCCACAAGCAAGCAGAAAGGAATCCTGCAACTCCCTCAACTACAAACCTGGGTCAACTAATTAATTATATGACAATTCCTTCAGGGACTATTAAAAACTGAAAGGAAAGCCTACACAAGAAAAACCTGAGTGCCAACTTTCAAATTACTGAGAATAAAAATACAGATGTACTAAATGTCCTATGGTTTACATATAGCAGTTATTGGAGACATCTCATGCAATTGACCTAGGTCAGTTACTCTCTCTTAACTGTCTAAGATCTTTACTTAAAAAAAATATTACCAGTAAGCATAATTATCTCTAAGAAAAAAGAGCACATTAGGAATTAAAGTGCTAGAAAACTAGGAAGGGTGTTAGGAACACATGTCCAGCAAAAACACTTCAGAGATCACAACGAGATAGATGGAATTAAGAAAACTCCATATGAGATGGCAACTTCCCCCCAAATCAGCATTTGACATCGTTAGAATTCAAGATGCCCCAAGTGTTTAAAACTTAAAATGCAAAATATTCTCACTGTCATAAAAGAAGTGGTGTTGTACACCTTTAATGGCTCTGCAATGAAGGCACTAAAATAGGAAGGGTAAATCTCATATTCTGGCTTAACATGTAGATTAATAATTTTCAGAAAAAGTTTGTCTTACCCCATAAATTATTGAAAATGTTACTATTTTACACACATATTTCCTGATTATTATAAAATTATTAAAAGTTTTAGAACTGCTTTCTTATAATTTCATTGTTGTTATTTTTCTACAGACCTTTATGAGCATCCAGACAAAATAGCCTGATATTACTGAGTGATCAAATGACAAATATATTTCATTCAACAAAGGCAATTATCTTCTACAGATTCAAAGGAGAAAAGTAATCCTAATGATATATGCAGAAAGCTAAATTGTGAGGCAGCTGCTAACAGAGATCTATGAAAGCACCAGGTCAGTGTTCAGTCATGATTAAAGAGAAAAATTATATGTAGCAGTTTTTAAGAAACAAAATAAAAACTTTCTTACTGTACAAATTCATTGTATATCTGCCTATGGAATTCAGTTCTTGTTGCTTCTTTAAAAAAGATTGTAACAGATCATGGCAAAGGTTCAGAGAGGACCAAAAAGATAATTACAGAGAAATGTGAAAAGAGACTAAACAGACTAAAATTTTATTTACAAAAGGTGGATGTAAGGATGGATGTATGAGAGATCTAAGAATCTGTAATATGCACAGAAGATAAATAATAGATCACTTTTATTTTCATACTCTCTTTGGGAATTACCATGTTTGAAACAAATGAAAGGAAGCACATAGTAATCACTATATAGATTTGTTAAATGCACCACTTAAATATATAGTAAAGGCCAAATACATAAGTAAGTTCAAAAATGGATTAAGTTTATGGAAATCAATTGTTAATATGCTAGCTACACATTATACTCCAATAACAAATTTTTGCTTCTAAATCACTTTGTCACTTTTGAAATTTGTATATAAGACTTATTCTATGGAATGTTTCCAAGTTACCTTGAAATATAGAAACGACAGAGTTGACTTGCTTCAAAATGTAGGAAATAACCCCATGAACCTTGTCAACTTGGCAAGCAAATACTGGTTACCAAACTAAACAGAGTCAAAGTGTGGACTTCAACTCTTGTCTGTAGTAACCCATTCTGTTTAACTGTTATTAGCTCAGTATCTACCACAGAACAGCCTAGGCCATGGTCTGTTCCCAAGGACAGTATGGATAAAGCGATCTTGGGTTTTGGAGATAGGAAGAGAAGGAAAGAAATGGATAGGTAGGATAGAAGAGACAGGAAGATTAGTTAGTCACATAGACAACAGACACAACACGAGTTACACAGCATCCATCAGTTTCAGAGCATACACAGGCCCCAGTAATAACATGGGCACAGTATCTCTTCAGCATAATATTAGAATTATATCAAGTAAAAATAATTCAGGGAGAAACTTGGTGAAAAAAGGGAAAATATTTTTCTTTAAAGGGAAAATCGTAAAGAGGTATCTGTTTTAGAAACACCAAGGTTATGCTGATTAAATAAAACAATCATTTTGTTTAATGTTTAATTATGAAACTCAATAAGATAATAAGCAAAAACAGAAGATGACAATTACACAAAACTAGAAAGATTTTTTTTTGTTATTAAACTTACAAAATAAGAAAATACCATAAACCAACCTGGATTACTGTAGCAGCTTCATGTTTCTCTCTCAAAGCTTCTACAAACTGATGATTCTCTGTTTTATCGCAGTCATTTTTCCTCTGAGCATGGTACTGCCGCCAAAAGGACTGGATCAAGGATGCTTCCATATGTAGTCTCATGGAGAAATAAATACATTTATGACTCACAGAGCCTCACCAACACAACTGGATTATCATATCTGCCAAACTTCAACCATAAAATATAGCACTGTCCTTTGAGACAAATGAAAAGCTGTGCTACTAAACAAGAAATTACAACCCAGATGTGATATATATGTTCACTGGAGGATATTCACATCGCATAACTTCTGAATAAACTTCTGATTAAGGATTAATCTCCACAGGGCTCTATTCAGTGAATAATCACAGTAGAGGAAGAGTCCTCAAAGGGAGGATTAGGAGCAGAAGTGGTGTAACAATGACTGAATAAACTATTGGAGGGGTCTACTTATTTCCACTGACCATACCAAAAAAAAAAAGGGGAAAAAAAAACCAAAAAAAACCAAAAAAACCAAACCCCAAAAAAACCCAAAAAAACCCCAAAGAGGGATAAATACTGAAAACTGAATGAGACAGGTATTTTCAAAGGAGCAGACAGGAAAAACACAGAAAGTGCAATTTCATCTTTTGCCCGCTTTTACCCTTTAAGACTTCTGACCACCGGTTATATGTGTAAATTTTCTAATTTGCTCATTTTTTAACAAGAACTAAGTACAGACTGCTTAGATCTGTTCAGTGATTCCGATTTCTAAATATATGTCCAACTAATTCATAATGATGGAGAAAAAGTCTAATGTCAGCTCTGCATTATGACTTTACTATCTTTACTCTCCTGGAATTCTTTTCTCCACAAAATACTCATTTCAATTGGATAGTGTATTAAAGAAAAGATATCTACATTTCCAATCTTTACATAATTCGTTTCCTTGTGTAGTGCATCTATTTAAATAGAGGACTCCTAGTCAGCGAAAGAAAAAAAAAATCACGCTTCAGAGGTTAAGACAAATACAAAAAATGGCTTGCATTGTGTTTTGAAGAGAACTCTCCAAAAAATACTCACAGAATTAATTCAAAACATTAGCAAAAAACTAAATGAACTATTTCAAAAATTTTTTGAAGTATTCATCTCATGCAATACTAATGTATTCTTGCTTTCATCTTGCAGAGAAGTGATAATGAATTGCATGGTCTTCCTTAATCATAAATTTTATGACAAACTATTAGTGCTTAAAGTCCCTATTAAGCTGTTTCCTATTTACCATAAGCCTAAACAGCTCAAAGAAGCACACACATCATGCTTGCTTTTCATACTGTTCTCAAGATACCTGTTTTTGAAGCTGAATTCTTATGAAATTTTAACTAAATTCTTGAGGATTTGCTGCAAAAAAATCAGATTCTGTTTCCCTTGTCTGTACATCCAGAACAACACAAATCAGCAGCAAAGAAGTAATAAACCGGTCTGTTTCATGCAGGAGAAAATCTGGGGACACATAATGAGTTGAACTGGCCTCTCACCCCTGCCTCCACTTTTAATAAACAGGTTAAGGCATGTTGGAGAAGTACCAAAAGCAGGGCAGGCCATTAGCTCGTCATCATAACAGCAGAAGACTGGCCAAAATCAAGGGATTAGGACAGTAGATTTAAGCAATTTTTCCTCTTGTCTTCTAAATGGTACTGACTGTAAAGTTTACACAGATTAATCTTGAATGTCTAATGAAAAATTTTGGCAAAAAACCTTACACTAGTTTCTAGTTAATTTCCTCAAAGTTTCTGCAAAACATTTGTCATTTGCATTCCTAACTCTGTATGTGTCATTGAACTGGTGTCTTAATGTTATTTGAAGTACGTAAATATCTATATCCTAATATACCAACTGGGAGAATATCATTAAGTATTCTTAATTGTTAATATGGAAGTCTAGTGTGCAACACTTGAATATAACTCTTCATTGTCTAATAAGCTTAAAAATACTATCTTACAAGTTCTGTGCCTCTGTTTTAAACAAAAAATCCTCACACCTATTGTCTATCTATATAATCGATTTGAAAGCAACCTGACATTTGTCTTACCTCTCTGTATCATTCCCAAAGTGCTGGAGATTTCTTCCCATATCACTTGCTACTATCACTGACTGTTGCAATGTGAATTGGCTTGACATGTTATTGTTGCCATTGCTCTCCCCACTGTAATTAACACAAGATTCAGTGCTCTTCTGCTTCACTCTCTGATCTCCTCTATTTTCCTTCTGATGCACAGGTATGGAGGAGTTAATGAATGTGGCTTGAATATCACCAGCAGTAATCCATCTTTTGGAAGGATCCAACAAGACCTGTTTATTTTCTGTCACACCCATGATAAAGAGGCTATTTTCCTGTAGGCAGCCAGTGGATGTTTGCTTTAAATGATTTTGAAGCGCTTCTGGTCCATCTCTGTCAGTAATGTTTAGTTCACCATACTCATGTACATATCGATGTTTAATGCTAAGTTTCATCAACTGATTAAAATACCAGCATTGTCTCAGTACAGAATCAATAGAAGAGGTAATTCTGAAAAAAAAAAGAAAAAAAAATTTTACATGTCTGTTAGAATGCTTTAAAAAAATTCCCTCTATTATTTTCTAAAATAGCTTGTATTTTCAAGTATTCTTACATATTTCCATAGTCCTACAGCAAACAGCAATTACTGTGATTGGAAATCCAGTTTCAGTAATTATGAATCTTAATAGATTTTATCTTTTCTTGGACATATTTAAACTATAATCACACATATTTCTTATTTTACTCGGAGTTTTCCTAAAAGAGAAGGTTTTCAGTCTTTTTAAAATAGCCACTACAGCATGCATTTCACTATAAACTTTCTGTGTGGTTAGTGGCATGTGAAGCCCAAATTTTTGGAAGGTTTGAGGCAATTTTGCCTTAACAATCAAATCTTACCCAGCAACTATGAAAGCTCATATAAAAATAACAGTAATTTTAAAATTTAGATAAGAACTAAAGCAACAAAACCCAAACTGAGATTCAAACCAACAAACTACAATGTCTAAAGAAAATTCAGAAAGACAAACTTTTAAGTACAGATCTTTTTATCAATATAAGGGAAAGTGCTAGACTGAAGCAACAGTAACCTAAGGAGTCTGGATCTCATTAGTTCTTTGTGTTACACTGTCTAAATGATGAGGATGAGTAAATATGAACTAATTGTTACAGACTCAGACAGCTGTCTGTACTTTGTCTATACTTTGTGTTTGTTCATTTTATTAGGTAGCAAGTACTTCTGGGAGCATGAAAACATTTTCCTTTAATAGTATAGATAGATGCAGAGATCTATAATCTGGTGTTAATTTCAGAGGAGTACGAAGTCACTAGGTCAGCAATCCAAGAGAAAAAGTAGAAATAAGATCAATTTTCTTGTCAGTCTGGAAAAATTAGGTCCCAAAATTATAGTTAGAATAACAGAAATTTCCTTCCAGTTCATCATTCTGGAAAGATGAAATTTTTATAAAGTTCTGGGGACTCTTTACCATTATAATTATATCCTCAGTGAAGTTCAACTAAGAACTTAATCAATCAGACCCTATAAGAGTAAATGTGATTCCAACTCTTCCACCGCTAGTGCAACTTCAGTGCTATTGGACAAAATCTGAACAGGTAAATTGATCCACACATCTTAAGCACACAACTCACTGTGTACATTTGATTGTCCACTACAAAACATTACTCCTACTCCTGTTAATTCCACACATACAAGTCCTAAAAATATTTAAACCAATCTATAAATTTGTTTAAGGATCTAATACGCTGCATAGTAAGAATAACAATTTCTTTAAAAGAAAATAGTTAAAGCATTAATTAAATTCTTTAGTTAAATATATTGAATTAGTTAAAGTATTAAAAAAAAAAAGTCTTGTACAAGATCATTACCAAATTTCTACATAAAATAATATGGTGAGAAAACCAAAAAAAGAAAAAAGGAAAAAAGGAAAAAACCCATTCCCACTTGGTTTTTTCCTTTGCTTTGCTTTATCTTGTTGGTTTATTTATTAAAATTAAAATATTGCAGAAAACCCCAGAATGTTTTATATATTGAGCAAAAAAAAATTCCTATGAAAATTGTATCCTGAGTATCCTTGTTCATTGTAAAAAAAACCAGAAAGAAAGAAAAACAAACCACTGTAACAGTGATTCCTCTCCTTTGACAGGTGCAGGGGTATCTCAAGCAGCTGTTTCATCCTTCCAGTGGCTATGAATATGTCAAGCAGAAATGGAGGGATTGAGGAAGTGAAAATTCAGGCAGGGTCACCAGGGATTGTGTGTTAGTTTCTTTTATAGCGGCTGCTTTTTGGGCAGTTTTTCCAAGCAGCGGGTGCAAATTACCATCTTGTCTCTGTGGGCATGTACCCTCTCCCATACTTTCCCTGGCAATCCACAACTATACTTTGGTTTTGCAGGATTTTTAGGCTGCCCTCTGTATCAGTAGCTTTTCAGTTTAGCCTTTTCAGTCATATTAGTTTAAGTCTAAAGAAACTACAAAGGAAGTAGTGATATCTCAGAGACTGATGGGCAATGCAGTGGCATGGTGTGTTTGAGGTTCTCCTGTGAAGGTAAAGCTCCAGCACACAGACACCAAAGGTCACCGTGGGGCCTGAGTATTAACTTGGTGGCAGTCAGCTTGGTGGTTCCCTTCAGTGAACAGGGATATATCAACATCCCATCAACACACTGCAACTTTCTCAGTGCCTCAACTGCACTGCACTCTTGATACTAGAGAAGTGTTCCTGAAGATTGCTTATTCAAACCACAGCAAGGAAGCTGCTGTAATGGAAAATATGCAGGACTGGTTTACATCTTTAATGGTGTAAAAAAAAAGTATACAAGGAAAGAGAGAAGACAAAGTAAGAAAAATGACAATATTAAGACTTCTGATACCACAATACTTAATTTTCAATTAATGTAAATTCACTGTTTGCCTTTCAGACCTTTTCCACTGCTATTGGTCACACTTAACCTGGAATTACTTCTTGGTTAAGATCTGACCAAGGTTTTAAGCAAAAATTGGCTTATTGAGACAAAACAAGAAATGGAATTATCCTATGGAAGCACCAGTATCCATAGTGTCTGTCTGCTTGATATGCAATGAAATATAGATAAATATGGTTGTCTTGCAACAGCAAAATTTTTATGGCTTTCAGCTTTGACCAGCACATTCCTTCATGTTCAGTTGCTGCGAGGCTTTATTTTGATCATAACAAGTGAAAGTGATTTATGTCATATGCAAATTTTAGCATAAACACAAAGCATAACCATTGCTTTTGCAGTGGGAAATGGGTAATAAGCCAGAAGAGCAAGAGTTGAATCTTGCAGTACTGTACAAATGTGCTAAACTAGCAGCCCTGATACTAAAGATCAAGATATTAGTTTCACAAAAAAAATACTAAGAGCAAAAAGCTACTTGTAGCTCTTTTTTTTTTTTCCCAGATGTCTCTCTATCTGTGCTTGCATTTTCCAGGGACCTTGATGGAAGATAAAAGCATTAGAATCAGATTTTAATCTATTTGGAAATTTAAGTCAGGCATTTATTAAGGACTGTTATAACTTCATTCCTCACATCAATTCACGAAGAATATCCATCACTGTCCTGGTTAATTTAGACCAAAACCTGCTCAATTCCCATGCAGTGTTTGGCAATGGAGGAGTAGAGAAGGGAAGGAATAAACCCCATTGGTAGCACCCAGGACGCGTAAGGATTCATGCACAGGCTGACTTAACAGGTATAGAAAAGGAGAAATTATTCATGCTTAAAGACCTTCCAGTAGAGTTTAAATCAGCAAAAATGTTGCTACTTAAGAAATTTCAACTGGTGGCAGAGGCTTGCATGTAGAGTTAACACATTTTATATAGAATTTTCTACTGCAATCACACATGCAATGGCTGCCTGGTTATTCAAAGAGCATCATTTTATCAGAATGAGACAGTAAATCTGGAAAAGTCAGCAGAACAAATCTCTCAGAGGCAAAAAGGACAAACAAGCTTGGGAAAAACAAGCCAGTTCTGATAAGGAACGGCAGTTTTCTCCTGGCCCTTGCAGTTAAATCATAATTAACATTCTACCGCTTTGTATGCTAGCGTGTGCTAGTTAAAACCTTGCTTAATATAATGTTTTTCCCTACTGTGACCTTCACAATTATAGTACATGGAATATCCAAACAATGCACCTCAATTTATGTGAGCTTTTGCTTGCAATAGTGTGGGGTAAAGTCTAATGTCTTCAGGGAAACTTCTATAAGCATCATTACTGATGTTCAACTGCAGTCCCAAAGTCTAGGACCAAAGTCCCTTACAAACATGAAATGGGTCACTGTTGACATATTGTCTCCATTTATGAAATTCCTGTCATTTTCACTGTTAAATATATACAAGTTCCACTAGCCAGACAACTGCACATCTGATGGCTGAAAATAAATTGTTGCAGCACAGGTATCATATTTTTGTACATGACTACTTATTACAAGTCATCTAAATGTTATGTGACTGAAATAATTTAGTATAATAGAGAAATTAAATATTAAAGTCAGTTTTATTCTTAAGCATGGCAACAACAGAAGTTTTGGGAAGAAACAGCACAGAGAATTTAACTGGGCATCATTGGTGTATGAAACAGATTAGGGAAGCAAGCAGTGATTACTTCTGGCAGTTTACATACTTGAGGTCACACCTACGGGGGCTCATAACTTAGCAAGATGTGAAACAGATAGAAGTTTGCTCTATTGTTGGTCTGTTGTTTAGCAATGTCATATTAATTCAGTAAAAGTATTGCAATATGTACATATAATAGCTAGGCCGCTAAGGCTTATACACAAACAAGTTGTTTAGAGTTCCTTTTATGAACTGCAGTTTGCAATAGTTTTCAAGTCATCCATAAATTTTATTTCAATCAAAATAAAAGATAGACGGCTTTAACATACAAGAAATTAATTTTAAGACCAAATTTGATAAAAGATGCTTCAATCATGCTTCAATCATAAATTTAGGGATTTAAAAGATCACAAATGAATTCCCAAAAGCTTAAAAAATCTACAACCCTCCCTCCTCTGCACTCCCCACCCTCCCTCCACCCAAACCATACATTCAGGAAAGAAGAGATCTTTACATAATCACCTCTTTCCACTACTGTTCTTCTCAAACATCTGCAGGCTCTTTCAAACATTTCTCTTTCAAATTTACATAGAGTAATAGAAAAATTCTCAATTGAAAGAACCTCAGGTTCAGGTCTCTGGTTCAACCTTCTACTTCAAAGCTGGGCTAGCTCTTAAAGCAGACCAGGCTGCTCAGGTTTTCATCCAGTCAGGTCTTGGAAATCTCCAAGAACAAGACTGCACTTGGGCAGCCTATTGCAATTCATCACTGTCCCACCCTGAAAAGGTTTTTCCTTATGTCCAGTTGTACTGTCTGGCTGCAATGAATTAATTCCCATTATAGTAGACCATATAATGCTGTTGTTTAGATTTGTTTGACCAAAATTATATTGATAAAACACTAATGTTTTCCTGAACAGTGCTTGGACAGAGTCAAGGCCTTGTCTCTTCCACTCAGCAAGTAGCCTGGGAGTAGGCAGAAGGCCTCCTTTCTTTACTTCCTTCCTAGGTAAAGAACTGTGCACTTTTCCTTGTTGAATTTACAAGGTTCCTGGTGACCTGTCCTGATTGGTAGCCCTCCCCTTAACAACTGCCTTTGAACACTTGCGGTCTGCAAGCACAGTAAGTGTGCACTCCATCTCCTGCTCCCAGTATTTTATCAAAGACATTAGAAGCACAAGTCAGCTTCCAGAAAGTACCGTGAGCCACGTACTATTCATAATCAATGGATGGTCTTAGCCTGACGACACAACATGTTTCTTATTTTTCTTATGTCCATTCATGCAGAATAAAAAAAATTAAATTTTAGGAATATTATCTTTCCCCCTCATTTTTTACCATCCTGCAGAAAAGTATATAAAAGTTAGGTCCTTAGATTCTACTACAGTTTGCTCACAAGTCATATCCTAATTATAAACTGGCTTTTTTTCTGCAAAAGGATAATGATGAAACGTCAAAATATCAGACATGGAAAACTTTTCTCAGTCATAAGAAAGGTGACCTTTATTTTCTTTTATGAAAAAGGAAGGAGAGAACACTAATTCAGGATGGTAAATAGATTAGGAAATATCAGCTTCCCACCTGCAAACCAGAAGCCAAAAATCACAGAAGTGGAGGAGACATATCTTGATGGTTTAATGGAGAAACATATGACTTTTAGGAGCCACTTACACATTACATCTGTCATAGAAAAATGCACTATATCATTTCTCCCAACTCTTCAAATTCTAATTGAAATTACAATTTCAATCTAATTCTTAATACAAACCTCTTTTCAAGTTAATCTGATTCTGAGCTATGAAGATTTTATTGCAGCTTAATAAAAGCTGCAATACTACAACAATGTAATAAACTGCTAGCTAGGAACAAGATACCATGGATATACAGGCTTACATGCAAACACAAAACAGCCAGATTCTGAAAAAAAATGTGCGTACTTTTCCTGAACCAACAAAGTATGCAAGGCAAAGTTTAAACTAAAACAATGTAAAACAGCACATGCTTCACCTGCTCTGGGCTAATGTTCAGTACCTGACAGAATCAAGAAAACTACTTTTCCAAAAATTAAAACATAAGTTGCATAGTCAAAGGACTATAAGGATTTTGTGAACCTGCTAGGAAATGAAAAGGAACTATGAAAGAAAAAAACATGCAATATTAGTCAGTGAAGAAATGAGAAGTTTGAGATATTTAGATATTACAAAAAATTAAAACATAGCATGTGTAAGTGATAAATTAACACTTGCATGGTCTAAACTGAAGTTACTGGAAAACTAACTATGGTAACAGTGACAAAGGTAGCAAGTATGACAAAATTAAACACCTGTAAACAGATCCATCTAATTCACTACCTTAAGAGAAAAGAGGACAAATCTTTTGCAATTATTTAGAATGTGAATAACATACACACGAAAAACAAATGGAGACATAAAAATAGAGCATATTGTATCAACAGCCAAATTAGACTTGATTAAGTTAAAGTTGGAAATTGTGTTAATATGATTATTCAACTTTCAGGATTTAAGCTACAATTCCTGCATAGCACTGTACTATGTTGTGTGTATGAATTCATTCAACTACTACTAACTGCAGGTTTTGAACCACCTGTTTTCTCAAACTTAAAGAAACAAAACTCAAGGCCCTCATAACTTAATATCCATCTAAAATAGACTTTGCTCTGAAGTACATTATTCTAATCTCTTTCCTATCCTAATACATTTCCAGGCAAAAAACCCTAAGTAAAATTCATACGTGAACAAGAACTTCAGTAACAATACATAAAAAATATTTCTGAATGCAATTTATATTCACATAAATACGTACTCCAATTCAGCAGCCTTTTTTTTCAGTTGAATCTTTTCTTCAATTTGAACTTGACAAAGTTCCAGAAAACTTCCTAATTCTGATGCTTTGATTTTTTCAGTTGTGGGTAAAGTATGATGGGTTAAGATTTCACCATCAAGCAACTGTAAACTAGGAAGGACCTCCAACATGAAAGACCTTAGGAAAAAAAAATATTAATTAGAGTTTTGAAAAAATCCTTATGCAAAACCACCCATTTTGTTGATAAAATCATACAACAAATACAGAACATGAAGGTAGTCCTCTAAATGTTTGCATGTATTTGTCCTTATTTCATATGTTAACACATTAACTAAGAATTTATACATAAACTAAAGAATAATATAAAGAATAAACCACAGAACATAGCAAGGCTTCTTAATACTTCATTGGTATAAAGAACACTGTGAAATAGAGACACCAAGAAAGTCAATAGCACCAGTCTCAAATCACTAGAGCTAGAATTTTACCTACACAAACCTTAATGGGAAAATTTCACACATTCATGCATAGGGACCTGTAATTCATTTGATTAGTAGATAACACAGCAAACTAAGTCATAGGATTAATATACAGTCTGATTTTGTTGACACATAACAAAACTTAAATTTTAAAACTGCACAAAATACTAAACCTTGCTAATTCTACTCCCTTTATCATTCACATATACTGACATGCTATTCAGTACGTCCGACAGGAAAAAAAAAAAACCTGAATTTGGGTCAAGGAATGGAATGAGTGCAAAGATGAAATTTCCTTGCTATAAAAATGACATCTGTGGCAACCGATGTAACAAAAAGTATGTACAAGAGACTTAATTTAAAAAAAAAAAAGGTATCATCAGTGAGGTCTCGTTTATGTTACCAAGAGATGTAAGCTGGTACTGCAATCTTGTTTCATATATTTCTTGTACCAGACAAAAGTTGTTGAAAGTTTGAAGACTGCAAAATTATATCAACTCTCAATATTTTCCTTAACTCAGTTTTAAGTAACATGAACTCTTGAAACAATACTAATTGTAGGCTGTAAATTCCCCTATTACTGAAAAAGATAGTATTGTTTTCAAAATTTTGGATCTCCTTGACAATTCCCTGTGAAGGTAAAGGATTACTACTGAGCTCACACAACATACACTAAGTTTAAAATCAGAGAAAGTCTAAGTTTAAAAACAGAGAAAGTTATAATATTCCAAATAACAGAATAGAATATCAGTTTTGCAAATAGAAAACTTTCCTTCTCTACTGCCCATTAATGAAGGCTAAGACCATCTGAAGTACATCTGGAATAAAATTATGGGTTTAGATCAACAGTTCCTGAACATATAGAGAGAAATTACCAAAGCTGATGTTGAATAGTGATACATCAAAACAGTGACATATCAAAGTTCATCAGTGGTGGAAGTGTTGTCTCTTAGACCTGTGGGATCTCAACACTCAGTTTTCCAGCTGGGTTTCTCCTGGTGAAGGGCTGAGTCAATATTTCATTTAGTGAAAACTTCCTGGTGAATATTCTGTCACTTAAGAGGCTCTATTAATCATTACAGCATTGAAACATATTCCCCAGGAGTGCTCAGATTGATCTCAGGGTTTAATTTTTAGAAAGAGATTTCTTACTACTTCATTTTTGTTGGTGTTATCGCTGGCTGGACATGAAAGCACGAAACCGATTGGGAAATTTTACAACTAATTCCTTTGTTGGTATCAAGGGGTTATGTAAAGTTCACTGGAACATATTGTCTGAAGTTACAGTCAATGCTGTATTCAGCAAATCCATATTTCATAGTATCCCATACTTTAAATCCTTCAGACAAATTAATCTCTTGTCTAATCATAAAAGCTCTATTGGTTTAAGCAACCTAAAGTGTCAGTTCTCACAGTTAAATTGAAATTCAGAGAGCTTTTCCCTCTAGGTTACAAGTGAAATAACACTTAGTTTTGTAAAATAGTGGGAATCCAAACAATAGAAATGGAAATTTAAAACATTGTCACAGTCGCAGAATTTTATGAATGAAATTACCTGCAGGAACCATAGGGTGCAAAGAAGTCTGTTCATTAAAAAAATCAAACAAACCAATCAAGAATGTACTTGCACAGCTATCTTTTAAACTACTCAAACACTTCTAAATAAAAGTTTGAAATGGTTGAGTTTTTTATTTTGATTAATAATCATAAATTTGTACAAAAATCTTCAAATGGAAGATATAAATGTAAGGCTGGTTTTGGTTTTTTAGGTTTTAGTGCGGCCAGCAGGACTAGGGCAGTGATCATACCCCTGTACTTGGCACTAGTGAGGCCACACCTCAAGTACTATGTCTAATATGCAAAAAAATTATACAAAAAAACCTATTCATTTGCAATTTTACTCCTACGATTTACAAAAGTATATAACTACTTCTTTCAGGAATCATGGTAACCACGTATCATTTTGTATGTCAAGTTTCTTTTCTACCCTACTAATTTTTTACATAGAGACATATCATAATCGCTAGGACTAGCTCTTTGACTTTTTGGATCATTATTCCAGGGAATAATGAAGGGCAAATGACGGCATTACTCTTACTTTGTCTTTCATAATTACAAGAGCTATAAATTTTTGATGTAGAGAGAAGGAATTTGAAGAAGCATAAAAATGCTAATTTTCAACTACTAAGGAAAAATCATTCACCCTGACTTTTTCTCCTAACAGACACTACTTCTTCACTAGCTATGCGCAATGTGAACCTGTCACAGCAGCAAGACTGTTCAGACTATATGTGGGAGTGTTTCTACTATTATACTAAGATACATACAATAATCTGTTGTCTGATATTGATTTTTTTAATTTAGCAAATTAAAGTCTTTTTCTTACCTCCAGTTCTTTTCTTGGAGAAAAGGATTCCCACTCAGTGACAACTCCTTTAGTTTATGGCAGCCACTAAACCATGTATGGACATCTTTAAGATCTGTAGCATAGCAGAATGAAACCTAAATATGTCTGAATGCAGAACCATCTTATTTCCCATAAATTGTTACATGAAATTAAATGTACCAAAATCATGCAGTCCTAAAAGCAAGACTGCTATCTATACAGCATAGTTTTAATTATTATCTGTAACATTCATGTTTGGAAAATATTTGTATATTTTCCACATAAATGTCTCTAATAAATTCATGGGAACAGTCCCATTCAAATCAGTTTATAATTTGACTAAGAAGTTATTATTTGAATATTTTTTTTTAACACAACTCACCTGACAAGCAGTTATTTCTGATATCTAGCTTTTCCAAAAATACAAATGAATTTAAAGGCACAAGCTCAGTTAATCTAAGAACAAAACAGAAAAGATTTTTTAAAAACTTAAATTTAAACACCAGTTCATAAACAGAAAGGCACCAGAATCTTTTTCAGGTATGACAATTTACTTATTTATACAAGAAAATGGCCATTTATCTATCCAAGGTGCTAGGACTAACTACTGAAATTTTAACCTGAAAATATTTCTTAGTTTTCTCAGCACTTCAGTTTTTAATATTTTCTCATTAATAGTTTTTTATCTGATAAATATTTCATTCTGTTCCCTGCATTTAGTGTTGCAGATCTGAAGCCTTATAAAATTTACACAACTCAGCTGGCTTTTGTTTAGGCACCATAACCAGAATGGTACTAACAGAAGGTCCTGATTCTGGAGAAAAAATAAAAAATTTTCTTGGCTTCTTTCCTCTTTCCTCATTTCTCATTGCTCAAACTTCTTATCAGGTTGTTTATCTTCTCCAATCAGCACATTACTTCCTAGATCCTAAAACTAGCATAACTGTTGTCATGAATGTCCTTTTCAACAGGTCAAGGCTGCACTATCCTGTAATATATTTTTAGTGCTTCCTCTGTCACATTGTATCAAATAGGTACTGATTACTGAGACAGTTATGGAATTAGTTATGGAATTGCTCTTCTTGCATTATCAGAACTTTTCTGAACAATTATGCAGCAAAGCAGTACTAAAGACAGAACAAAATTCTTGTTTGCAGCATTGAAGAGTAAATGTAAAGAAACTGAGCTGACATTCATCTATACAAAGGGATTGGAACTGTAAGATGTGTGCTATTGCTACTACTAAAGGATTAAGGCTCAGTGTTATTTCTTTGCTTACAAACTTTCATTGATGCAAGAATGAATGTTGAATGGTTTGTTCAGCTGCCAAGCTATTGCCAAATATTAACTTTCAGATTAAAGTTTATCTTAGTTTATGTTGAATATGAAAGAGGCAGTAAAAAGTAAAAACCAAGATGCAAAGAATCCCAATTATCAACTACAACTAGAATGTTTAAGCACATGGTACAGCAGCTATACATTTTTTTAAAGAAATACACGTTTAGCAACATGTTTCATCTCTGCAATGGCAAGGCCCTAGCATAACAGGAAAATGGTAACAGAAATGGCACTGTACGTGGTCAGTTTTTGACTGCTAATTTTCACTGAAAGTAGTATTTTCTGAGGGTATAGTGCCTTTGAAAGGTATAAATCAGAATTCTTTTTGTCTGAAATATGACCCTACAAAAAAATGAAATGTACTCAAAACTGTTGAGGGACAATGCATCTTTGTTGCTGAAAGGTACGACTACGTTATGTTTCCAGCACAGGCTTTACAACTGAAAGGCAGAACTGAATTTTAGTCTGGTGCACTAATTATTAACTAAATGTTGGTTATAGATTATTTAATCTCATTGAAAATACAACCAAATTCAAAACAGAAAAAAAAATAGTTTCCACATTCAGTTGAGAAGTATTTCTATATGACAACATAACATTTTAAGAGTAAATTCAGCTGCAAAGACAACTGAGTATATGCCACTGTACTTCCATTTCTTTCTCAAACTACATTGTAAAGTTGTCCTGGTTCTAACCCTACTTAGTTCCATTTCCTTCGTGCTATGGAAGTTTCCCATGGAATCAAACAACTATGAACAAGTATTGCCTCTATAAAGCATTAAGCCTTATATGTAGATCTGTATATATAGTAATACAAATTTCAGCATTTTAGTTTCTCATCATCAGTCCATAATACATGAGTATATTTAATATTTGTAGCAAATATCATCATAGATATTACTGGCTAGATAGTATGGCTGCAAAAACTGAAAATTCATGACTATAGATTCATATATTCAGAAAAAAACCACATAAGGGACAAAAGATAATGCAGGGTTTGAATTTATAATGAGTTCTCTGGATCTTTGTCAGCATATGCTGTGGTGGATTAGAAATTGTCTGCTGGACTGTCCTTGCCTGCCATTGGCATTATGAGAGTTAAAACATTTCTCCGTCATTCTATAGCTTTCCCTTTACCGACATTCTTTGTTAATTTTTTTCCTAAGAAAATTCAAACCAGAAAGACAAAGGACATTACTGAAAACTTAATACTACTTGACCTTGTCACATTAGCCCTGGGCATAAGAGAGATATAAATTACAAAGAAGACACAAAAGTAAAAGATATTTACAAAAAGGCAAGCTATAGCTTCCTTTTTCTGTTCCCATTTAAGGCACTAGCAGAACGGTCAGAGATAGAGTTTATGTAGTTTATGTGGCTATATCAGAAAACAAAGTTTAAGAATAGTTGCAAGTATGCATCACAAAAATAAAGACTGTGTTTCTGAACATGAATAGCAGTTACTGCTCAAGACAGTCTAAATCCTGCTGTCCAACTGCTTTTCCCCAGAAAAATTAGCATTGATGTTAATAAGCAGTTAGCAGGAATTAGGGCAAAATAACTAAAATAAATTTATCATAATCTAAATCTTTATGTAAAGACCAGATTGCTTTTTCATTCCTTAAATTAAAGACAGTTCAGTTTGCAATAATTATCATATTTATAAGCAGCAAATATACAGAATATAGGAAATCTGTCAGGTAGCCACTTCTCTTCTTAAATACTCTAGTAGACAGTACTTCAAGTACATTATCCATGATACCACATACTTAGAGATAAACTTAGCACCAGCAAAGAGTTACTGAAAATTATTTTTAAAAAATCTCGAGTGGTAAGGACAGGATGGAGAAAACCACTATATATCGGTACAGCTTTTTTCATGAATGACTTATTTCAACATCCAATGACATGTAGATTTGTTACGATAATTCTGGAAAAGTGGTCATATTCTCAAAACATCGTGGCTTGCAAGGAGCTCAACTCTCATACCTGAGAAATTCAGTTAAAAACACAGATACCATATATATTTAAGTTGAGAGAACAATGTATGCTAAGAAAGAACTTAACCGACTTTTTAGCATTTCTACTATAAGCCTTTTAGGAATAATATTCATCTAGATGCCAAAACGTGGGAGCAACATGTTCACAACAAATTTCATTTGGGCTAAACCATTTTCCCAAAATAAAAAGGAACTTTTGCAGATGACTGCATTTTTTTAAATATTAAATTTTTATCTATCTCAGTTAGGTTATCTTAGTGAAAAGCAAGTGATAGCAAAAAAAAAAAGAACTTTGTCTTATTAATACCACATTAAAACAGAAATGTTAGGAACGATTTTGTCTATTTTGAAGTTGAAAAAAAATGGCTACCTGAAGAGCACATTTAGCATCTCACTGTAAAACTTTTAAATGAAAAAGACATTAACGAGTAAGTTGTATAATTAAATGCGATTACATGTAAATAAAAATGCCACATGAACTCTGAACAGATTAAAAATTTATTAATTTCACACAAGGACAAGGTTGTTTTCTCCTACACCTAAATCTTTATCCACAACAGAAGAAAAATGACTATGTCCCTCGTTTAAACTAGACAGTTGTGTCCTCAATTGCTATTAAATACAGCATGAATCTTCATAGTCCCAACTTTGCAGAAACCAAGTCAAGAGGATAGTCATCATTGTCTTTGGTCAATTGCGCATTGATCAAGAATATGGTTTGTCCATAAAAGCCACAATAAAACACTTAATAAAGCAGTGATGAAATAGCTGTCTTTTTTCTATTTGAAGGAGTTAATCACTACCTGTTTCTTGTTAGACTGTAGGTTTAAAACAATTTAAACCAAATAATTTTTGGAGTTTTACCTTTGACAATTTCTGGTTTATGAATCAGACAAAGCATCTCAGGAATAAAAATGTCCTGTAAACTAGTGTAAGAATTTTCTTTTCACAGTACTTCACTTTCAGAAAGAATACAGATTCATAGCATTATCATTATATTGGCTTCCTGAAACCAGTAAAGAGGAAATGGCACTCAGTGCACACTTGGAAAAAATTCACAAAATTGCACTGGCTGTAGGATAAAAGTAAAGAAACAGCTTTTCTTTCAACAGCTTACTCCATTACATTAGCTGTTTCTATAGAACATCGAGTTACTTATGCTATAGCACACACATATGGAGCCGCTTATAAGTGTACATAAAGTGAGTGTAACAGAGCAGGCTACTGAAATGCCAGGAATTTTGAGGCTTTTAATATGGATTTAAGACTATCTTGTCCTGTTTGTCACAAAGATTTGACATAAGCTATAGATACATCACAGAAAGAAGGGTAATTGTTTAGGGGCAAGATGTATACTTATTTTCAGCACATCCAGTCTGTTGATACAAAAATATGTCCTTTCTCACAGCCCAGCAAAAGGAACTCAGCAGACCAAACACTGCATCTCTGCTTGGCTACTGGAAAACCAGAACAAGTACTACAATGGACTTTAAAAAGTCTAAGATGATAGGATAGGCAAGTGACTTAAGGTACATCTACATGGCCAGTCCAGCACAACCTAAATCCAGAGGCTGCATTTGAGCTATCCCTGAGACTGTGCTTGCAAGTCCCTAGCAGGCATATGAGATCTTCAAGGAATTTTGCAAACACTTTATTACACACAGGATAGCTACACTGGAGGAAGAAGAGGAAACTACAAGAATATAGAGCCACATTATCCACAAAGAAGCTAAAGAGGACAAGGAAAAAAAATAGCTAAAAACAAGAATTAAATCAAGCAGTGTGTCTCGAAATCTAATGCTTAACATGTAACGCTCTTGCTTAATCACAGGCAGGAAGCACTTTTTCCAAACTCTAGAAGAATCAATAAGGGAACAAAAAATCCCAAACCCTAGAAGCCTGATCAGGAACTTGAAGATCAGATTCTGTAGATATTTTATTTACATCTAAGAGTCTCCATGAATAGTACTTCACTAGAGATGTTATGAAAACAATCTGAAAAGTTATATAAAGATATAGGTTGTATATACTTAAATAATATTCCATTTCCATGAAGGACATTGCTTATTACAACAGGACTCAGTCCTACACATCCTTTTTCCCACAGGCTCCCAGACTCAATTGTCTAAGCTGAACTAAATGTCACATAGGATGGGATTCTTCTGTTCAGATGTAGACACCTACACATGAGGTGGTAATTTTGATTTTTTCACTAGTCAATGAAGATGAACAGGCACTTTTAGGCTATGATTAGTCTCAAAGCAAGCAGCTAAAAATGGCAGATGAATCGCTCTTTAAAAACATCTATTCACTAACAGGAGAGTGAAGTAAATAGTTGAGGGTGTATTTCTATATATGGAATGTAGTATTCTGTTTATTAAGCTGAGATCAGTCTTATTCGGAACAAAATGATCACATTATAGAAAAATAATTGATATTAATTTAAAATTAATTTTCCTATTAACACATTGCAGATTGTAATAAATGATTAATATCTTTTTAAGCAGAATTTGAATAGAGAAAAGGGGGGGTGGGGGAAATAAAGATTTTTAATCCAGGATATCTGGTTATTCTACCTCTAAAGATGTATAGATTATCTTAGAAAACAAACAGAAAACTAATTACAGAGTCCATGAGTGCATGATCCAGTTTTATGCTGCTTGTCTCAATTCTTCTTTATTTTATACCTTTTAAACAGAACCATAAGAGTGAAAAATTAAAGCAAATATACTTGTTTTGGAGGGTATTAACATATGTATGTAAAATAAAAAACATTCTTATTTGGCCTTTCTAACTCTAGTACTTGCCCTTAACTTAGCCTTCAAAGTCTGTTTTGAATAAACTAGCTGTGAAATATGAAGTTTGACAGACATACTCTAGAAACAATTGCTAAAGAAAGAAAGAAACCCACCACGGTTTTAATAATGCCACAATGCTCAAGAATTATTTTCACATAATATCCAAGAGAAAAAAAAAAATTTACATAGTTAATGCTGTTTCAAATGTTCTTAGATAGAGGTAGTCAATGTAATTACATGCCAACCACACATTTTTATTTTTAAAGAATCTCCCAAAAAGATAGTGAAATTTCAACCATACTGAGAATTATACTTTTCAGACAAGTGTTATGTTAGTAAATTCCTCTGGATCAGTTCTGTAAGTGGAAGAAAGTTTCTTACTTACCTATTTTGAGACAGCAAAAGAATCTGCAATAGAGGCAACCAATACAAAGAAAGCATTCTCACAGAAGAAATGCTATTGTCATCCAAATATAGTTCTCTTAAGAGAACATGATTTTCCAGTCTTGGAAGCTAAATAGAAACGAGATGGTTATTTAAGAGTAATATAAATTAGAGAAACAACAATGGAATGCTTACCAGATGCTTTTCATAAATCATTACTAAATACAAGAAAAACTGACATTTTGGATATATGTATCATTTCCTTATTATGTATGTACCAGTTGTCACATATAATCTCTATATATCAGGTGGTAAATACTTTCTAATGTCTTCTATCACACCTGAATAGTCAATATAAAAAATTAAAGAAGAAAAAAAATTCAAGAGCCCAAGAGTCACAGCCTTACTATTTTATTCATGCAGTTACTTGCTGCTTATTGACAATGCTTTTCATCTCTTGAATTCATAGGAGAATAACTGTTAGTAAATATGATTAAGCATACATTTTGCTATTTTAAATGCTGCAGCACAAATTTCAAGTTTTGGAGAATCAACATACATTAAATAAGCATGATTATCATCAAGGTGATAATAATATTATCATCACATACAAGTAATGGTAAGGAGCAATTACTTATATGTAATGACAATTATATCATTATTACCAGCCTGATATAATTATCTTATTATTATAACAGGACCTATAGGTAATAATAGTCTTTTATTACATTATAAACAAAATCAGAATCATAACTAGAAAAAAAACTGGATGCTATAAATGAAGAAGGAACCATAATCACTGACAGTCCACTTTTTCAAGGACTTGGGAGTAAGAAAACAATTAACTGCTAGCCATTTGTATCTCTGAAAAATCACCCTCTGATAAGGGAGAAAAAAAAATCTTACCTAAGAGCAAGAAACATCTCACACCAATCAAAGAGCACATGCTCAGAATGTTGAAAAATATGACTGTTAGCAAAGACGTATGCACAACAGCCACTAAAGTCAAAGCTTTTACCTCCTGGAGATTATTGCCTTGCAACTTCAGAACTTGAAGTAGGCCACAATTCTCAATGCCTTCAACTTGTGCAAGATGATTGAAAGAGCAGTCTAGGTGAATGAGAGTAGGTGCCTCACAAAGACCTTTTGTGCTGATTAACTGATTATGGTCCACAATTAATTGTTGAAGATTTTTCAGTGACTCCAGACCACCTGAAAATTCAAGATTTAAGAAACGATTAAAAAAAAAATCTTTTGTCATTCAAGTACTAAGAAAACTCTGAATTTTCTGTACATTCGCTGACATAACAATTAATATTACTTCTGTATGGGGTTTAAAACAAATTACTGTATTTTGACCCTATCACATATACAGCACATATGGTTCACAAATCTCTGATCCTGTTAATCAAGCAATAATAACAGTTCATAATCTCTTTGGTACTTCTGTTGGAAGAGAACATTCTTTTAGTGATAAACTGTACTTATTATGCTTTAACCAATTTACAACTGCTGTGAACTCCATGAAATGCTAACAGCCCTCTTAAAATCATCCATCAGAATAAAAACACAATGTTTAAAAGTTAATTTTTATTATTTCATTTTTTAAAGTTTTTTTTAAAGTTTATCAGCAAGGTTAGAAAAAACTGTATTAACACTCAGGCCAGTATCATCACTATTATTTAAATTAGTCTTGTTTAAGGAATTATGACAAAAATTTAACGAAGAAATTTATAAAGAAAATTTAGAACCTTTAAGAACAAAGCTATACTACTGTCGCCTCCACTCTGAACAAATTTACTCCTGCCATCTACATTAAAGAGCATGCAATCTCTACGTACAAAAGAAACGCAAAGGAATTCCCACAGCATCTATTTCTTTCACAGAATGTAACCCAAATCATCCTTACAACAGCAAAAATTACATTGTCTTCCCATAGGCTTACACAAGCAATAGCATTGATCCATCTAACTTGCTACAGGTCCGAGCAGCTTTTCTGTATCTCTGTAGTAAAAAAATTCCTTTGAAGGGATACCCTCCACATAACATACCTAAAATAAGGAATTTCTGATTTTATGTCTGTTTCATGTATTCTTAGATAATTTAGTTAATTTAGGATTATTTGAGGGAACACTTTGTCTCATCTTTATCTCATTCAAAATTTCACAAGTTCCCCAAAGGAATCTGAATGAGCTGGATTCACAATAGGGAATCTCTTTGTGACTGTCCTCTGGAAAAAAAATAGATTATGAAACCAGAGATCAATTTGCACCATAGAGTATTGAGAATACAGAAGAGGACTTAAAAAGGAAAACAAATAACAAGGAGAAAACTGAAGCAAAACATTAAACACCAAAACAGCAGTAAATTTTAAAAAATTCCCAATATAGGTGTTCCAATAATTTTAATTTAAAAATGGAAAACACTTAGTGAAAATAATGCAATTGTCTGACATTAAAGTGATATCATCTTAAATATAACACACATGTCCTATAATGTAACTTCAAAACTGTGCTTTAGCAAATAAATATACACATCCTTAATTATTCTGAAAAATTTCAAACATGCCCATGACATAATACACTGACTGCAAGATCCTGATCTGTATTTTTCTTTTGCGCTTGGGTGAAAATTAAAAAGGAACCAGCACCATCTAGTGGTCTCAGAAACACTTCTGCGTTTTTATGTGTGGGCTCCTAAGACTTCCTCATAAGAGCAACTCTTAAATCTCCACTTTTCAGTTACCATCTTAGCAGTACTGGAAACTTTAAAAGCACTCTGTGAGCCTGGAGTGGGACCAAGAAGAGAGACTGCACACACAATAAGAAAAGGCAAGAAGGTACAACAGAATCTGGAAGTTTCCTTCTCTGCATGCTGCACAAAGCACTTTTTTTATTCTTACTCACCTGAATGTCATTCAGAACATTCTGGAATTATCAAATGCAGTCCAACAGAAAAAAAAACCACAAGAGAGAATAACGTAATACAAACAGATGGTATTTTACTAGTTCTTCTGCTCACATGCAAAATTAAATATAAGCATGAAAGTCTTCTGCACATTTCCAGAAGATATTGTATGTTTTACATACGATGCAACAAACAAAAGTTATAGCAGCTATAGAAAAAGCATTTTTTTGACAAATACATGGTTTCAGCAAGATTCAAGGAGAACTTTTATCTAAGTCCTCAGCAATTTGCAAAGTGCATCTGAAGTCTGCTATCTAGGGACTCTCTTAGCTACTGATGCAGCTCTGAAGTCACTTCTATGTGTGACAAAGTCAACTAACAACAGAGTAAAAGCTGACAGCGAACATAAAAATGAAAAAAAAAACCCAAAATAAAACCCTCAAACAACAAAACCAAAACTAAAAAGGTGTCTGAGGAAAAAAAAATTCCCCTCTGCGCTGTCTTAAAAAGAGTATATTGAAAGCAGCATTTATGACCATCCATGGTTAGGCATTGCTATTCCTCGAGCTGCCAGGATTTTACCCGGCACTCTATGGCAATACAGACACCCTACACAAGCATATTTGAAGACTTGAGTCAAAATGCTACTTTTTGTGCAAGAAAATTTTTAAACAAAGCATTCATCATCAAAATACAAACATATGCACTCAACTTTGGTGTGTTACTGTCACAATTACTTTATTTGTGATCATGTATTCCTAAGAGAAAAAGCATAATTGAAACTATTTCTCTTACTGCTATTTTTAAGGGGTTTTTGGCAACTCTAATTTTTCCCCTTCTGATGCTATATTTCAATGACAGGAGAAAAGAAAAATCATAGTATGCCAGAAATTTCCTACAATAAGTCATTAAAACTTAAATATTACGAATGTAAATAAGCTTTACTACACAGTACTGGAGCTTCCAAAATTGCTAAGGGACATCCTGCAAGATTTATAGATGGGAGTAATATGCTAACTTTTTATAACCCACAAATCCATTTTTATGCATTCTGTGCAACTACTGAATATGAAATAGATCATGTATTATGCATCTGTTTTAACCTAAAATTCTCAAAGCAATTCCAGAGAGGAAAAAAAACCACATTTGAATATGAATTTTGTGAACATTTATTTACTCACTTAAATTCATTAGAGACTAAATAACTGTAGCAGTGCACTGCACAAAAGAGAAAGTACCAGAGAATTTTAGTCCACTTGGCCTGTATGAAGTTACCACACTCCACACGGATGCCACATTCTTAAATGTCATCCACTAAAACGATGTCATTCTTACAGTAATCTTGCAGACATTTTTATCAAATGACATCAATCTGAATAAGAATCTTATCAAGCATTACACACAACAATGCAGATGAAACTTTTTAACCATTTTATTTTACTGTTCCGCATTAGAGTACTGATATGCTTTTACAGTAAATATTGATTTCCCAGCACTTTTATTCTCACATATTAAAAATTTTCTTCATGAGTAATAACATTTACACATATTAGCAAAAAATATTCATAATATCTTCATCAAAGTCTCTATATCTACAGATTTTTTTTTAAATCTTTCCCATTTTCTGTTTGCTACGCCCTTGCTGTTTATCATGGAACTGTATTATCCCCATTCATAGGGTTATTTAACAGTCTTATTTAACAGTGGAACTACTTCTTACTTACAAGTTTTATGTCAATTTGTTTAGTCTATGAGCTTAATAATTGTTTCTAATTATTTTCCTATTGTCCAGCAGACTCAAGACAGACAACACAATTTCTATATAACTACTTAGTGTGTCAGTCAGGAACACACTGGAATTCCCTGCAGTTGCACAGCTAGGCTTTGCTTTCATTATGTCTGTAGATAAGCTGAACTCAGCCTACTCTCATATTCCAGCTGACTTAGTGCAGATAACATTAGTGGCCCTTTCAGAAAGATTTTAATTCTCTTTGGCTGACAATAGTTACATGACCTGCTAGATGGAATATATGGCAGTAGCTAAGCCATGTTTTTAAGATGCAGGCTTTTTGCCAAGTCTGTCTCGTTGGGCTTAGCAGCTGAGTGGCTCTAAATCCAATGGGTGTATAATGTTGAATATAAACTGCATTAATATTGTTATACAAATTGGAATAATTTTCTTACCAATTCGAGTGATTCTATTGTAGGAAAGTTCAAGATTTCGGAGATTTTTGCATCCATCTAAGCCACAAACTGATGAAAGATGGTTCTTATTCAGAATGAGAATACAGAGATTTTCCAGATTAGCACACTCAATTACCTGAATGTTGTTTTCCTGCAATAAAAGAAAATTAAATAGCATCTGAAGAGAAGCAGCAGAACTAAGTAAAATATAGTAGATTGCCTTTATTGCTTATTTTTATCCTAAACTCTTAGGTAGGCATAAGGGCATCTTTATTTTTCCATTGGGAAAAAAAAAGATGAGTCCTAGAAATGACCTTTTGTGTCCTGCTGAAATAGAACAAGAATGTATCTTGAACTTCATTCTGGCTCTGAAAATTCCCAAAGTTGAAACAAAAAGAAGTTAAGAACAGAGCAGTCTCTTCCATATACATTTTCCTACCTCCCGAAACCCTGGGAGACTGAACTAAAAACTGCATAGAAACATCATATTTACTAGATGCTAATGAAGACAGCTGTAATTTTGCTAGAATCCTATTTACTAATAGCAAAAGTCTGCATTTAGAGGTACTTTGGTCACAAACACTAACACTGTTCTAAGCTAATATTCTTCGTCCAAGGGATCCTGCTTTTCAAACATCCCCTTCCCTAGGCCATTTTAATAATGCTTCCTCAGATTTCTCTTTCACTATTTGCTGTGCTTGGTCTTTTCATCTGGAAAATGGTGTTGTTAAAACACAGTAAATTAAAAATGTGAACAAAGCTGTTTCATGTAAATTGCCAAGTTCTGGAACAAAGATGCATTACAGAGAAAAAGTTCTCTTTAGTCATTAAACATGCCCATGTAAGACACTGTGCAGAAGCGACTACCTAAACGTTAGGCCTTTAGTATAACTCACTATATGTATTATTCCTTGAGCATATATGTTACTAATTTTAATTCATATTCAAGGTGTATGTTGCAAAGGACTCTTCCTTCTACCTATTCTTGCTCAAGCTGAGCACCTGCTATGGTGAACAGCATCTGCCCACTCATCAATCAGGACTGAGGAAATAAAGATCTATACTAATGCTAATCTTAGCCTGATATTTTCTTAGTATAAGCTGAATCATTTGCAGCATGTTGTTTTCTGTTATTTGCACTGTAAATCTGCTTGTATAACTTTGTTCACATTTGGGAGTATTTTGTTGCTATTCCTATGCTCTTAAGGCTAAAAGTTACATATTCGGTTGGACAACTGAACAATCAACTAAGGAGCAAAACTGGCAGTTCTCTCCATGTTATAACAAAGAATCAAATATGCTTGGTACCTCCACGTTGATATACTTCAGGTCTTTGCAGCTACTTAGTCCTTCAAGTGCAACCAGTCCACAGCGCCTCAGAGTCAAAACTTGAAGATTTGAACACTCAGATAAGGTTGAGAGGCTACAAGCTGGCAAATCTTCGAGCGTAAGCATTGTGACCTACATGCATTTATTGATAAATAAAACTAACGTTTTGTATATTGAACATTCATTGCACAACATCATATTATGGTAATTTTCTTTAGGATGAAAAAGAGAACAAAACTACAATCTACTAATGCTTTATAAAATGCAAGCAACTAATGGTAATTTTTTCATATAGAAAAGAATGGCAATGATAGGTTTGATCTGTCCAATGGAAGAAGCTAGCATGAAAACAATTAGTTGTTCAGACTAGAAGTGTGTATAGGCTACTAGGCCATCTCAGAATGCATATCAAGATCACAGCACAGAGCAAGCATACAATAAGTTAATAAGTGCTAAGAAAAATAAGTTCTGGCAACCAGGAGATGTCCTTTATGGCAAAACACTATCCATAAGCTGATCAGTAATATCTTGTTTCTAGAAGAGACTATTCCTCTCAAAACTCAAAAGGGGCTAGTTGAGCAGGAGCTGAAATGTGGGCCTTTATACAAAGGCAAAACCTTGTTAATTTAGCAGAATGTGAGAGCTCTTGCCTTTTAAAGGGTTAATATTATCAATAATCTGAAGACTAATACAATGCCAGTCTGTTCCACAACACTCACTGGAATTCAGAAGTCATTGTCATTGCCCTTATTCTGCACCTGGGCACAGGAACTGTCACAATATCTATTTCCAGCTCAACAATAAACAGCATTCTGCCAACATACCGAAACAGAAAATAACAAAAAAAGTGAAAGTATGTCTCCCATTTCATTCTCAAACTTTCAGATTACCAGTTACCTGCTGCAAGGTACTCCAAGGGCCACTATGAATTATCTTTTCTCTACTTAGTGGAGGCATCTTGCTAACTGAACTTTTCCTTAGTCGTTTTCTTATAGTTGCTTGCTTTCTTTGGTTTTCTTCATATATTTTAGACCAAGATTTGCATGTATTCATCCAGTTTATTCTCTTCTTTTCAATATCATCAGGAAAAATTACTTTACTAGAAGAATCTGCTACATCTTGACTACTGTCCCAGGTGTCTCTGACTTCTTCAGTAACATTTTCCATCAGAAATAAAGTTTTCTTCATAGTTTCACACTGAGAAAATCGATCTTTAATTTCTCTGTTATTAGCATTTGGTGGGACATTTGGAAGGCTGCTGCATATGCAGTTTGCCTTATTTTCTACCATGTCATTAGCACTGAAGTTAAGAGATTCATCCTTTGAAATATGATAATTTGAAACTTTATCAAGATAACTTGTTTGTGAGTAATTTTCTTCTACTTGTGTTACTGAATTAATGTGTAAGTTCTCACTATTCACTTTAGAAGGGTGCTCCTTCTCAGAGCCTAGCACGCTTGGTGTCAAATTTCTTTCTGCTAGAATCATCAAATTATTTGTTTCATCCATCATTTCAGCATGCTTTTCTTTTGGTTCCTCTACTTGTTTATTTAGTTCCTCCTTCTCTTCTCTTATTACTTTCATATTTTCTGTCTTTTCCTTTTTTATGTTTTCTATGTTATTTTCTACATTTTCACTCCTCACAGCTTCTGCTCTTTTTTGTTCTAATTTTCTTTGTTCTCTTCTTATTTGCAGTTGTTTTTCAAATCTCAGGCTTTCTTTCTTTTTCTCATATTCCTCAAGCCTCCTCACCTGTTTCAAATATTCTTGTCTTTCAAATTCTTCTTGTCTCTTTCTTTCCTCTTCTCTCTTTATCCTGTTCTCTTCCATCCGCATGTTCAGTTTTTCCTCTCTTTCTTTCATTTCTCCCTGTATTTCCTCTAGTATTTTCTGCTTCTTTCCCATTTCATATTTCCATTGTTCTAAAATGGGAGCATATTTTTTACGGACTAAAAATGCTCTAAATCTAGCTTGGATTTTCACAGCTGCTATACTCCGTTTTTCAGCCAGTTGTCTTTCTTTTGTTTTCTGTTTTTCCAAGGCCTTTTTCCCCTCTTCCATCTGCAACTGTAGCTTCATGATCAATTCCTAGGCCAAAACAATTAGGATAGATTTCAACCACTTTTAAAATGGGACAGATATTGCCACATATTTATAATTTATAAACAGAATCTAGTATATTAAGTGTTCCATGATAACATTTATTCTCAAATATATAACAGTAACCTCACAGTCTTTTGACAAAAGCTCACTGTACAACCTTACCTCATGTTGCCTCATTTTGTCTCTCCAAGCTTCCTCCTCTTTCTGTAACTCATCTTCTATTGCAGCCTGGCGTTTCTGCACAACAAGTTAACTTAAATGAATATTGTACAAAACCCAGAACAACACAAAACACCTTCTCTCCAATCTCACCCATCTTCTTGACTTTCCAACAATACAATTTTGTGAATGCCTGAATTTAAATGACAAACTGAGCCGTGTGTGGATCCTTGCATCAGTAATGTAGATTTGGTCATGTACTGAGAGATGCATACCTTCAGAAAGTCAGCATCTAGGTACTGACCCAAACAGCTGCCACCTTCCTCTCCAAGATCTGTACTGCTATCAAAGATGAAAACTAGTTACGAAACCATTCAAAGTACAGGCAGAAAACAGAAACATGTCTGAACAATAGCATGAAAAATCTCCCTTTAATTGCATTGGTATGTACTGATAATATTAAAATCCTTCAAATGGGAATTTTGTTCAGTAAAGCTAATGAAATTTTTCCGACTGAAACTGCTTCTCAACGGAAAATGAAAGTTCAAGTCTACTTTCTCACTATTTGCAAGTAAATAGCATTTCCCTCCTTGCCCAACATAACATCAATCAGGAAAAAGGTCTCAATCAGACTGTAAGTTAGCAGCCAGAAAGTTAGATACATAAGTAACTAAAAAACAGGCTGATCCAGAACCACATAACTCCTGGTGGAACCAAGATATATCAAGCAAATCAAATATGGAGGATATGAAGGAAGTAGTATAAGCAATCACTTTCAACTTGGAGCACCTCCCATGTGTCTAAGCACTGTTTTTCATGGGCATTCAGAAGCATGCTGTTCAAACAACAGGAGACCAGGCATCTATATCCTTCTGCAGTAGGGAAAGTTGGATTCTATTTCTCACCTCCAAAAGAAGCGCTCCTGCAACAGCAGTATCAAAGTGCCTAAACGTGGCCATGCCCCTCTTTCTCTAGAGAAAGCCATCCTACATCCAAAAATGATTTGTGACAGCTAAGAGCCAAGAAGGCCTATCAGTTTTTCTGACCTTTTGAAAAGAGAGCTATAGCGGACACTGAACTGGCCTTCAGAGATCAAAGGTCTTTTCATTTACTGAGTCCTTCCTTACTACTGGTGACTTGAATTACCTTGCTGGTGCCAAGGCCCCCACCTCTTCAGAATAGCACAAATTAGTTAACTGAAAATAAATAATAAAATTCTGTGGCCTCACAAGTATAATATCTGAGAGTTAAATTTTTTCATGTTCTTTCACTCTTTTACCCATTATGGTGCTCCACCCACTATAGCAAAACATGACTAGATAGTCTGAGAGTGCAACCAGCCAACATGTTGTGGCAGAACTCAGTAGATGAAGCCTAAGTAAGTTTCCCAGATAAAGACAGGGACAGCAAGTATTACAACTTTTACCTGGTGAAGAACAGCACCAGCATTGCTGAACTGAATAATTTTGGTTCTGATTACTTCCATTAAGATTTTAACATCGAAATAAGAAATTGGGGTGGGAGGTCCAAACTAGCTAAATATTTTCCATTAGGGCACAGTGACCATTTTTCATTTGTGATTAATTTCAGCACAACTCTCATTTCTGGTACTTTGGATTATTTCATCACATAAAAATTTTGTAAAGGCAAAGCTTAAGGAATAATTTAAAATTTAGCATAGCAAATTCATTCACTATTGATTAAAACAGTAAACACATAAAAACCAATGGACTACACTTAAATATGTTTTACAACTCACTGGCAAGACAAGTAGACAGGGTTTAGGACAGTCATGCAGTTTGAGATAGTAGTCTCTTTTTCTCATTAGAGCTAGAATTCAGATAGTCTAGATTGGAACAGATTGGCTTAATATCACTCATTACCTTATGAAGAAGATCTAACTTTATTCTTNTGAATTATATTATATATATATATATATAGGAAACCAGAACTACAGCAGAAGTCCTTTCCATCAGAGACGTCTTATTATTATTCTGCACACTTACTGACTCTGCAACTACGATGCTTATTCTAAAAATGTACAATTCAGGATTGCAGAGGATGTCTTCTGTGGCTTTTAATGGGGCCTTTAGCACTGATGCTCCAGCCCAACTCATCGAAAGGCCATGGCAAAGGAACATTCTCAGCCAATGTGACCACAGAAAAACCAAACCAAAACAACAAAAAAAATCTGTGCCCAAAGCAGAAACTGCTTAGTGCCTCTGAGCAGCTTTCATTTTTGAGTGGTATTTTTTTATACTAATTTCTATGATGATTTTGTGATCTTGAAATGAGATAAAGGCAAAAATGTTTATGTCCAATCCATCAAGTAACAAGCCCTGTTGTATACTGCAATGTGAAATTCTTTAAAAAGAATGCTATAATACTTATGACAACAGAAAACCAGGAAATAGTGATATATTAAAGATCAACTCAACCAAATGAATAATGTGCTTGCTTACCTGTAAGAAAGTGGTCATCAGTGACTGCTTCATCACTGATGGACTGACTATAATCAGGTGTTGTAGCAAGCTGCAAGTCTTCATTTTCAACTTCAAGCAGTATCTAACATAGTTTAAAAATGTTATTAAAAAACAAGAAAAAAAATTTAAAAGCAGAACATTATAAAAATCCTCCAGAACAAGGATAAGNTCTTTCAGGCTCAAATTGCTCCTGATGCTGCACCCTTCTCGCATGTTCCTCTTCATTCTGTTCTTCCTGTGATTCTCTCTCAGCTTTCCACTTTTTCATCTTCTCATCTTCAAGCTCAAGTGCTCGTCTACGCTGTTCTTCTACTTCACGACGGGCAAGACTTACGCTTATTTCAAGATCAGCTATTAATCAACCAAGAAAACATTTTATTTCATTTCCTAATAAGCACTGGGGAACATTAAACAGTCTTATTTGACAAGAAAAGGATTCTATGATTATATAGACAGCAACATATATCTGATTTCCTACGTGAATTATATTATATATATATATATATAGGAAACCAGAACTACAGCAGAAGTCCTTTCCATCAGAGACGTCTTATTATTATTCTGCACACTTACTGACTCTGCAACTACGATGCTTATTCTAAAAATGTACAATTCAGGATTGCAGAGGATGTCTTCTGTGGCTTTTAATGGGGCCTTTAGCACTGATGCTCCAGCCCAACTCATCGAAAGGCCATGGCAAAGGAACATTCTCAGCCAATGTGACCACAGAAAAACCGAACCAAAACAACAAAAAAAATCTGTGCCCAAAGCAGAAACTGCTTAGTGCCTCTGAGCAGCTTTCATTTTTGAGTGGTATTTTTTTATACTAATTTCTATGATGATTTTGTGATCTTGAAATGAGATAAAGGCAAAAATGTTTATGTCCAATCCATCAAGTAACAAGCCCTGTTGTATACTGCAATGTGAAATTCTTTAAAAAGAATGCTATAATACTTATGACAACAGAAAACCAGGAAATAGTGATATATTAAAGATCAACTCAACCAAATGAATAATGTGCTTGCTTACCTGTAAGAAAGTGGTCATCAGTGACTGCTTCATCACTGATGGACTGACTATAATCAGGTGTTGTAGCAAGCTGCAAGTCTTCATTTTCAACTTCAAGCAGTATCTAACATAGTTTAAAAATGTTATTAAAAAACAAGAAAAAAAATTTAAAAGCAGAACATTATAAAAATCCTCCAGAACAAGGATAAGCTTTTTATCATACGACAAGTACATCAATGTGAAACTTACTGCTGACTGGAATCCTTACACATTGAATAACGCTAACATATCAATCAAAATATTGTTTTCTAGAGTAACAAATATTGTAGTATTTCTCAAAATACATAATATTTCTATTTGTTTTTAAAGTATATTTAATATTTTGACTTGGAAAAAGGAATGTCTTGCATTTGAGATTTATTTTACTTTCTGTGAAACCAAGCACTTATGCATGAATACTGTTATGCACACTGGGGAAGAACTAGTTACAGAGCAAATTTTTAAGAGGACTATTACAAAATAATACTATGGGCACAAGGACTGCTATATTTATTTCATTGTTCTTTACTGGCAAGTAATCTATTCCTGCTCATTTATCATCTGTTCATCACATGCTTCAGGCCTATATTACTATTTGTAATGCAGCTGAAGTCACATGAAGTAATTGTGCTGTTTTAAACAATGGTCTTCTGAGAACAAAAAATCATGTTTGCAAGAGTGCTCACTAATAAAAGCCAGGCAGCAAATTAAAAGTGAATAAATTAAATACAGTTTTGTATTTTTCTAAGAAAACTTCAGCAATTTATTCAGTCAAATCCTATAAAATATAGAAGCACTCATATTCATAACTCTTGATTTGTCTTTGAAAGGTACAGAGATAACTATGTTTATATTTGTATAAAATAATGGGATAGATTAGGAGCAAGATTAATAGTAGTACATCTTCCTGATCATCATAAAAAAATAAGATTAGAGAAGCTTAAAAAAGTGTTATAATATTAAGATAATATTCTCCAACTATTAATAAAGGATTATTCAGTTTTGTTTAATTTTGTTGACTTTTGTGCTCAATATATCAGATCATTTATTTCAAATTTGAAAGCTTATAGACATGGTGTATTACAGTTGATGTCCTAATTCTAAAGAATTGTATATAGAAACTCATCTTAATACCTTATGGATAGTCTTACAGAAAAAAAACTGAACACATTTATAGATCTCCTTAGGAGGCCACTAAAAGAAGTGTAAGTTATCTAGATTGTTTAATAGAATTTTATTCCCTATAAATAATGTATAAATAAAAAATACCTTTTCATTAAATAGTTTTGAATCTTCATTCAATTCAGAAGGATGGCAAGAAACTACTTCATAAATGTCATCTAAAGAAAAAATAAATAAATAATTTAGTTCACAGAGAGAAAATCCCTTATGAGTGCTCAGTTTTGGTCTACACTGTTTTTCTATTCAATTTATTTAAACTGAAATAAAGTTCTCCTTCTCCCCCAGTTTTACTTAAAAATGTATGGGAATCATTTATCTACATTAAAAGCAGGATATGTGTGTAACAGAAACAGACACATTGATACTGTAAGAATACAGTGATAGCAAATATGAAAGAGAATTCCACATCATGAAACACAGCAGAACATTTTCTGTGCAGAAAAATACAGTAGCACTTGTATCAGATAGGTCAAAAGTTGACAACAATTAAAAAGAGTAAGAATGCATTACAAAAAAAGAATAAATAGGGATGTTCCTCAGATATCAAAATTCGTCAATGCTGAACTTCTGGTCACCAAGCCTATTGCACTAATGGAACAGACAGTGGCATATAAACTATGAGCTTGGCTTCAGTCACACAGCTGACAGCAATATCTTTTTTGCCAATTAACAGTCATTTCATCCAATGCGAGCTTGGGCATCTCAAGATAGACTTTAAACATATCCTGTGGGAGTCAGTTGTATCTGAACCCTGCATTTCAGCTCCTACTGACTTCAGTTTAGGCTTTCATGAAGAGTCTGGCCTGGGCTCTGTCTCAGAGAGTAATCTTGCAACTTGCCTTCCTTTAGCATTAGATGAGTTTGTTAAAAAGTTTAATTTCTGCTCAGATGTTAATTCAAGAAGATAGCACTGCATGGCTTTATTCCTAGAGATTTTCATCATGCATTTAGAAGCTGAGGGAATAGGTTTCACTGCTTGTTCTACTTAAAAGTTTGCATTATTTTATTGATGCTTGTTAGTCTAACTTCCACTGGGAATATGAGGTGTACAAGCATTTTAACTGTGATTAATGCTTACTTCTATTTTGCCCATCTTCTAAGTCCTGCAGTATAAGCTTTTCAGCATCTTGATTGCTTCTCTTGATAAAGTTTAAATAGGCGAGAACTGATTCTGGTAAGTCACCTGAAATCTAGAAAAACACAACCTTTGACATATATTCTACATTTTCGTCTCACTGGCTTGAAAAGAGGTAAATACTTGACATAAGAAAATAAAGACTTGTTTTGGCTTCACCTATAAAGCATTGATGGAAATTAAGCAGCAATTTCCACCAAAATTTTTCCAAATACCTATGCTCTTCTTATTGTCTTATCACTAACTGAACAATTAATTCTAATTTTAATTACATTCTAATCAAATTTTAGTAATGTATCTTGCACTCTCTCCAGAAACACATTTCAATAAACTGTCGTGTTTATAACTGTGTTGGACCAAGAAATTAAAGAAGAAGGATAAGATAAAAATTAGCAAATACCTGTGAGGTACAGGATCTTTTTCTTTAAAATGTTTAGACTCCTCACAAAATAAATAAATTTAAAATTTACTAATGTTTAAAGTTTGCACGTAGAACCAATGCTTCAGTTTTCCTTATTACATAGAAACTTTCTATTCAAAAGAAGGCCTTTAATGTGAAGATTTTGGGAAAATGGTCTGCCTTCTCTCAGATGTGCAAATTGTGGTAGACACTGCTGAGGTTCAGTATGTGAGTGCTTACACACTTATCACCGATGCCTTTGTCTATGTCATATGAAACATGATTTACGATCAATGTTATCTACCCTAATATCCTACAAACCAATCCCTATGCTATGAACTTGAAAGTTAGAATGGCAGAAAAGGACCCAAATAACTGATTTTATTTCATCCCAAAATAAGAAGCCATCCAAGAAAGAAGACTTGAAGAAGCTATTTATATGAAATTAGTATCTGGAAATCTTATAAGGAATCTCATAAAATAGTCTCTTGTAAGATTAAAATACAGATTTCAGTGAAGAACCATCAGTTTATTCATCCAGACTTAATTTACCTAATCAAATCTTCCAGCTTCAGAGGATTCTAAAGCAAAATCTCCAGGTCTTCTCAAACAGAATGCTGATATTCATCTCTCCTATTGTCCTGTCACCACATTTTTCATGAAGCAATGCTACCAAAACTACTGTTCAGATCAAAGCCTCGGGTTAGGTGTGTCAGGGAAATGTTCACTCATCAAACGGGCTTTCCAATGCCAACACTGCTTTCGTACTACACGCTACAGAAGCAGTTTTAGCTCACTCAATACTTACTGTCTCACTGTCACTCAAGGGTTCCTCTGATACCTCTGTGTCAGGATCATCTGTTCCAAACGAAGAAACACTGATTCTGCCTAATTCAATTTCCACTTCTTTTTCAATTCTTTTTATATCCTCCGACATTCTACTTCCCACAGCGTCTTATCTGTTTTGAAAGCTACACAAAAAAAAAATAATACTTTTCGACACAGCATGAACCAAAATACAGTCCTCAAAATAAGACTAAGAATATAGAAAGCACTCGATGAAGTTTTAATGATACAGAGAAAGCAGTGAGAAATGATGTAACCCAGAGAGGTAAAAAACTTGTGGATGGATGCAGGCAAGGGGAAACCAGGCATCTTGTCAAAGCCCCTCCTTCCCTCCCTCCTTTCGCAGCCCGTTGCCTCCTGCAATTAGGGGAATGGGAGGCAGCGAGCAGCTGCTTGCCGGCTCCTGCACCGGGAGACAGGGCACACGGAGTGCATTTCTGCCGGGAAGGAGAGAAGCGGATCCGGGCTGAGAGGAAACTACACCTCCCGAAAGGCACCGCGCCCGGAGACAGCAACGCCCACCACCACTTCCGGACAGGCGCGCGGCTCCGCTCTTTTGCATGCTGGGAGTTGTAGTCCATCGCTCAGAGCGCCCGGTGTCCTCCGGTCTCGCCCGTCTACTTCATGTACCCACTCACCTGTCGTTCAGTCAAGCTCCTCATGAAGCCTTCGCCTTTCTGGCCGTCTCTGGAGCCCAGCTGCCCCTCCGCCCTGAAATTCCGCGTCCGCCAACAGCGGACAGTGGGGAGCTCCAGGGGGAGGACGAGAGCCCCGCACCGCGCTGCTACCGCGTGAGCGTCACCACGGCAACGGGAACCAGCGGCTCGGACGGGCAGCGAGAGGAGCCATACTTCGCCAGGAGCTGCCGTTTCGCGTTCTTGGGGCGTTAGGCAGCGCCCCCTCAGCGTGAGACGGAGCACCTCGCAGCACCTTTTTTTGTGGTTTTGTTTGTTTGGGTTCCATTCTTGTTTGCCCAGAGAACTCCAGAGTAGTAAAAAATGTAAACAAACCAGACATCCCTTCTGTCTTCCCATGCTGGGGCTGGGTCATGGCTCAGAAGGGCCGGCTGGCACTGGGGCCGTCGTGGGGCACGGGACTCTGGCATGGCCAGCCCGGCGCAGCCTCACGGATGCAGGGGGAGCGGTGGCTCAGCATGGCCCTGCCGGTGCTGCAGGTAGGGAACAAATAATAGGAGTTTTTAAAAAATTGTGAGAGAAAGGAATACAAATACAAATTCATTGAGTCATAGAATGATTTGGGTTGGAAGGCACCTTCAACATCATCTCTTCCAGATGACCTGCCATGAGCAGGGACACCTTCCACTAGACCAGGTTGCTCAGTGTCCCCTCCAGCCTGACTGTGAAAACAGGGATGGGGCATCCACAGCTTCTCTGGGCAACCTGTGCCAGTGCCTCACCACCCTTTGTGGTGTAAAGAATTTCCTTGTAGCATCTAATCTGTATCTCCCCTCTTCTAGCTTAAAACCTGTTCCGCCTTGTCCTACCACTGTCTGCCTGTGTAAAAGTCCCTCCCTGGTTATTAAAAGCTGGAGAAAATGTCTAGTTGGACAATTAGAGACTAAATAGAATTCAGTCTAGGAAAAGTTACACAGGTCAGGAAGGGTGCAGAAAATAACATTTTTGTGTGTTTGTAGGGAGCACATCTAACCCTGAGTCTGATGAGGAATACCAAGATGCAAAAACAGGTATAACAAAAATTAAGAGCTAAAAGATAAATTTAGGTTTTACGTAGAAAATATGCAATTTGGGAGCAATGAGAAGGATCTGCCAAAAATGGTAGGGGTTTTCCCATCTACTGTCCTTAGAATAAGCTGAGTACCTTTCTGAAAGTTTTAGGAATGTTGAATAAAAAAGATTTGCTTCAAGGGGAACTGATTACAGTTTTGTCACCACTGTTATGGATAAGCATGATAATTAAGTATTAAAAAATGAAAATGTATCCATTTGAAATCCACTCTTATATAATTGTATCACTGGTGAACTTTTCAATGTGATCAACTCTTTATTCACTGATTGAATGCACACTTAATGCTTCTTTTGTAGTGGAGTTATGCTGTGCACATACTGAATAAAGACCATGTCCTGTCTGAGCAAAAAAAATTGCAAATTAAAGAGACGTTTCATAGAAATCATAGAAAGATTTGATTTCATGAAATGAAATGCAGAATTGTCAAATCACTACTCACTCAACCGTAAGGCTAAACTTAACACTAACTCTTACCCTTTCCCTAAACTTAACCCCAACACTAACTCTAACAATAAAACCCCCATCCATGTGGGTGGTCAAGTTTAGAAAGAAGTAGGAGCAGCAATACTGAGGCCCTACTGGGACCACCTTGCCATTAATGTTACAGCCATGTTGTTCCAGGAGCTGTAGGATCTTTTACTCACTCAACTCTAACCCTAACCCTAAATATTGCCCTAACCCTCAGACTAACCCTGAAGTCCCAATCTCAATGGGTGCTCGATTTTAGAAAGAAATAGGAGCAGCAATGTTGGGGCTGTGCTGGGATTGCCTTTCCTTGGCATGCCATTTCCAGCCCAAGTGTTCCTGGAGCTGTAGGCTCTTTGACTCACTCAACACTAACCCTAACCCTAACCCTGATCCTAATGACATCTTGGGGCTGTGCAGATGTCCTCATTGCCAAAGGTTACACAGGTTGAAAGGTGTGGATTTATCAATTGTGGCACGATGCCCTTGCAATGCCTTTTGGATTGCCAGTGTCCCTGAAGCTGTAGGTTCTGCAGCTCTCTGAACTCTCAGGCAAGCCCTAAGTGTAGCTTGCTGCTGCTGCTGAGATCCCCATCACCAGTGTTGGCACTGATTCAAAAATTGTAGAGTGAACAATCTTGGAGCTGTGCTGTAATAAAAATGCTTCATTTCATGAATTTGAAAATGAAGGGAAAATAATTGCATGACATGGAATGACAGGAAGTGCATCAAAATGAGCTGAAACCCGTTGCCTGTATCCAGAAAGTCAGGGCTGGTCAACATAAGAAAACTTCTCTGTTCTAAAGATGTGGTTATGTTGGACTTCAGGAAGAAATATATCATTTGACCATTCTCCTTAAGGTAGGATGGAAATATTCAATGCTGGTAAAGATTTTCTTGTGTAGAAATAATGCAATATAAAATATCAGTTAATTTATAAGGATAATATTTTTAATTTTTAGGTAAATGTTTTAAGATTAACTGAATTATTATTAAAATTTCTCAGAGTAAATCTTTGAAACTACGTAGGTAACACAAGAGAACTATTGCAGATTGCAGTTTTCATGTTGAATATATAACTCTTAGGAATTTTTTCCTAAAAATGCATCACACCACTGTTTTGATACATTCTATTTTTGAAAACCAAGAAAAAGTGCAATGACTCTTAAAAGTAGCTTCTCCAGGGAAATGGAAAAATGTATGTTGTCTCATACAGTCTATAGTTTTACAAGGTGCATTGTTGACCCCATTATTGACTCCACTCCACTGCAGAGCTAGTTTGAGAAACTTACTACAGCTTTCTTTGTGCTGAAATCCAGCAGAAGTTTTATAAACCAGGCATTGAGGATCTTGACAGGGCAGGCTAAACTTGTGTTTGCTGAATATTTTCTTCTAAAAAATCAAATTTTATACATATTTAATGTGTTGTCTATGTAAAATAAGTTGTTAATGCAAGATAATTTTTGACTACAAAAGCTTCACATTTGTCATCTCTTCATTTCAGCTGGAATCCTTACTAATTAGTAAGTGCTCTGAGAATAGAAGAAAAAGTGTATGCCAGACTATGTAAATCTTGCCATAGAAATCTTCCAAAATACATGCTGCTTCCAAATGTCTTTAGCATCTTAAAATAAAAAAGACCAAAACCAAAAGCAAAACAGAACAAAAATATATGTGTACAGCGTAACAGAGGCAATGGAGACTATATACCATCTTGATGCTTCTACTGCTGCTGTTAATTTTTTGTTCAATGTATCAGAAAACACTCTTAAAATTTATAAAATATTATCTGGAGAAATGAAGTTCCATTGTGATTTATAATTTATTACATTTTTTTCACAATGAACTGAATATATGATTATATTTTCAGCTGTGATTCAAAACTGAAAACAAAAAAATGAAAATAAGATATAAAAACCAAATACAGAAGTGCTATTTAAATATCTTCAGTGGAATTTTCTTGGCAAGAAATCTGTTTTCTTTCTCTTATTTAGCATCTTTAAATTTTTTTTAGATGTTCTTAATTAAAAAAACAATCCTTCTCTTCCCCCCTCCCCACCACCCCCTTCCCATCAGGCTCTGGGTGTCATGCTTTTGACATTTGGCTTGTGGCTTTCATTTGACAGAAACAATTTCTTCGGTGTTTTTTTCTCAGTATAAATATAATTATTCTTTTGTTTTAAATGATTGCAGAATAAAAATACCCCATCCCTGGAAGTGTTTAAATCCAAGATGGAAGCAGCTTTAAGCAACCTGGTCTAGTGGCAGGTGATTGTGCCTATGGCAGGGGGGTTGGAAGTAGAGGATCTCTAATGTCCCTTCCAACCCAAACCATTTTGTGGTTGTATGGTTCTGTGTAATCGACAAAAGTAATGGATTTCTTTTTTCACAAGGTGGCAGTATTGGATTGAACTGCATGGTTGCAAGGTTTACTTCCTGTGGAGTATGTTTTCCATCATTACGTGGTATGATTATCAAACTAGGAGAAAACATTACTATATCTACAATTTAGATATTACTATAATTTATGCAATTGATTTGTTTCTTTCTCTTGGTATACAGCTTATAGATGAATCACTGGAAAATAAATCAGCTCATTTTCTTTGTATAATTTACCAGACTGCATTTGACCTGCATTGGACGGGATGATAGATCCTTTAGGTGAGGATTTGGGTGGAATGAATAAGAGTATGGCCTCTCCATATGGGTATTCCTTTTTTCCCGTAGTGTCTATCAATTTTTTTTTTCCTAAGAAAAGTAAGTTTTGGGTCACATAACAACAGATGTGCTCTTAACGAGGAGACTGCCTTGGCTGTGTTAAGAAGTGTCAGTTCCAAACTAATGGCATAGGAACCATCCAATGCAGTAATTCTGGGAGAAAACGTGTGGGCTGGAAGTAATGAAAACCACTGCTATTTTCCATATCTATGCGCAAATGGTTGGAATGCAGAGGAGAAAGTGGCCAGTCGCAAAGAGGGACAATCTTTAATTTATTGAGAAATATATATCTATCTCCCTGTAGGATCTGCACGTGTTAATAATTCTTGGCAAACAGAAAAAAAAATCTGTAAACTTAAATTGTAATTGTTCAATGATTTCCTTGTGAGTGGTTCACATTGTTCAACTGAGAATGTTTTGTTTACTTCTCATACGTTATTACCATTGTCTAAATTTATGAAAATATATCTTTTTCTTTCTGTGAATATAGGGGGAAGAAGAAGAAGAAGAGGAAGAAGAAGAAGAAGAAAAAGAAGAAGAAGAAGAAGAAGAAGAAGAAGAGGAAGAAGAAGAGGAAGAAGAAGAGGAAGAAGAAGAGGAAGAGGAAGAGGAAGAAGAAGAGGAAGAAGAAGAGGAAGAAGAAGAGGAAGAAGAAGAAGAAGAAGATATCATTCTGTTATTTCCATCATTTCAGTAGTGGCATTGCAAAGATATTTTTCTGGAATAAGTTGTGTAAGTGGAAGTCTCATAAAAATAAAAGGAAAATAAGTGACAGTACCAATGCACTGTGTTACAGTTTCTTCAGTCAAGAACTAGCCAGTGACATAGCTTTCTTGTATAAAACTTGGCATTGGATCTGTTTTTATTTTTACATCAGCCATGGGAATCCTTGGGGTGTTGTGGAAATCAAATGTCTGCTGGTTACAGTACATGGAAATCAGCCTCCAAATTTTTTGTAAAATGAAAGAAAATTTTGTGTGCGTGAAAAATTTGATCCTGTCTTGGTGTTATTTCCACATACAAATCTGTTGATAGGAAGACATATTTAGACAAAGTCCTGGCTCAAATGAAATCTCAACACAACTGAAGGTCTTTCCATATCACTGCATGAAAGTTTTCAATGACCAAATGCTTGCAGTTTTATGCAGAAAAGATTTTAACCACTGTATTTATTAGCATATATGTTTTTAAATACTTATTGTGTGTTGAAGACATAAAGAAAAGCCAGAATATTGAAAAGGTCCAGAATATTGAAACTTGAAGGCACAGATAGGTACAGTATGGCTACAATATTGAAATATCAAAGTATGATTAAAAAGCTGTTACCTATGTAGACTAAACTGAAGACTCTGTGTTTATATACAATTCCTGCTTTTTAAGAGAATAATATTTTTATTGCTGAAAAATTGCATTGTAACTATACATTCTTATTATCCTTTTGATACCATTTTCCCTCCATCTTTTGTTTATTGTCACCCTTTTTGAGAGATCTGTTTTAGACACTGGAAATAAGCAAAATCAACTATCTTTTGCATCTTATAGCTCAAAGGAGTTCTTAAATAGGCATGGCACTTAGGTACTATTGTCTTTCAAACAGGAAATAAAAAAATAAGAATTTTCTTCAGTGAAGCACAGCTGCTTAAAAACTGATTTTGTTCTTCACTTCCGAGGAAGTTATGGCTGTGTCTTTAAGCCCAACACAGTGAGTTGTGCTTTGCTTGAAGTCTGCTTCTTAGACTATGATGTCACTTTCCACAGGTTTCCAGGAAAATAAATTCTTTTTTTTGTTGAAATCATTATAAATAATAGTTATGAAGGATTGTACCTGAGGTTCTGGAATTTTTTACTGTATTACTGACTGTATTCAAAATAATGTTTATACATAGCTTGGCTTTGTGCATTTTTTTCAGTATATGAGTTTTCAAATCCTGGTCTTTGTAATGCAGGTGGCAATACTGATGCTGATGATTATG